>JAVGWX010000012.1:23766679-24306679 GCA_036924085.1 Ariolimax columbianus
CTTCACGTTCAAGATCTCCATGCTAAATCTTCACTTTCAAGATTTCCACGCTAACTCTTCACGTTCAAGATCTCCATGCTAAATCTTCACTTTCAAGATTTCCATGCTAACTCTTCACTTTCAAGATCTCCATGTTAGCTCTTCACTTTCAAGATCTCCATGCTAACTCTTCACTTTCAAGATCTCCATGATAACTCTTCACTTTCAAGATTTCCATGCTAACTCTGCACTTTCAAGATCTCCATGCTAACTTTTCACTTTCAAGATCTCCACTCTAACGTCTTACAATCCCTAAGCTAACGCTTCCCAAACAGGATCTTTACGCTAACGCTTCACTTCCAAGTTGTCATAATGATGTATATCAGTACCTTGCCCCAAGTATAACTCACCGGGAGGCCGGCATGTTTATCAGGAGTATATCTGGGAACAAATGACAAGCAGATCAATGAAGGCAGTCTTTGTTACCAGCTCAACAGAAGATAACAGACACGACATACGTCACAATAAACTAAGATACATTCCCACCCATTCAACTGAACATAAATGATACATGAACATTTTGCGCATCTCTTGTAAAGAACATATATCAAATGATTGTGTGAGAGATACAATGTATTCCCTGACAGATAGCAAAAGCAGATCCCCAGGATCAAGCCAAGAAACGGAAACAAAGAGATCAGAGTGATCTTCAGGCTGAGAACAGGCCTGCCCTTCTCAACAAACATCTGCATTGAGGAGACCCACTACGTGAACGAAATTGCAGATCCTGCCATGACCACGAGGAGTCAGTTGAGCACCTCCTGACTTCGTGCCCAGGACTGATCGATCTACGAGAGCTGCTGCTCCCACAACACTCCACCCAACACAACACTATCACTACAACAATTGACGAGGACGTGTGCTTTTGTCCGGGATGCATTGGGCTGTCAAGAGCTGCCAGCACACAGCTAAAGAGATTACATCATCGGCATCATCTTCCCTAGCAGATTAACTGAAACAATTTCTGACCGTAGTGACACGTCAACAACGGACATGGGATGTACATGGAACGAGACATGACCTCCGTCTCACAAATAATATCACAGGGAACAATTGAAGAGGAAATAAAACGAGGAAGCCAAAGAAAGTCATGTGAAATGTTTTTTCAACCCATTTTCTCAAGATTGTAGATGGATTTAGATGTTGATACTTCCACAATGCCCTTCTAGGACTCTAATGGCTTAAGGGTTCATTGATTAAACACAACTACAAATAGAAACTGGCGACAATTGTATATGTGGTAGTTCAAGTACAAGGGCAGATGAGCAAAAAGGTAACATTTGAGCAGGGAGTACCCCAATGGGGAGTTCTGTAACCCACACTCTTCCTGGTGTATTTAAATAATATAACAGAGAATATACCAAGAAGAGTCCATAGCTCAATGTTTGCAGACGATCTGGCTATGTGGACCTCTAAAAAGAATCTCACCATAGCAAGAAATCGAATGCAGCAGGCCCTAACATCGCTGGAAGAGTGGGCGAACTCATGGCTGGTCAAAATAAACGAGGAAAAAACTACATGTATAATATTCTCGCTTTCAATCAAATCCCAAAACACCAAATTAAGTCTAAATGGCAAATTCCTGCAGCCAAACGACAACCCAAACTATCTGGGAGTCACATTTTATCGGCGCATGACATGGAAAAGTCAGATCAAGAGAAACCGAATGAGAGTCAGAAAAAAGAATGGCAATCATGAGGAAACTTGCTGGCACAAGCTGGGGAGCAGACGAAAGTATAATAAAGAAACTGTACACTGGAAGAGTGAGACCAGTTCTCGAGTATGGCATTGCGGCATGGACAACAGCAGCAAAGGCGAACTTCGATAAAATTAGCAAACTCCAAAACCAAGCCATGAGAGTTATAACAGGAGGCATGAAGTCAACGCCAATTGTAGAACTTGAAAAGATTATAAAACTGCAATCCATGATCGACAGAAGAGACTGCAGAGCCCAGCTGCAATGAGAGAAACTCAGAAGACTGACTGACCATCAAATGCACCAGAGACTAAACAATTTCGGAAATGGGAAACTAAAGCGGAGAAACTTTGCAGACATAGCCAAAGCAAAGATGCACGAAGACCCCATGAACGCACTTACAACACCAAAGCCCATCCCTACTGCACGAAGATCTACCTGGAGGCAGCATATATTTCCAGAGGTTGTAGAAAATATATCAGGTATTGGAAACAAAAACTGCCAGACTGAAAAAGAAAGAAGAGATACTACCCTGAGTTTCATAAGGGAAAACTACCCAAGCATGGACTGGAACCATGCATACACCGACGGTTCTGTAACAAACACTACACAGAACGGAGGGGCAGGAGCATTCCTGAACCTACCAAATGGCAGAAAAATAACACTGTCATTCGCTACTGGAAAATACAAAAGCGATTTCAGAGCGGAGGCAGAGGCACTGAGGGCGGCAGTGGAAGAAATGGTGACAGGTAAAGGGCATGAAAACCATATAGTCCTGCTTATGGATGCCTTGGCCGTAGTCACAGCACTAAAAAGCCATAAAAATACTGAACTTAATGATTTAAGAGTAGTACTCTGTCAACTATGCCAGCAGTCGGCACCAAAAAGGGTAGTGGTACAGTGGGTTCCATCCCACTGCAACATCCAAGGCAACGATGAGACAGACAGACTGGCAAAAAAAGTTGTCTGACTGCGTACGAAGAAGAAGAAGAAGTATATGTGGTAGGGATAGCAAAATCCCCAATACACCAAGAACAGAGAAAGCGCAAAATTATGTCTTCATTACCATCCCTCTTTGGATGTACCAATAATTTCTGTATAGTAAAGTTTTGGCTGAGTAATCATAATTGTATTATTGATATATAGATGAAGTATGGGCAGAAATACGTCAACATAAAAAGTAGAACAACAGGAAAAAAAAGAAGAAAAAAAGATATACGCTTAAATGGAAGGAAAATAAAGAAGATGAAATGCAAGAAAACGAAGTGGAAACTGAAATAGAAGTGAAATAACAAAATTAATGAGAAGGAGAAGTCGAAAAAAATAACAATAATGTTATATAATTAATATATAATAATTATTGTTATTATTATTACTATTATTAGTATCATAATAATCATAATAATAATAAAGAAATAATGATCATGATAATGATAATAACAATAACGAAGAAAACAAACAAAACAGATTTAAAATGGAAAACAGAGAATTGATTATTGTGAGCGCTTCTCTATCGCAGTTCATGTTATCCAAGGTTAGCAATCGGGGAAAGCCAAGGTTAGCAAGGGGACAGGACATCTTGGATGACGTGGCGACACTGAGACACCTACCGAGTCAGGCTAGTAGACAGCTGTGATTGGTTACATCAAACATTCGAGCTCTAACCGTGTTAGCACTCGTACATAGCTGATTCTGCCACCCCACCCCACCCCACCCCATCCCATCCGTGAGGATGGTGTCTCACGTTGCACCCAATATGTTTGGATGTGTGTCTGTCTGCGTGTCCGCATGTCTGTCTCAGTGTTTGTTCACGTAACACCGAGGCCATTACTCTGCGTTTCTGCCCAAGTTATATCAGATTGTGCAAATAGAAGTACATTAGCTTCCGACTTCTGAGGTTCAGAAGTGGCCTTATGTGCATAGAGATCATGCATTATTGAACAGCTTGAATACCCTATAAAGGGTGGAACTAAAACGCGATAGTACTTCCGTTCTATCCATCTGTCTGCGTTTTATCCATATATCTGTCCTGCCATCAACACGTCCGTCGACGTATTCATCTGTCTGATTGCCTCTCTGGTCTAATTAGGTGTATCTTCCTGAGTCAATTAAGCTGTCAGTATTCCGCCGTGACTATATTTCTATTTTATCCATTTGAACAACAGGGAACAAACCGAAGGAGGTGGAATGTTCTGAAACAATGTCATGTTATTGGTCGTCTGTTCTTAGGCGGTGTATGTTGTTCTGTTTTTGCGCCTAGCAGAACGATGTATCCGACACAAGCACAACATTGTAATTAGTTTTCTTTCAAATGGATACGATGTTCCTGGTTCAATCATTGAAACCAGGACAACCTAGGTTGTGTGCAATGTCACTAGCCGTCGCACCATCACGCTGCCAACCTCAGTGAATCGTCTGCCCCCCCCCCTCCCATTCATTCACCACCCCTGTCCCAACACTTATCAAAACAAATCAATGAAGAGCACGGAAAAAGTGATATGTACAAACAAAAAACAAATAAATCGCTGAGGAACAGAGAGCCATGATAACGTTTAGGACTAAATCAGCAATGAAATAGTTGTGGAATAATAGACCATGACATAGATGAAGAACAGAAGACCAAGAAATAGTTGAGGAACTGAAGGCCATGAATTTGTTGAAGAGCGAAAACCAATGAAATAGTTGAAGAACAATAAACTATGTTTTGTTGAAGAACTGATGACCATGAAAATAAATATTAGGGAAGGTCAAAGAATATACCCAGCCATTCTCTAGAATTAATTTAAATTTTAAAATTAGTTGAGATGGAGACATGGTGAGAAAGTGAGATGGAAACATGGTGAGATAGTAAGATGGAAATATAATAAGATGGTGAAATGGTGAGATGATGAGACTGAGACCTGATAAGATGGTGATATGGCGAGCTGATGTCATTGTTAGATGGTAGGGTAACGAGCTAATAAAATCGAGACATACTGAGATGGTTACACAGAAAGAAGTTAAGATGGAAACATGATAAGATGGTAAGATGGATGTTGGTGAATTTGAAAGGTGGTGAGATGGAAAGATGTGGAGATAGAGATGTAGTGAGATGGCAAGATGGAGACATGGAAACATGGTGAGATGGAATGATGGTAAGATAGAAAGATGGGGACAGGGCATGATGGTGACATGAAAAGTTGGTGGCGTAGAAAGATTGTTAGATGGAAAAGCTGTGATATAGCGATACGGTAAGATAGCGATAAGTAGACATAGACAGATTGTCAGATGGAAATGAATAGATGGAAAGATGGAGTCATGAAAATATGGTGAGATGGTGAGGGAAGCATAGAAAGATGGTGAGGTGAAGATATGAAAAGATAGGGAGCTGGAGATATGAAAGGAAGGCGAGCTGGAGATGTCTGTTTGTCTGTCTATCTATCTATCTATCTATCTATCTATCTATCTATCTATCTATCTATCTATCTATCTATCTATCTATCTATCTATCTATCTATTTATCAATTTATCTATCTATCTATCTCTATCTATCTATCTATCTATCTATATATATATCTTTCTTATCTTTCTATCTATCTATCTATCTATCTATCTATCTATCTGTATATGTCCATCTTTCGAGAGGAATCGGATTGGGCCACATTCTGTTCCTCAGATATTACCATTTATGCTGTCGTGTTTTCCAGCCTTTGTGAACTATTTTGAATTTGGTGTACATTTTATTGTGGCCTGTTCAGAAACGTAGTATTATAACTTGGACTTTTTTAGACTGCCAGAAGTAACTGTCATCTGCGTGGAATTTAGGGTGTTTTTTTCTGCCTCTGTATATTATATTTAGATTTTATTACGGAGTATGCTTTTTTAGAGCAGACTTTTTTCCGTTATCAGTTTCGCTCATTCCTTGACTACACTGCCGTCCTCCTCGTTTCATGTGGAATTTCCCAGCGATCGTATACACGTGTTTCATTGTATTTTGAAAGCCGTGAGAGATGTTCACCACGGCTTTCTTCAAGTCGTTCAGTTCTGTGTTCTTCTGGGATTTGAGTACACTTAAGGATGGCTATGCATAAGTTAATATTATGAATTTCTCATGCAAATAGTTTAGCGCTGTAGAGCCTTTTCTGCTGCGGTCTTAAGAGCTTCAGTTTCGGCCTGACGATGGTTGAGAACTTGGCTGTGACTTTAGAGAAGGCTGCCTTTTCCTAATCTATTTGTCGCATCACCCTTCTTGATTCTCGGGCGAGGGTGGCACTTGTAGCTGAGCCATCTGTGTAGGATCGTGTCCATCTGTCGGCTGGTCAGGCAAAATATACTGGTCAGACATGTTAGCCAGGGTCAGGCAAAACATACTAGTCAGTCATGTAAGCCAGGGTCAGGAAAAACATACTGATCAGACATGTTAGCCAGGGTCAGGCAAAACATACTGGTCAGTCATGTTAGCCAGGGTCAGGAAAAACATACTGATCAGATATGTTAGCCAGGGTCAGGCAAAACATACTGGTCAGTCATGTTAGCCAGGGTCAGGAAAAACATACTGATCAGACATGTTAGCCAGGGTCAGGCAAAACATACTGGTCAAGACCCTTACCTTGGCTTCCTAGTAGGCCTCCTTGGAAACAGGCTATTTTCATAGCAGTCTGGCTAACGAGATGAGGGATATACATGATCCCTGTAGTAGTGAGTAACACGCATATAGAGTCAGCCATAACACAATCGCAGTGAAAAACCCCAGTCCACGTTCATTAGCACGCTCAGGATGTGAGGAAAGCTACAGCAACCCGTCACGTAATGTCCTTTTCAGGGCGAACAAAAGAGTAACCTACTCATTATGGGCATTGGAAAACAACAACAACAACAACAATCAGCGTGAATGTGCTCTTCTGTCATACCTTTTCTTAAAATCTATCCTTTTTTCTATGTCCTCTTCTATTTTTCTTTTAGCTCCGGCAGTGTGCATACCCAGTGAATAATAGTGATGAGTGTCTGTACGGGACTTGGATTTGTTTGTGACAGAACTTGGTCGTTAAGTGTCAATTTCTTTGAGTTTCCCGAACCGTAACTTTCTTAGCTTCTGCCCTTCCTTGGCTGTTCGTTCTTTGGTACACTGGGAGGTTCAGTAGTTTCTTGTATTTCTCCGGCTGCTGCATTTCTCTTATGTCACGTCTATGCTTCATTGACAAGAGGTTTGTCATTGTTTCTAGCATCGCTTTGGGTGTGGACTTCATGATCCCGGTGAATATTTGGCCTGTTTCGGAACTCTCAAAACACATACATATATGTATTAAAAAAAACCACCAAAAAAAACACACACACACACACGCACGCACACACACACACACACACACACATTCACAAACATATATATATAAATGTATGATCTCTTGAGATACAAGTTACATCATCAGCCGAATTCGCGAGTAAATGTAGGCTCGTATCTTCGGTCCCTATAACGTCCACAATCTGCTGACAGAACTAGGGCGGCAAGCTGACGTGAAAGCCTGCACTAATTGCCCGATACCTGGTGTGCTACCAGGTGGATGTGGGCTATCCTTAGCTAGACAAGATTACACATCGGCCCCGGTTAATAAGTAAGTGTTCTAGCAATCGTGGAGCGGTTTGGTTGTCCCGGCAAATTTCAGATGACATGACGGCTTGATTACTGCACGAAGGAGAATTGACTCAAGCGTTTCAAATCAACAAAGTCGTCAAACAGGGTTGTGGGCTGGCACCGACTCGAGACTGCACCAAGGATAATTGACTCAAGCGTTTCCATTCACCAACGTAGTCAAACAGGGTTGGCGGCTGACACCGACAACCTTTAGGACGGTCTTTGAAGCAATCCTCAACGATGTTGTACATGTCGCTGTAGCAACCATATGAGGTACATGACCTATGGTCTGTTGTTCAATACGGCACAGATGAAGACCTACACAATGAATGAAGCCACGTTCTTTTATATCCTGTTCACTGACGATTGAGACATTAACATCGTCATGGCAAGTTATGCAATCAACCATGGCAAACTTTTCGACAACATGCAGCATCTTTGGTCTCTCGATCAAAACTGGAAAATCTGAAATACTCTTCCAGCATGCTCATATGAAGCTTTACATTTATCCAAACAATACCGAACAAAACGAGCATCTCTAGGCAGCCGATAGCTTCACATACATTAGTAGTAGCGACACTATAGAGGCGAGTCTCTGAGGTTAACAGCAGGATTGAAAAGGTGAGCTCTGCGTTTGAGAAGCTGAAATCAGAAATCTGCAGTCGACATGACATCAGTGGTGCCACCAATGTTAAAGTGATGTAATGTTAACCACTCTTCTGCATGCCTGTGAATCATGGACAGTGTATTTAGATACACCAGACAGGCAACTAGTATCCCTTGTGCTATGTTCATAGGCTGCTCTGTATCAGGTGGCAAGACACGGTGACACACTCTGGAAATCTTAGCTAGTTCAACATGTTGAGCTTCCATTAGCTTCTGCAAAAAACCAAGATACGATATAAATTGTATGTTGATCGAATGCCCTATGAGCACAAAAAACCACACCCGCAGTTATTGGGTGATCTCAGAACATGCATCCACGCAGCAGTAGGACAGAAGAAACGCTAGGAGACGACTTGGAAGTTTCTCTGAAAAGTGTCAACATTGATGCTGAATCCTGGTAATTGTCTGCAAAGAACCGTTTCACCTTTTCAAGGTTTTCATTACGAATGGTTATTAGATTCATTGCGGTAGGCCAAAGTAGATGTGCCTTCCGATAGAACTGAACTCTAGCCGATCTACAGAACCGATTCCTAGCACGAGTGACCCGAGTGGGGTAAAGTCTACCGTACCAGGATTGGCCTGTGTAGCCATATGAGAACACATCTTGCAGCACACGTTTGATGCTGTTGCCATCTTCGCTTATGATGGGCATGTATTTTATATGCATGTATACATACATATACGTACGTACGTAAGTATGTATATATATAATTTCATAACAATGGTTCAGGGATCCATTCCTGACAGTAACCCGTCCCTATCTACCAAATACATAAATTTATCCATGACGTACCGCTATGAGGAGCAAGCCAGCCAGGAAGGGGATGCGTTGCTACCATCCCACAATCATCTGACACCTAAGTATGTCAGCATCTATAATCCCTTATTTCCGCCTGCAATGATTGCTACTAGGCTACCTTTAACTTGTGATTAAATGTCACTTGCCTTCCCTACTTTCAGGGAGACCAATACGTGACAGGGAATTCAGAATGTAAAAGTATATCTTCCGATTCTAATTACGTCACTGAATTCTTCATCCCATATTGTTTATTGTTAAGTCGGCACAGTGTGTATGGTTTGAGCGTATGTATGTGTGGATGTTTTGTTTTGTTCATCTGTGTGTGGGTGTGTATGTCTTTGTGCATCAATATGTGTATTTGCATCTGCGTCAGTGTGTGTTTGTTTGCATCTGCGTACGTGTGAGTGTTGGTTACTGTGTCTGATATATATTTATATTCGTGAGTTTGGGTTAATTTGGGTTAATCTATGTGCGTGTGTGTGGATTTGTGTATGTGTCTGTCGTCAATCATACACTATTCATTTGAGTGTTTTGGAAAGATATATATATATAGAGAGAGATAGAGAGAGATATAGAGTGAGAGAGATAGAACGAGAGTCTATTAAATAGAAAATTTACGTATGCTTCTTATTTCGTTGTCCCATGTTCCGGTGAGCGCCTCCTTATCAAACGATTATTGATACGGCAATAAAGAACATTGATACGAAAGCAGAGACTTCACACAGTTGATGCAAAGGACAAACATGCAACTGGATGTCTAGGAATACGCCTGGCTATGTTTACGTAGTTAGCGCCCTTACATGTACGTCGCACGTCTCAATCAATGATTACGGTTTTCAACACCGGAGATGAAGTGCTCAGTATTAGGTGTGTAGTTTTAGGAAAGTTTTAACTTTCTTAAAAGTTGCATCGGAACTTAGATATGGCGGCATTATTACAGCAGTACGGTAAAATCCCAACAAGCAACACAGCAGAAGGTCGGGGAGATAAAGTTAGGACGGCTGTCACACCATCAGAAAGAGGAAGTAGTCTCCATATATCTTAGCTGCAGTCGTTTTTATATGCAAAGATCAATCTCTTCGATTCCATATGTGAATCTTCTTCTTCTTCTTCTGCGTACACAGTCAGACAGTAACCATTATTTTTTCGAAAAAAGCGGCGGTCATCCTGAGACTCTCGCCACTACCATAAAGCTTGTCTTGCAGTTCCACTGGCAATGGCCACATCTGCTCTCTCTGATCCCCGTATGTCGGGCAGTTCTGCAGCAGATGTTCAGTGGTCATTTTACCAGTACCGCACGGGCATTCGTCGGTACACCCTATCTTCAATTTGTTGAATAGGTGGTACCTCAGTCTGTTGTGGCCAGTGCGAAGTCTGAAGACAACGACCTGCTCTCTTCGGTTCAACTGGTAATAGGCATCGTTTTTGGTGTAACCAGTATGTTCGGTTTCCCATTTGGTCATGTACCTGGCTTTGATAAGCCGTTTTGACTCTTCGTACGTCATACTGGTATCTGTTTGTGGTAGCCTTGCACCTTCTTTTGCCAGTCTGTCTGCCTCCTCGTTGCCTTGGATGTTGCAGTGTGACGGGACCCACTGTACCACTACCCTTTTTGGTGCGGACAGCTGGCACAGTTTGCAGAGTGCTGCTCTTAAGTCATTAAGCTCAGTGTTTTTCTGGCTTTTTAGCGCTGTGACTACGGCGAGAGCATCTGTCAGCAAGACTATATGGCTCTCATTTTCACTGTGTGTTGCCATTTCTTCCACTGCCGCCCTCAGTGCCTCTGCCTCCGCTCTGAAATTGCTTGTGTACTTACCAGTAGCGAATGACAGTGTTATTTTTCTGCCATTTGGTAGGTTCAGGAATGCTCCTGCCCCTCCGTTCTGTGTAGTGTTTGTTACAGAACCGTCGGTGTATGCATGGGTCCAGTCCATGCTTGGGTAGCTTTTCGTTATGAAGCTTAGGGTAGTGTCTCTCCTTTCTTTTTCAGTCTGGCAGTTTTTGTTTGCAATACCTGGTATATTTTCTACCACCTCTGGAAATATATCCTGCCTCCAAGTAGGTTTTCGTACAGTAGTGATGGGTTTTGGTGTTGTTAGTGCGTTTATGGGATCTTCGTGCATCTTTGCTTTGGCTATTTCTGCAAAGTTTCTCCGCTTTAGTTTCCCAGTTCCCAAATTGTTAAGTCTCTGGTACATTGGGTGGTCCGTCAGTCTTCGGAGTTTCTCTGACTGCAGCTGGGCTCTGCAGTCTCTTCTGTCGGTCATGGATTGCAGTTTTGTAATCTTTTCAAGTTCTACAATTGGCGTTGACTTCATGCCACCTGTTATAATTCTCATGGCTTGGTTTTGAAGTTTGTTAACTTTATCGAAGTTCGCCTTCGCTGCTGTTGTCCATGCCGCGATGCCATACTCGAGAACTGGTCTCACTCTTCCAGTGTACAGTTTCTTTAGTATGCCTTCGTCTGCTCCCCAGCTTGTGCCAGCAAGTTTCCTCATGATCGCCATTCTTTCTCTGGCTTTCATTCGGTTTCTCTCAATCTGACTTTTCCATGTCATGCGCCGATCAAATGTGACTCCCAGATAGGTTGGGTTGTCGTTTGGCTGCAGGATTTTGCCATTTAGGCTTAATTTGGTACTTTGGGGTTTTAATGAGAGCGAGAATATTGTGCACGTGGTTTTCTCCTCGTTTATTTTGACCAGCCATGAGTTCGCCCACTCTTCCAGCGATGTTAGGGCCGTCTGCATCCGATTTCTTGCTATGGTGAGATTCTTTTCAGAGGTCCACATAGCCAGATCGTCTGCAAACATTGAGCTATGGACTCTTCTTGGTATATTTTCTGTGATATCGTTTATATATACCAGGAAGAGTGTGGGTGACAATACTCCCCCTTGGGGTACTCCCTGCTCGAGTGTCACCTTTTTGCTCATCTGCCCTTGTACTTGGACTCTGGCCGTTCTTTGTTTGAGGTAGTGGTTGATCCACTTGTACATCTTCCCACAGACATCACTTCTTCTTAGCTTGACTCTAAGTCCATCCTTCCAGACTTTGTCAAATGCCTTTTCCAGATCCACCCAAACAGCTACTGTGTGTTTCTGTGCCTGGTAGGCATCTTCTATCTCCTGGCCTATGAGGATGACCTGGTCCTCAGTGGATCTGTGCTGTCTAAAGCCGGCTTGCTGTGGAATTAGTATTCGTTTTTCTTCCAGATGCCACATCAGTCTGGTGTTTATCATCCGTTCCATCAGCTTGCCGACACAGCTCAGTAGGCTTATGGGCCTGTATCCATTTGGATCTGTTTTGTCCTTTCCTGTTTTTGGTACTGGTACCAGTATTGCATCTTTCCATGCCTGGGGTACAATACCCCTTTTCCAGCTTTGGTTCAGCACCGATAGTAGTTTTTTCTTCGCTGTTTGGCCCAGCCCCATCAGCATTTCGTTTGTTATCCCGTCTTTTCCGGATATGTGAATCTAATTTGATGCAAGCAAGCATAGCCATCGGTTGTTAACAGATCAGTAGTAAAAGTAGTAGCTCCTTTCAGGCATGATTGACTATCCGATAACATGACTGCAATAATACTAGCCCATTTCAGTCATGACTGACTAAAGGAAAACAGGGATGTAGAAGAAGTAGCCCTTTCCAGTCCAAACTGACTATAGAATACCAGAGCTATATAAGTTGTAGTAGCCTTTTTCAGTCAAGATTGGCTATACGATAACATGACTGCAATAATACTAGCCTCTTTCGATCATGACCTACTGTATGATAACATGAGTGTTGTAACAGTAGTAGTAGTAGTAGTAGTAGTAGTAGTAGTAGCTGATTTCAATCATGACTGACTGCATGATAATATAACTGTAGAATAAGTAGTAGTAGCTCCTTTCAGTCACTGACTATAAGAAACGAGGGCTGTAGAATAAGTAGCCCTTTTCAGTCAAGACTGACTATATAATAAAAGGGCTATACCGTTCAGTCACTACTGACTGTAGAAAAACAAGGAAGTATTCTGCATGTTGTATTTGTTTTTAACGTGTCGTGTTTCAAGCGCATTCAGAAGATCTGATTTTACTTTCCGACTGTTCCTAAATGTATTTAAAACTGCTCTTCAACCGTAACTAACAATCAATTCATTCAAGCGTTATATTCAGTGTAATTACAGCCTCATTCATATTTTAATAGTTCTGGAGAAACAGAATGGTTAAACTAATCCCTATTGGAAAACAACATTGGCTATGTTGTGCTGTTGATAAACGTGACAGTGTTTATCCGGTTAAACGTCGCAGTCCTTATTACATTAAATGTCACAGTCTCTTATCTGTTAAACATCGCATTAGGGGACGGCGTGGCCTAGTGGTTAAGTGGCACGTCTCACAACCCGAAGGTGCTGGGTTCGATCCCCATCACAGCACCGGCCGTTACCCTGGGAAGCAAACCCTTAGAAAATGCAGGAGGAAGCAGGCCCTTACATAAAATGCATTCTGAAGTCGGATGCACTGGGCCGACAGGCGAAAAATAAAAACCACAGTGCAACGCACACCACCATGTGGATTATAGAAATAAGGCATATGCAAGAAGAAAAAACAAAAAACATCGCATTATTTCTTCTGTTGAACGTCGTAGCCTTTGTTCTGTTGGACGAATTAGCATTTCTTCTGTTAAACTTCTTAGCTTTTCTTTAGCCTTACTTCTGTTGAACGTCGCAGCGTTTCTTCTGTAAAATGTCGTAGCCTTTCTTGTGTAAAACGTCTTAGCCTTTCTTGTGCAAGACGTCAGCCTTTCTTCTGTGAAACATAATTGTTGGCTTCTGAAATAGTTCCTTCTAGACAAATAATTTGTTATCATTTACCTCTTACTTCAATAAAAACATGATGTTCTCAACTGTCTTGCAGGAAGGCTGTATCTGTGTATGTATGTGTTCTCACAGTGGTGTGTCTGTGTTACTGTGTTGTATACGATGAAATGTCCAGCCCCATGCGCAGCCCATCTCAACTCCCACTCATGACATATGTAGTAGATTACTATGGCTTGGAAGCACACTCTTCAGGGCCGTCCATAAATGATGATGAAGTAAACTCGAGACTTGACAAATCATGTGTATCATTTGAAAAATTAAGATCTGAAGTATGGGACCGAATAGGAATTAAGCTGATAACCAAATTGAAGGTCAATGCGGCAGTCGATCTACTAACGTTTCTGTTTGCTTTTGAAATCTGGACTGCGTTCCGTCGACATGCGAATAACCTTGGCCACTTCCATCTGAGCTGCCTAATGAAACTGCCAAACATAAAGTGGCAAGATAGGATAACAGAGACATAATTTCTTTTGCGGGACAAGCATTCACACAATTGTGTGCAAATCGTAGCTTAGAATGACTGGCCATGTTGTTTGCAAGCCAGATGCGCGGCTTCCAAAGAAAATATTACATGGTGAGCTTGAGTCTGGCAAGCGAGCTCAAAAGACCAAATAAATCGGTATAAAAACAGTAAAAGGTTCATTGAAGAAATTCGGCATTTATCTTGAAAATTGGTAGAATATTGCTGCTGATCGCTGTGTGTGACGTAGTAAAGTCTCTGCTGGCACGGGGCAAATCGAGTAGAAAAGAATCAAGGAAGCTGCACGGAGAAGGGCCACACTAAACGCAAGTGAACGAGTTGCCTCCGTCTGACGGTCAGACAGTGCTTCTCTGCCATCAGTGTGACAGACGCTTTCGGGCTCGGATTGGTTTGATCAGTCACCTCCCAACCAACTCGATGATTGACAGATGACAATATGGCCCTCTTCGTTTGGTTTGATTAGCCACACCCCAACCCACTCCAGGATTGACAGATAACAATATGGCCCTCTTCGATTGGTTTGATCAGCCACCTCCCAACCCACTCCAGGATTGACAGATAACAATATGGCCCTCTTCGATTGGTTTGATCAGCCACACCCTAACCTACTCCAGGATTGATAGATAACAATATGGCCATCTTCGATTGGTTTGATCAGCCACCTCCCAATCCACTCCATGATTGACAGATGCCAATCTGGTCATCTTCGGTTGGTTTAATCAGCCACCTCCCAACCCACTCCATGATTGACAGATGACAATGTGGTCCTCTTCGGTCGGTTTTATCAGCTACCTACAAACCCACTTCTGTATTGACAGATGACGATCTGGTTCTCTTCGATTGGTTTGATAAGCCACCTAGAAACCCACTCCAGGATTGACAGAAGACAATATGGTCCTCTTGGGAAGCGATGGACAAACAACAAGTAGATACCTTAGTGCTATAATTGACTACTTCAAAACAAGGCCTGAAAAATACAGTAGAATATGTTTTTTCAGCTTTGGCTACCAAAGCAATAGCCTGTTCAGGATTTAAAACGTGTGCCAGAAGGCGCTGGAGGAGCGGGTTGTACCCAGACCTGCATTATGTATTCTTCTTTAATAACACGCATAACAATTAGTCAGCTGCATAAAACCTTAGTGCACATATACTATCGCAAGATGGGATGTTCACCTATCAGTGTGGCATGACTGAGTGATGTCGCTTGTGTTTAATACATCATACTTATACATGCTTAGCAGCGTCCAGCTGTTCTATTGTAAGTCATGCTGTTTCGGTATCCGGAAAAAAACCAGTTATTCACGCTCATATCTCGTACTTCTCGCCTGTTTTCACCGATTGTCGATCACTGTGCCACGTGATCCTCAGAAGCTGCTCATATCAATACCAACAACTCTCGACTTTTGACACCGTTTCTCGGTCACTGTACCATGTGATCCTCAGAATCTTCTCATATCAATACCCATATTACTAGCGTTTTAAACTTATAAATCCTTAGGTAACCGGTTCGAGTCCGGCGCGAAAGAACTCTTTTTTTTCCGCGAAAGGTGTATGATAGAAACACTTTGATTTTAAAAATAGTTCTTTTAAAGCATAATTGCGCAATTGCTTTCCCGATTCCATGACTGAATTTGTATAAGCTAAAAATTGTACACAGGAAAATGTTTTCGAATTTCTTGAGACTGTGCTTTGTGCCGCACAATCAAAGTGAGGGTAGGGCGTGAATCTATGTGCTGCACAAACTGAGTGATGGTAAGGTGTGCGTATATTTCCTGCACGAACTGTGTGAGGTTGAGATGTAAATGTATGTGATGCACGAACTGAGTGAGGGTAAGGTGTCAATCTAATAAATAGGTGTTAATATTTAACATTTGAAAAGAATCAAGGATTCCTACTCGTGTTATACCGATGCTACTCACTCTGAGCTCTGTGTCTCCTTCTGCCGAGGAACTTATCAGCACGACTAGGAAGCTTGTTTCATCAAATGTTCTGCTTTAACATAATGGTACTACAACTTCACATTCATTTATATGACTCATTATAGCTCAGTAGCTAGTGGACCTTCATAAATCATTAGGTCGCTGGTTTGAATTCGGAACGTAGAATTTGTTTGTGTACTTTCAAAATAGTGTGATAAAAATCCGTTTAACTTTTAAATGCTATTTTTATTGACACATACAACCATTCATAATAATTGACGGATTGTTGATCGTTGACTATATTTGGACTAAATAGTCTGGATATTGCCTTGAAGTGCAGGGTAGTGTACTCCACATTGAGCAAACGTTGACTATTAGTCACTGCGGTAGTGCTATATTCTACAATTGAAAGAGTATACTTTTACTGCGGTATTAGTCCGAACTGTTAGGTGCCTCTTACATCATACTCTCTAGTCGTAGTCATATCCTTCTCTCAGTGACAAACCTCGCCCTCCCATAAATCGTTTAGACATGTATTTTCCCCACTGCCCCCAAAATGATCACTGATTGGCATGGAGTATGACGGAACATATTTTTATTTAGATTTGACTACCATAGTAGTATACGGCTCATGATGCTGACAGTTGCTAGGATACAGTGAAGACAACGCACGTGTGAGTGTCATGACCAGGGAAGGCGTTATTCATAGCGTAAGTCTCTTTATTAAACACCTGATACATTATTAATTCAATGACTAGGCCCACAAATCAGCAAATCTTGTCTTGTTGGCCGACACAAGAGGGACTCACCCTATGATTTGCGACATCATATTTTGGAAGTAATTTTTTTTAGAGCAAATTTGGTGAACTTCAAGAAAATAAATATATTTGCCTGCATGTATGAATATCAATGAAGAACAATGCATTTCAAAATGCAAAAATGGGTTATCAAGCAAAGAAAACGAAATAAAGGCGGTGTCATGAAGATTTAAATATTCTTTTCTACATCTTGATGGTTTCAAAAAAGTCGAAAGTATTGATCATCAACAAATTGTCGACGTAAATTCTTCTGCATAGGTAAATAAATAATACGCCCTTACAAAAGTTTACACTCAAAGTAAACCACTGACTTAACTAGCAAAGAATATGTAAGTGACGGACAGATACAAGGAAGTACACGTAGCAAAATGGACATGACATAACAGCATGTTACAAACATTTCATGAACGACACAGTTACTTACTCCGTCAAATGATGCATATCCGCCCCTCTCATTCGCACTTTGAGTTTCACGATCTTTGCATATATTTTCATCCAAACCCATTAACTCGTCAATCTGGTGCAAGGAAATTCAGACCTGCAATTGGCTGTCCGGTTGGGAGTTGTTCAATGCTGGTTGGCTGGAACCAGGGTAGTTGATGAAAGGAAGCAAATCATTGGATCATCGTCAGAAGAATGAACTGTGTACCGATTCGATTGGATGATTCTGGTATCCCCTCAGGTTCCATTGGATTAATATAACACGTATACTAATCCCAATAAATGTCCTTATGTGCGACTACATAATATTGTCTTTCCTACCAACTTTTGACAGCTTTGCAACAACTATGCTATAGATAAACAATTAATTCAGAATATTCAGGTTTGCGAATGTGTCAAAATGTTGACAAAATGGAGCTACTGTTTCCGATGCTGTGTTTATAGTTGCACACACAAACGCACGCACACACACACACACACACACACACATACATACACACACGCACGCATACACACACATACATACACAAACACACACGCAAAGATGTTATTAACTGTTTCTAGCGATTTCCTAACAAATAAAAAACAAGATGTCCGTACAATGTATTCTAAGCCACAGACCCGTCATGCGCTATATTGTAATTACGGCTGTTGTTTAATGAACACATAGCGATTTTACTCTTTTCTGTGCCCTAGAAATAGCTTTAAGTAGCAGGTTGTAAGTTCAGAGTTGTTCATCGATTTGTGTGGTCAACAATGGTCCTGAGTTGAACAACGATTCGTTAACACTCAAATGTTCGTCCTGAAACGCCAACGGTTAGCTGGCAGTAAAATTAGTTTGTCCTGAGTTGTCCAGTAACTCATTCAGAATTAACAGTTCGTCTTGTGTTGTCCAGTAACTCATTCAGAATTACAAATTCGTCTTGAGTTGTCTAGTAACTCATTCATAACTAAAAGTTCGTCTTGAGTTGTCCAGTAACTCATTCAGAATTAAAAGTTTGTCCTGAGTTGTCCAGCTGTTTATTTACAGTCAAAGGCTTGTACTGATTGGTCTAATAACTTATTCAAAACTGATAGCCTTTTTGTGGAGCGCGTGTTTTCAATTACATTTGAAAAAAAAGTCCTCCTGTCCTTTGCCAACTGCTCCAGCACTATCCAAGCCTACCCTATTTTATGTATATCTGTCCAGATCTCTCTTTTCTACTTGTGTGTTTGTTTGTGCTCTACATGACCGGTGAAGGGATTCCAGAACAGACGCTGCCTTGAGCTGCAATGAGCTGATTTCATAAATGTGTGTCCCATCCCATGGCAGTCTTCTCACATGAACCAATGGGATATGTTTGATGTTTCCAAACAAGCTACAGTATTGGTCTTTACATTTAATTTCAAACCCTATATTCTTATCAAGCACACATTTCTGGAAGTTAATTTGTTTAGGTTGAGTTGAGAGCCGGCACAAGGACGACCGCCCCTTGGCAAAAATAAAACAAAACGGGTCGAACTACGAACTAAGATTTGCTAGAAAACATGATATGAGTGTCCAACAATATGTTTACAGTCAAAAGTTTGTCATGAGGTGATCAATAATTTCATCATGCATCGAACATTTCTCTGAGTTTTCGAACGATATTAGTGAGATGTCGTTTTTAACAGATAAATCAGAGGAATCATTGTCCACACATCAATGATAAAGATGTTCACAGATAAATCACAGAAATATCATTGTTCACAAATAAATCAGATGCGTGTTATTGTTAACATATTAAGATATATGTTTACGTTCACATATAAAACAGATCCATGTATTTGTAGATAGAGAGACGTTGTTAATTAACATTTTACACACAATGTGCATTTGTTAGCAACGGCGGGATATTCAATCATAGGTAAGACAGATAAATCTGTGTTAATATTAAAGACATAGATGTGTTATTGTTCACAGGTAAGACATAGATAAATATGTGTTAATATTGAAGGCATAAATGTGTCATTGCTCACAGGTAAGACAGAGAGGTGCAGTGTTGACAGATAAGACATGCATACGTCATTTTGACAGGTAAGTTGAAGATGTCTTTCTATTCACATGTAAGTCAGAGATGTGTCTTTGTAAAATACTAATTCCGAGTGGTGTCTTTATTTTCAGGTAATCTATGTGCGTGTGTCTGTTCACACGTAAGGCAATGTGCCTTTGTTCGAATGTAAGCATTAGGGGTGTGTATGTTCACATGTACGCCATTTATACTTTTGTTTTCATGTAATTGTGAATGATGTGTATGAGGGTTTTCAGTCAAAGCAAGAAACAGTTGCTGTGGCACTCTACCTGGAAGACGCATACAGCCGTATAGATTTGGGGACTTTAATGACATGCCAGAAACAGTGGGGCTTACACCTGTAACGGAAAGAATAGTTGCGATGCATGTGGGATCTTGGACATCAGAGCCGAAGAGAATATGTCCAGGACTGCCTCACGCGTCTCCGCTCACATCGGTGCGATGGACTAAAGCGCCAATTGCTTTATTTTTGCCCAGACGAGGTATTAAAGTGTCTAGTACTTTATTTACATCCCAGACGAGCTATTACAGCGTCACGTGCTTTGTTCATAGCGAAGACGGGGTATTAAAAGAACCATGTTATTAATACATAGCCCCTGCGAGGTACAAAAAAAACATGGTATCAATAAACAGGGCAGACAAGGTATTACAAGAATCATGCTATTTATACATAGCCCAGCCTATATATTAAAGGACCTGCTATTTATACAGAGTCCCATTTAGGTATTAAGAACTTGGTATTTATATATAACCGGGGCTAACTATTAAATGATCTACTATGTATACATAGACTAGCCTAAACATTAAATGACCTACTATTTATACATAGACTAGCCTAAACATTAAATGACCTCCTATTTATGCATAGACCAGCCTAAGCATTAAATGACCTGCTATTTATATATAGCCCATCCTAAACATTAAATGATCTGCTATTTATATATAACCCGACCTACACATTAAAGTATCTGCTATTTGTATATAGCCTGACCTACACATTAACGGATCTGCTATTTATATATAACCCGGCATATATATTAAAAGACATGCTATGTGTGCAAAGCCCAGCCTAGGTATTAAACGACCTACTATTTATACATATTCCAAACGAGGTACTAAAGCACCATGTTCTTTGTACATTGCCCAGACGAAGTGGAAGCGCTCTCAGGGGTTTCTTTTAGGATCCGTGTAAACACCTTAAGGACACATTTATAAGTGGTGGCTACCGCTTTGTTTGCCAATACAATTTCAAAGACGTTATTTCTTCATTTAAGAAAGTACCGAAACAAAGGATACGATATCAGAATGATGTTTTCCAGTGCAAAGAGAATGACAAATCTCGTATTTCAGAACATTGATACGGCATCCATTAACTACACGTAACGGCCGTACACCGACAAAAGGAACATCAGGTTTCTGCTTTCAATCAGAGCAAATTGTGTATCGATCTTATTGATTCTGTGTTATAAATTATGACGGGCCATATGTTGGGCGAGCAGCAATATCACTCGCTGATATGTGCCAATGTATAAATCATATTTTCAAGTATTTCGTTTGTGCTGCCTGTGTTGATACTGAGGCATTACGCAATGTTATTATAGATCTATGACAAAGATTATATTCTGTTGTGCAATCAAAATTATCTGCAATATTGGTCAACGAGGGCGTGTTTACTTGCTGTGTTACTATCTTACGCTTGTTATCACACATGTTATTGCATATTGCAATGATATTCAATGAAATCAGAACAAAAAAAGAAGACGTTTAATAACATTAACATTTTTAATTTGACCAAAACGCTATGTCCGACTAAAAATGTATGTTTTATTGTGTGTTCGATTATTGTATGTACTTTTCATAAATTACATGTCCATTGTTTTGAATTATTTCAATAATTTTAAAAAAAGATGTTCTTAGTCACATTGTTTGTATGAGTGATACAAAACATGTATCTTAGGTATCGGTGTGCGGTTAGACATGATACAACCTTACCCGCTACTGTTCTACAACAAGAATCCTGAAATGCAGACCAAAGAATCCCGGACAGGTGAAAACTAGGAATTTAAAAGAAATATAATTTACTGAATAATAATGTACTTGTTGAAGTACTTGTAATATAGGTGGAATATATACAGTCCTTTGTCGCTAAAAGAATAAAGCAATTATAATGAGAACCCCTGCATACAAGTCTATAACTATAACCAGAAGCCTTGCATACACACGTCTTTAATTTAAACCAGAACCCTTCTATACCAACTCCTTTAATTATAATCAAAACACATGCATACATTGCATGCGAACAATTCAAGTATACCCAGTCATTGCACTGGGACGCGACTTTACTCATACAAAACTCTGTTCCAGCATATTGTTTAAGCCAACAAGTCGTCACGTTTCATAGCTGACTGCGCACCATGTTTCCCTTCAGGTTATTTCATGTCGTACATATCTTTGACATTGTACATGTGCATCTCTTATATGTATGTTACAATTTTTCATACTGGGTAATACGTGAGGAGAAAAAAAGGTTAAAAAAACATACGCCTCTCACTTTGAAAGGCACGCATGAGTAAATCAAACTGAATGACCACATTAATGGTCGCAACCCACAAGCTAGGCCTATTAAATCAACAGGTGATATAATTCTGAAGTTTATAACAGACATGTGCATGAAAATTAAAGACGTTGCACCAAAGCATACGATAGTGATTAGGCAGCGGGATAGCTTGATTGTTGTTGTCTAGGCAAAGACATTCGAATTTGGTGTCCATACTGAAAGTTTTTCAGAACTGCAGGCTATCAGCGGCCAGTCTTAATAGACGCAGAGATCTTTTGACAGATGGGCAAAGATAGATGCTTCTTGAAGATTAGTCTAATGCTGGAGATACAGATGCTTCTAAGATGATGACTACAACAGGTATACAGAAAGGAATGACCATAACAGAGAAGGCAATTGCACTCAGGAAAGCATCGATCCCAATCTCGAAAAAGTGCCAGAAAAAGCCTATTCTAAGCTTTAAAACTCAATAGCGTGTTACAATGAATTGCTTCTAGAAAGGAGGCAAGCCTCAATGCGGAAAACTATATTACATTTCCTTTTCCAGAAGCAATCTCCACATCCATCGTCACTCACCCCCTAACCCGTCAGACACAGAACCGCCATCATAAGCCGCTGTAAGACCACCTTTGCTCTAAGACTACCTTAGCTGTAAGACCACATTTCATATTCCCCTTCTTCAAAAATGTTTTTAAAAAAACAACATTGACATTCACTAAATTATTCTCTAAGAATGAGGCTGAATGAAAGGTTAAAGACGGTATTCCAGTCATCTACATTTTCATAATTCTGCACATTCATCGACAGGTTAAGCAAGAATAACATGATTCAAAGGTAACTTATTTGGTCTATTTGAGTTTATTTCTGATAGTTATGTTTATTCTTGTTGCTTTTTAAATTGTCGAGCATGCATTGGTAAAGCTAAAAAAAAGACTTAATTTCATTTTACGAATAAATTTCCTTTGGGAACACATCAACTTAACGATTATGCACTCGTCCCTACCTGTTTATGTTTAGCTGGAAACTACAGTAAATAAACTATGGAGCGACAAAATAGGTTACAGAACATCAACATTTAATAATGATAGCCCCAGTATTCCCAGATCAGAAGTAACTACAGTAACATAAAATGGGCAAGTCGAAAGCAACATACATCAGCACAATAAATGTATAATTGTTAGAGGCCCAAGAAGAATTCGGTGTAGATAAAATCGCTGGTATGTATAATGACCCCTACAATGCAGGATCTATAATACGCGACCTGATTACACCAATCTTGACATTACTCAAGGAACCTTTCTTATTTTATGTTTCAATTTTTAAAAATATATTCTTATGATGAAATTGAAATATATATGTATAGAAAAATGGGGCGCATCTGGTCGATCACAATAGAATGCTGCAGGATGGGGCGAATACCATCGATAACAATAGGATGTTGGAGAACGGGGCGCATCTCATCAATCACAATAGGATGCTGCAGGATGGGGCGCATATCATCGATAACAAAAGAATGTTAGAGAACGGGGCGCATCGCATCAATCACAATAGGATGCTGCAGGATGGGGTGCATATCATCGATAACAATAGGATGTTGGAGAACGGGGCGCATATCATCAATCACAATAGGATGCTGCAGAATGGGGCGCATCTCATCAATCACAATATGATTTTGCAGAATGGGGCGCATCTCATCAATCACAATAGGTTGCTGCAGAATGGGGCGCATCTCATTAATCACAATATGATGCTGCAGAATGGGGCGCATCTCATCGATAACAATAGGGAGTTGCGAAGAAACAATTTCCTAATTATTTGGAGTGCAAAGTGTGAACGAAATTAGAGTCATGTTTAGACTTTTGATATGATCACAATACATAACACCTTGCCGGAAACAACGGTTGATAGAAAGGCCGAAAGCAAACATGCCAGAGGTAAGACAGCTGGAAAGATTGCACCATCAAATCAATATACAAACAACTTTGGAGATCTATACAGTCGACATAATTCAATTGAGTTTAACAGTGGCATTAGTGTTGTGTAATTAGTTTGACAATTATTTAGTATATTTCTTGTTCTAAATTGTTAATGTTTTTATCATTTGTTTCAAGAACTAAATATGATTAGTTTGTTAGTAAACAAACTGAATTCGTGTAAAAGTATATCTCCTGTTCATTTCTTTTTGAAAAAAATGGCGATCATTAAAAGAAAATATGCACAACCCACTAGAGCACACCACTTCCGCTGTCCACGTCTTCGAACTCATTACCATTACTGTGAGAACTAGTGATCTATCTGCTCTGCCTCTTGTTATTGCTCGTTCCTAGAAACTATATGCATGTATTTCTTATGAACAAATACATGTAATTTCCAGGATTTACAACACAGTTTAGCTTTTCATTCTCGTCACTTAAGACAGAAAAGCAAAGTACAATTACTGCACTATGCATGATGTAAAGTCTGCTCAGAAACAAACCACATCTTTAAGAGTAGGATATCCAGAACGCATACCTTTACTATCATATATCTCATCCGTATATTATACGTTAGGTGATCAGATGTCATCACAAACAGAGATCCATCCCATACACCGCAGTAAGATAAAAACAGATTTGGGTTAGGGGGTAGCGGTAGTGAGGTTCTGGAACAACTCAGAATGGAGAAGATACGTCTGAAAGAGATAAAACAACAGAACAATAAAATACATTGGTCACATTAAGTGACGTGACAATCTGCTAAAATTTACATTGGAAGGAAGAGTGGAGGGCAAGAGATACAGAGGGCGGCAGGTTGTGGTTGGGACACAGTCTGACTGAATGTACGGATGGACAGACAACATCAAGATGTGGTTGGGACACAGTCTGACTGAGTGTACAGATGGACCGACAACATCAAGATGTGGTCGGGACACAGTTTGACTGAGTGTATCAACCTGGCACGGGACTGATATAGCTGGAGATGCATTACCGTCAACCTCCGATGCGGAGCCGGTACTTGATGATGATGATGAAGTAGCTATAGACAAGAGCAACCCTTTCAGAAAGCTTCCTGAGAAAATGTCCAGATATGCACAAGGATAGGTGATTGTATTATAGCTTGTGCTCTGGAATTCTCCGGCGAAGTGGAACAGAAGAAGCTGATAACACACATGGAGAGTTGAAATGGAGGCAGGCGTGACGACGGTAATGAGTACATGTGATCAGGTGGTGAGCGGGACTCAGGGAAGGTGATGAGCGGGACTGAGGGAAGGTGGCGCGCATGGCTCAGGGCTGGTGGCTCGCATGGCTCAGGGCAGGTGGCGAGCGGGACTCAGGGAAGGTGATGAGCGGGACTCAGGACAGGTGGCGCGCATGCCTCAGGGCTGGTGGCTCGCATGGCTCAAGGCAGGTGGCGAGCGAGACTCAGGGAAGGTGATGAACGGGACTCAGGACAGGTGGCGCGCATGCCTCAGGGCTGGTGGCTCGCATGGCTCAGGGCAGGTGGCGAGCGGGACTCAGGACAGGTGGCGCGCATGGCTCAGAGATGGTGGTGAGCGGGACTGAGGACAGGTGGCGCGCATGGCTCAGGGCTGGTTAAGAGCGGGACTCAGGACAGGGGGCTCGCATGGCTCAGGGCAGGTGGCGAGCGGGACTGAGGACAGGTGGCGTGTATGGCTCAATACGGGTGGTTCGCATGGCTCAGGGCTTGTGGCGGGATTAGCTCAGGGCAGGTGGCGCGCATGGCTCAAGAAAGGTAGCGAACGAGACTCAGGAAATGTGGCGCGTTTGGCTCAGGACGGGTGGCACGCATGGTTCAAGGCAAGTGGCGCGAATGGCTCAGGACGGGTGGCGTTCATGGCTTACGACAGGTGGCTCGCATGGCTCATGGCAGGTGGCTAACGGGACTCAGGGCAGGCGGTGCGCATGGAAAAGGGCAGGTGGCGAACGGGACTCAGGGCAAGTGGCGCGCTTGGCTTAGAACGGGTGGCGCGCATGGCTCATGTCAAGTTGCGCGCATGGCTGAGGGCAAGTGGCGCGCATGGCTCAGGACGGGTGGCGCGCATGGCTCAGGACGGGTGGCGCGTATGGCTTAGGATAGGTGAGGAACATGACTCAGTATAGGTGGTGAGGGGTACTCAGGACAGGTGGCGAGGGGGACTCAGGACAGGTGGCGAGGGGGACTCAGGACAGGTGACGAGGGTGACTCAGGACAGTTGACGAGGGGGACTCAGGACAGGTGGTGAGGGGGACTCAAGACAGATGGCGCGCATGGCTCAGAAGAGGTGGACGGCATGACTCAGAACAGGTGACGCGCATAACACATGGCAGGTTGATTTCTCCCAAATATGGTGCAGGTTCGTGCTCCACCGAGAGCTGAACGGATGTGAAGTTGAATTGCTAGCATTGTAAAAGGTCAATGGAGTATCCTAGTTATAACTGACGAAAAAAGGCGAAAGAGAAGGCGGAGTCATGTGAAGTCCGTTGAGTAGAACTCAGAAAGACGGTCCAATGTACACTTACGAGCAGGCCAAAATCATCAGCAGCTGGCCCTATATCCAAGAGAGTACAAAAGGAAGTGGATCAAGCAAGTTAAATCTGACAGCAGTCCTTCACCCTCGCTTCATGTGAAGTATATACCCCCATTCTTTTATATCTGCCCCCACCCCCCAATCTCTCTCTCTTTTTCTGCTGCAGCGGACTTTTTAAAATAAGATATCCAGTTCCTCAATGACTTTCAAGCATTCACGTTTTCGCTAGAATGTTAAATATGTTTTTTAATGCCGCAGTTCTCACTGAAGTCTGTGTCTACGTTTATGTAGTATATTATGTTAGAAAAATTTTCTTTTTTATTATGGTGTGGATGCGGGACCCAAACACAACCGTCTTTAGTCGTCATCGTTTACGGAATGCTTAGAAGATGAAAGTAGACATATTCTTGTCGTCCTGGCTCTACTAGGGTCCATGGATTACTGTAAGACACTACGAACCATGGCCTGAACCAGATCTTGTGTTCCACATAGCGTACTGTCCTTGATAGCAAGCTGCAAGGGTAGCTATTGTGTTTAGTTAATGGCAGCATCAACGTCGCACATAAAGAGTTCTGAGAATGGGAATTGATAGGATCATGACCCAATACATATCTCTCGTGACAAGTTACATGGGATCGCCCAGTAGAAACATTGATTTAAGATGTGTCCCGTGTCAGAACTGAACACAAGAACGGCCTTTCAGAGAATGAGTCAGTGTCAAGGTCGCGTTTCGTTCGTGGGGTAAAATGTTGTTGAGGGATAATGAAGGAGACCATTGTGAAATGTGAGGGGGGAAAAAACAGAAGGATTAGTGGGGACAAGGTAGCGAAAGTGCGATAGAGAGAGAGAGAGAGAGAGAGAGCGAGAGGGAGAGAGACATAGAGAGAGAGAAACAGAGAGAGAGAGAAATTGTTAATGGTGGTATAATACAGGAGGGACAGAAGGAGAAGCATACATAGAGAGGCATAAAGGGAAAACAATATACACACACATACATGTACACGTACACAAACTAGATTGAGAGAGTGACAGAAAGGGATAGAAAAAGGAAAGACAAATGGAGAAGCATAATTGAACAGAAAGAAAGAGGTGACAAAATGTATAAACATAAACGATATATATATATATATATATATATATATATATACAGAGAGAGGGAGATAGAGAAAGAGTGAGAGGGAGAGAAATGTGAAGGGGAAACAACAATAAGATAGAAAGAAAATCCAGCTAATGATGTGCATACATTTACTGAACATAGAAGAGGTAGAACGATGAATAAAACAAAGGGACACACAGGTAAATAGATAGTGACATATATAACAAATAGAGAGCGAAAGAAAGTAGAACCGAATGAATGGAAATGATACGTTAACGAAACGAAATACAAACAGGAGATAACTACATTGATATTCGATGCATAACGACAAGTATATGAAAGGGAGCTTATGCATGTTGCGTAGGGATAGTGACATTTTGCATGGATACTAACACGCACTGTAAATATGCATTCCAGTTTCAAAGTACTCATATATATATATATATATATATATATATATATATATATATATATATATATATATATATATATATATATATATATATATATACATAAACATGTTTGTAAATGTCCTTATGTACGCGAGTGTGTGTAGGTCATTTTTAGCGCCGTTCATGCAGGAAAGGGAGGAAGTAGTAGACATCTAGAGCAAAAAAGGACATATTTGATGAGTGTATGTAGTAGTAGAGTAATAGAGTACTCACTTCTCACGGCGAAGGTACCGTGTTCAATTACCTTTATCCAAAGCAATAATGCAAGCTGCCACTGAAACCATCCCAAGAGGGGCAAGGACAAATTATAAGCCCTATTGGAATGATGAGTTGCAGAAAGCGGAAGACGCAGTCACAAATGCTAGGAACATGGCAGAGCTAGAACAATCTATGGAGGCAAATATCGCCCTCAAAGCCGCAACGGCAAAATACAAATACACTCTAAACCAAACAGCAAGAGAAAGCTGGAAAAACAAAACGGAAAGCCTCAACTTAGACAAAGAAGGGAACAAAGTATGGAAGTTAGTCAGAGCCATGAATGACGAGAATCCGGCAAACAAAGAAATTACCATCAAGCAGGGCGAAAACTTGCTCACTGGAAAAAAAGCCGCAAACGCCTATGTTGAACACTATGCCAAAGCGAACCACATAGATGTCCTTGCAGATAGGCATACGGAAATTAATGAAGAGCAAAAGGCTCAAGACAACATCAATATGGCACCAGAACAGCATATGATGGCAAAACTAACAAAGAACGAAATGGAAGAGGCCATGAGAACATTAAAGAAAAGGAAATCTCCCGGAAAAGACGGGATAACAAACGAAATGCTGATGGGGCTGGGCCAAACAGCAAAGAGGAAACTGCTATCAGTCCTGAACCAAAGCTGGAAAAGGGGTATTGTACCCCAGGCATGGAAAGACGCAGTACTTGTACCAGTACCAAAGAAAGGAAAAGACAAAACAGATCCAAATGGAAACAGGCCTATCAGCCTACTGAGCTGTGTCGGCAGACTGATGGAACGTATGATAAACACCAGACTGATGTTGCATCTGGAAGAAAAACGCATACTAATTCCACAGCAATCAGCCCAATAAATAGAAGATGCCCACCAGGAAGAGAAACACACAGTAGCGGTTTGGGTGGACCTGGAAAAGGCATTTGACAAAGTCTGGAAAGATGGACCTAGAGTCAAGCTAAAAAGAAGTGAAGTTTGTGCGAAAATGTACAAATGGATCAACCACCACCTCAAAAACAGAACGGCCAGAGTCCAGGTACAAGGGCAGATGAGCAAAAAGGTGACACTTGAGCAGGGAGTACTCCTGGGGGGAGTACTATCACCCACACTCTTCCTGGTGTATATAAATGACATTACAGAGAATATACCAAGAAGAGCTCAAAGCTCAATGTTTGCAGACGATCTGGCTATGTGGACCTCTGAAAAGAATCTCACCCTAGCAAGACATCGGATGCAGCAGGCCCTAACATCGCTGGAAGAGTGGGCGAACTCATGGCTGGTCAAAATAAACGAGGAGAAAATCACATGTACAATATTCTCGCTATCACTCAAACCCCAAAACACAAAATTACGTATAAACGGCAAATACCTGCAGCCAAACGACAACCCACACTACCTGGGAGTCACATTTGATCGGTGCATGACATGGAAAAGTCAGATCGAGAGAAACCGAATGAGAGCCAAAGAAAGAATGGCAATCAGGAGGAAACTTGCTGGCACAAGCTGGGGAGCAGACGAAAGCATACTAAAAAAACGGTACACTGGAAGAAGTGAGACCAGTTCTCGAGTATGGCATTGCGGCATGGACAACAGCAGCAAAGGCGAACTTCGATAAAGTTAGCAAACTCCAAAACCAAGCCATGAGAGTTATAACAGGAGGCATGAAGTCAACGCAGATTGTAGAACTTGAAAAGATTACAAAACTGCAATCCATGACCGATAGAAGAGACTGCAGAGCCCAGCTGCAATCAGAGAAACTCAGAAGACTGATTGACCATCCAATGCACCAGAGACTAAACAATTTCGGAAATTGGAAACTAAAGCGAAGAAACTTTGCAGAAATAGCAAAAGCAAAGATGCACGACAACCCCATGAACGCACTAACAGCACCAAATCCTATCCCTACTGTACGAAAACCTACCTGGAGGAAGCATATATTTCCAGAGATGGTAGAAAATATACCAGGTATTAGAAACAAAAACTGCCAGTCCGAAAAAGAAAGAAGAGATACTACATTGAGTTACATAACGGAAAACTACCCAAGCATGGACTGGACCCATGCATACACCGACGGTTCCGTAACAAATACAACACAGTGCGGAGGGGCAGGAGCATTCCTGAGCCTACCAAATGGCAGAAAAATAACACTTTCATTCGCTACTGGAAAATTCACAAGCAATTTCAGAGCGGAGGCAGAGGCACTGAGGGCGGCAGTGGAAGAAATGGTGACAGGTAAGAGGAATGAAAGCCACATAGTCCTGCTTACAGATGCACTGGTCGTAGTCACAGCACTGAAAAGCCGGAAAAATACTGAACTTAATGATTTCAGAGCAGTACCCTGTCAACTTTGCCAGCAGGCCGCACCAAAAAGGGTAGTGGTACAGTGGGTTCCATCTCACTGCATCATCAAAGGCAACGAGGAGGCAGACAGACTGGCAAAATAAGGTGCAAAACTACCACAACCTGATACTAGTATGACATACGAAAAATCAAAACGGCTCATTAGAGCTAGATACATGACCAAATGGGAAACCCAACATTCTGGCTACACCAAAAACGATGCCTATTACCAGTTGAACAGAAGAGAGCAGGTCGTGGTCTTCAGACTTCGCACTGGCCACAATAGACTCAGGTACCACCTATTCAACAAATTGAAGATAGGTGGTACCGACAAATGCCCGTGTGGTACCGGGAAAAGGACCGCTGAGCATTTGCTGCAAAATTGCCCGACATACGAGGATCAGAGAGAGCAGATGTGGCCATCACCAGTGGCAACACTAGACAAGCTCTATGGCAGTGCCGACAGCCTCAGGATGACGGTTGCTTTTTTGGAAAAAATAATGGTTACTGTCTGACTGCGTACGAAGAAGAAGAAGAAGAAGAAGAAGAAAGAAGAAGAAAGAAATTACCTTTATCCGAATGCATCAATTGACGGAGCTGCCAATGATTTTCTCGTTCACAATAAGGAAAGGGCAGCCACGAATCAGGAAATATGTGAACGAAAGCTCATTAAATGTTGAGGTCTAGTACAATTAAACTTTTAACACTTTATCCCCGACAACAGTGTTTAGAATACCTATACCGACGACCATATGTCACTTTTGCTTAAGGAGTCAGGGTCAGGAGAAAGATACTGATTAAAACAACAGCTGAAGTGTGGAGACAAATTACGTAAGAGTTAAGGTGAGGTGAAACACTGATTTCCCTTTTTTTTGTTTTTTTGTTTTTTTGTTTTGGCGTTCGCCTTATTTATCATATCCCCAATGCGGTGTGCGTTGTACTGTGGGTTTTTTTTTCGCCTGTCGGCCCAGTGCATCCGACTTCAGCATGCATTTTATAAGGGGCTGCTTCCTCCTGCATTTTCTAAGGGTTTGCCTCCCCTGGGTAACGGCCGGTGCTGTGATGGGGATCAAACTCAGCACCTTCCGGTTGTGAGCCATGCCACATAACCACTAGGCTACGCCGTCCCCTCAACACACTGATTAAGGCAACAGCTCAAGTGGGGAGACAAGTTACATCAGAGCCAAGATGGGGTGAAACATATTGATCAAGACTCCACCTAAAGACAAGCAGGAATAAGATCATAGCTTGAATGAGGTGAAACCCAAAGATCAAGTACCCACTTCATGTCCAGGCTATACTTTTGGAAACGAACATCCAGTGATCGACACCATTATCCCCCTAGTGGTGAGCTGACCGTGATTCTTTTCATTGTAGTACAGTCAGGAGGACACATGCCCATCTCTTCAGGAACTCCTTGACATATAAGGCGAGCCACTTTAACCTGCTTCCAAATAAACGTCCTGAATAGTTAAATTCACTCAATACAAGTGGGTGCATAAATATACCATTGCTGAACATTAAGCCGGGAACATATGTATGAAACGACAACAAAGAATTCATATCATCTAACCAATTCTCTGTAACCAGAGTCAGGCTCAGTTCACATCGTTGGCATAATGGAGGCAATACTTATTATCGGGAGGAGAATTAAATGTATGAGGAATCTACGTATTAACAACATTATAACATATAAATAACGCTACACGGTTACATCAGACAAGTTACGACAACTCATTCCTACTCCAAATACACAGTAAAACAGAACATCTGACAGTTTGATAAGCTATATATAGTAAATATAAGACCTGGTTACTGGGCACGGGAAAGGCTATACGTGAGAACGTTTCTGGACCTACTGTGCGTCGACTGAAGCATACTTGACTCAAGAAAGGAAACTGCAATTCCCCACACGCCGCTTAGCAGCATAAGCAGGGTAAAAAAAAACAACTAAAGCAAAGCCAGATGCAAAATAAGATTCTTAAACTTGAAGAGAAGTCACTAAAAATGGGTTTCAAAATATACAGAGCCAAAATACAGGTTTAAAAAATCAGTACAACTAACGGTGTAATGTGTTTGTGAATCATCTTACTTCAGCATGTGGGGGTCTTTCATATACCTTGGTAGCAATACAGACATATTATAAGGTACAGAAAATGGTACTCAATTAAGGATACAGAATGGGTGAAGAGCTTTCAATGAAAATTTAAAAAAAATAAAAACTATCACCAACATACAAATCGTCAAATGCAACCCGAAATCCGTTTTATTGTTTGGCTCTGAAACATACAGGACAACACAAGTAATTAAATAAAGTTATAGACATTCGTAAATGATTGTTTTCGCATAATTCAATGATGGAGATGGCCGACTCGTTCGTCAATGTCAAATTCTTGGAAAAAACGGGACAAACACCGATGGAGCATGAAATACACAGGAGGCGATGGAAATGGATGGAACACATATTTAAGAAACCAGTTAATAGCATTACAAGATAGTCTCTGTTCTGGAATCTACAGGGCAAAGGATATATAGGATAACTGAGACACTCATGGAAGAATTAGTTCGATGCCAAGATGCAGGAAAGACGGACACACAACTGGCTGAGATTGTTCATGATGTAAAGACTTGATGGGTATTTGTTGAGGACCTATGCTCCGTAGGAAGGGTTCATATTTTTGATTGATTGATTGATTGAAAAGTGCATGATATACTGTAAATACTGTACTGACTTCCATCACAGGGCACTTAATTGGGGACGAATGAGTAAACAAAATTGACCCTAGGTGAGCACATCGAAAAAGTCGACAATGTAGAGTTGTCCTTGGCTCTTGTGGCCTCACTATGAAAAACAGCACACAATAAGAAGCATCACTTCAAAGACACAAAACTATTTTGGCATCAGTATTGATAGATAACACAAGGTCAACGATGTTGATAGATAACACAAGGTCAACGATGTTAATAGATAACAGCATGATAACAATGTTCATATACAACACCACAACAGCGACATTTTACAACCCAGCTGTACAATGTGTCACAATTTAACACGAAATACATTATATCGTTCATATATTCCAGATCGTGCTATTATTATACTAAACACAACCCGGAACACACATACGAGCGAACCACAAAGCCTAAAAACGAAATGGAATTATTTCCCGCCAAATCCCCAAAGAATATAGGCATATTTGATTATGGACAAGTAGATGACTTCTGTTACAGCAAATGAGGCAAGCAAAGCAGATCTCACTCAATTCCTGTTTTGTGAGCTCGCTTTCTCTCTCTCTCTCTCTCTCTCTCTCTTTAGCTCTTTCTATCTCTCTTTCTCCCACTCTTAATTCTCTCTCTATCTCTCTCTCTCTCTCTATCTTTCTCTCTTAATATCTCTAACCATGCGTGCATGTATAAACATCTGATTTATTTTGATCTCCTACGACAATCTTTCTTTCATGTGCTAGTTGTGTGTCTTCACACTAGACTAGACATACTTGTTTGCTAGAAGTATCAGCCTCTAAACTAGACATACTTGGTTGCTAGAAGTATCAGCCTCTAAGCCGGACAAACTTGTTTGCTAGAAGTATCAATTTCTAGACTAGACATACGTGTTTGCTGTAAGTATCTGTAAGTATCGACCTTTAAATCAGACATACTTGTTTGCTAGAAGTATCAACTTCTAAACTAGACATACATGTTTGCTAGAAGTTTCAGCATCTAAACTAAACACGTGTTTGTTAGAAGTATCCGGCTCTAGACTTGGTAGACCGGATTGCTAGGGGTATCAACCTCTAGTCTAGACACACGTGTTTGCTAGGGGTATCAACCTCTAGACCAGATAGACCTGTGTGCTAGGAGTATCAACCTCTAGTCTAGACACACGTGTTTGCTAGGGGTATCAACCTCTAGTCTAGACACACGTGTTTGCTAGGAGTATCAACCTCTAGTCTAGACACACGTGTTTGCTAGGGGTATCAACCTCTAGTCTAGACACACGTGTTTGCTAGGGGTATCAACCTCTAGACCAGATAGACCTGTGTGCTAGGAGTATCAACCTCTAGTCTAGACACACGTGTTTGCTAGGAGTATCAACCTCTAGTCTAGACACACGTGTTTGCTAGGGGTATCAACCTCTAGTCTAGACACACGTGTTTGCTAGGGGTATCAACCTCTAGTCTAGACACACGTGTTTGCTAGGAGTATCAACCTCTAGTCTAGACACACGTGTTTGCTAGGAGTATCAACCTCTAGTCTAGACACACGTGTTTGCTAGGGGTATCAACCTCTAGTCTAGACACACGTGTTTGCTAGGGGTATCAACCTCTAGACCAGATAGACCTGTGTGCTAGGAGTATCAACCTCTAGTCTAGACACACGTGTTTGCTAGGGGTATCAACCTCTAGACCAGATAGACCTGTGTGCTAGGAGTATCAACCTCTAGTCTAGACACACGTGTTTGCTAGGGGTATCAACCTCTAGACCAGATAGACCTGTGTGCTAGGGGTATCAACCTCTAGTCTAGACACACGTGTTTGCTAGGGGTATCAACCTCTAGACCAGATAGACCTGTGTGCTAGGGGTATCAACCTCTAGTCTAGACACACGTGTTTGCTAGGGGTATCAACCTCTAGACCAGATAGACCTGTGTGCTAGGAGTATCAACCTCTAGTCTAGACACACGTGTTTGCTAGGGGTATCAACCTCTAGACCAGATAGACCTGTGTGCTAGGAGTATCAACCTCTAGTCTAGACACACGTGTTTGCTAGGGGTATCAACCTCTAGACCAGATAGACCTGTGTGCTAGGAATTGCATCCTCTTGACTAGAAGTACTTGTTTGCAAAGGCGTATTAGCGCCTAGACTACACAGGGTTGTGTTTGCTAGCAGTTTCAGTCTCTACATCACTCTGTTATGTTTTGTTCTTGGAATGGCAGCCTCTACGTTAGACATTTATATTGCGTGAAAGGAGTAACAGTCTCTAGACTAGACAGTTATATTGCGTGGAAGGAGTAACAGTCTCTAGACTAGACAGTTATGCTGTGTGGTAGGAGTAACAATCTCTAAACTAGACACTTATGGTGTGTGGTAGGAGTAACAATCTCTAGACTAGACAGTTATATTGCGTGGAAGGAGTAACAGTCTCTAGACTAGACAGTTATATTGCGTGGAAGGAGTAACAGTCTCTAGACTAGACAGTTATGCTGTGTGGTAGGAGTAACAATTTCTAAACTAGACACTCATGGTGTGTGGTAGGAGTAACAATCTCTAGACTAGACAGTTATATTGCGTGGAAGGAGTAACAGTCTCTAGACTAGACAGTTATGCTGTGTGGTAGGAGTAACAATCTCTAGACTAGAGAGTTATGGTTTGTGCTAGGAGTAACAATTTCTAAACTAGACACTTATGGTGTGTGGTAGGAGTACCAGTATCTATACTAGACAGTCATGTTGTTGGTAGTGGTAACAATCTCTAGACTAGACAGTTGTGTGTGGTAGGAGTAACACTATCTAGACTAGACAGTCATGGTGTTGGTCGTGGTAACAATCTCTAGACTAGACAGTTATATTGCGTGGAAGGAGTAACAATCTCTAGACTAGAGAGTTATGGTGTGTGGTAGGAGTAACAATCTCTAGACTAGACAGTCATGTTGTTGGTTGGGGTAACAATCTCTAGCCTAGACAGTCATGTTGTTGGTTGGGGTAACAATCTCTAGACTAGACAGTCATGTTGTGTGGTAGGAGTAACACTCTCTATACTAGACAGTTGTGTGTGGTAGGAGTAACACTCTCTATACTAGACAGTTGTGTGTGGTAGGAGTAACACTCTCTATAATAGACAGTTATGTGTGGTAGGAGTACCAGTCTCTAGACTAGATAGTTATGTTGTGTAACAGTTATTCTGTGTGCTAGAAGAAACATCTACGCAGGATGCCTGGCTTCACGACAAGGCGGTGTGTATTCAAAGATATGCTGATGCCAATGCCTCAAGTCGATTTTATTGTGCATTGAAGGCTGGCTACGGCCCTAGGTAGCATAACTCATGTCCTGTTCCTAGGAGTGGCAATACGGGGCTATTGACTTACAAAGTTCAGATTTTGGAACCTGGACTGATAATTTTGATGCCAGTCTCGAATGTCCGTCCATCATGAACACACAAGCCAAAGGCTACAGTTAACCAGAGGCTTAAGATTGGTCAAACAGGCAGATGTCAGTAAGGCTATCAGCTCGAAGTCCTAAAGCAAGACTCCCAGTTCTAATTCCATCGCAGCCGAGATTTTCTAAGCAGTCGACTCTTTGCTTCATCAGAAACTGATTACACTCTTTCCTTGTATTTGGGAAGCGGAGATACTTCCAAGGGAGATGAAGAATTCCACAATTGTATACCTGTACAAGCAAAAGGGCAATCGTCAATCCTGCGACAATCATAGAGGTATCTCATTGCTATAAATCGCAGGCAAAATGCTGGCGCAAGTATTACTCAACTGCCTAAATGGTCATCTTGATTAGGGTTTACTCCCTTGGATTCAGTGTGGTTTTTGTGCGGGTTGTGGAACGGTTGACATAATATATACAGCATGCAAATTGCAAGAAAAATGTATAGAAAAGAGATTTGTACACATTTTTTGCCAATCTGACCAACGATTTTGATACCGCCAATAGGGATGGACTCTTAAGATAGCATGCGAAGTTTGGCTGCGGTTGTGGATTCGTTGCGGTTGTCCACTAGTTTTAATGATGGTATGATGGCTCATGTATTGCATAAAGGGGATGTATGTAGCCTTCCCAGTCACCTCTACGGCAAACAAGGTCGTATGATGACACCGACACTCGTTAGCAGGGTCTTTACAGCATTTCTCACATAATGCTGCCTATGGTGATGCTTCTGGTATGCATATCAGATGCAGGACGGAGGATCAGCTATTCATACCGAGACACCTGAATTCTTACACCAAGGTGCGTGACGCCACGATCTTAGATCTGCTCACGGAAGCTTACGCCATGAACACTCGATCAGAACCAGTTTTCAGCAGCACGCATTAGCGTTGGTTTCATGATCACCGCTAAGAAAAATAAGGTATTCTTCCAGCCTGCGCCTGGTGAGCTATACATCGAACCACATATTACTGTCAACGTCTCTACACAGCCGTTAGCTTCATCTTCCTAGACAGTACCTTCACTAGAAAGGAGAATATCGATAGTGAGATAAATAACAGGTTCGCTCAGGCCAAATCTGCGTTTTAGAGGCTCCAAGCAAGCGTTTGAAACAGACAAGGCATTAGTGCCGTACCAAGATACGTATATCGTGTCGTGGTATTATCAACTCTGCGTCATGCCTGTGAGACATGGACAGCATAGCAGACATGCCAGACAACTCAACCGTTTTCAATTGAGTTGTCCGTGTAGGCTGCTGAGGATCAGGTGTCAGGACAAAGTGCCTAACTCTGAAATTCTTAGCAGAGCTAACATCTTGAGCATTCTTGCACTTCTGGAATTGGCTCTTCTACGACGGGACATGTTGTTCGAAAACCAGATACGCGCAGCTGTTATACGATGAGCACCACATAGACAGACGCTGACCAGGAAAGCAGAAACTAGGAGGGCAGAAACCAGGAGGGCAGAAACCAGGAGAGCAGAAACCAGGAGAACAGAAACCAGGAGTGCAGTAACCAGGAAAGCAGAAACCAGGAGAGCAGAAACCAGGAGAGAAGAAATCAGGAGGGCAGAAACCAGGAGAACAGAAACCAGGAGAACAGAAACCAGGAGGGCAGAAACCAGGAGGGCAGAAACCAGGAGGGCAGAAACTATCAGGGCAGAAACCAGGAGAGCAGAAATCACTAGAGCAGAAACCACGAGGACAGAAACTATCAGGGCAGAAATCAGGAGAGCAGAAACCAGGAGGACAGAAACTATCAGGGCAGAAACCAGGAGAGCAGAAACTAGGAGAGCAGAAACCAGAAGGGCAGAAACCGAGAAAGCAGAAACTAGGAGAGCAGAAAAACGCTACAGTAGACTGTAAATGAAAGTTTATCTGAAATGCTAAAATATTGATGTCACCTTCTGGAAGATGCTTCCAAAAGACCGTACCACCTGGTGAGCTAATGTCACTGCAAGTGCTTAGATCGCAGAAAGCACAGCGATCGCAGAGGTTCAGCAAAAGAGTGCTGCCCGAAAAAAAAACAATACAACGATTCTCATCCAGCTAACCGCATGTGCGCCCTAAATGTGACAAGGACTGATGTTTCAGGATCGGGATTGACAGCTATCAGAAAACATATTTCCCAGGAATAGTCTGCAGCTGGCGTCATCTTCGCTTGTGATGGACAACTATTATTATTAGAAGTAACAGGCTCTAGACTAGACCGTCCAATTGTATAGGAGTAATCAGTCACGTGTAACATCGGTCTCCCACCTGCCAGCTAGAGGCGTGGTAGGTTCCAACCCCTTTTCTACGTGGTTCCGACAGATATCAGTCTCTCCTTCAACACTGGAAGAGGTTTGGCTTCAAGGTTTAGCAGTTTGACACGAAACTGGCAGACAGGCGCAACTTGGATGCCTATGTGAACATTATTATGCGAACATGATTTGTAATAGCCTATACAGTTTTGTTGTGTGCTAGAAGTAACAGTCTGTAGACTAGACAGTTGTGTTGTGTGCTAGAAGTAACAGTCTGTAGACTAAACAGTTTTGTTGTGTGCTAGAAGTAACAGTCTGTAGACTAGACAGTTTTGTTGTGTGCTAGGAGAAACAGCCTCTAGACTAGAAAGTTCAATTGTGTACTAGGAGTAGCAGTCTCAAGACTAGACAGTTTTGTTGGGTGCTAGGAGAAAGCGCCTCTAGACCAGACAATTATGTTGTGTGGTAGGTGTAACATCCTCTAGACTAGACACTCATATTGTGTGTTAGGAGTATCAGCTTCTGGACTAGACATCTATGTTGTTTGCTAGGAGTATCACCTCTGGACTAGACATTCTGCTGTTTTCAAGCAGACACAGCTCATTCAGAAAGAAGAGCGTATCATACTTTCTCATTAGTCTAGACTTGCATGGCGACTATTCTCTGAATGTTCAATTGCCCTGATATCCCCATGGCGTATGATGCTGAAGGGACGTACTTTCACTAACAGAAGATGAAGCTTTAGCAAATTATACAACTATCCCCAATCCTCTCTCTCACTCCCTCTCTCTCTATCTCCCTATGTATCGTTCTTTCTATCTATACCCGACAATTTGTCTCTCTCTATTTCTCTGTATCTTTCTCTATCTCTCTCGATCTGCCGTTATCTATACTTCTGTCTATCTCCCGAATAACATCTTGCTATATCTGTATTGTTTCTTATCTATATCAGCATCTGCTCCATTATTATTATTAATATCATTTCTGAAGTTTAGTACACAGAGTTAACGAGGACATTTTTTGGGTCAACAACGAAAAACACGGCTAGGCACATCATCAATATATAAACAACAATACAACGTTAAATTAAAACAACAAACAAAACAGTGAACACATCTATAATCACAACATATCATGTTAAATTAGAATTGGATTATTTAAATGCCACAATCAACAATTCAGAAGACTGTTCAATATAAAATAATCGACGAGGTGCAAGCTAAGGCAGATATAACATTTTAACAGACACAAGAAAGATGACGAAGATGTAACTCACCAGGACGTAAGCCAACACATGGTTGGGAGACATCAATATAAAACATAATAATGAGACAAGAATAAGAATAACTTCTTTCAATTGAAAGATCCTCAAACTGAGTGCAAAAATAAACTAAATAAAGACATGTTTCGAGACCTGAATAGAAACGAAAATTTGGTCAATGTGAACAATAACACAGGAAAAGCACATATTTTACGGACGTATGAAAATAAAAACTTGTCTGGAGAGCCTAATAGTGCCTGGGAGGTGCCTGGGCAGAGGGGAAGAAGAAGACTCAGAAGAAGATAGTGTCAAGATATCGGAGGCAATTTGAAGATGTCTTTGTATGCCGTGTACTGTCTTTTACGAAACCACAATTTATTCAATACTGCAGTAACGTTATGCAACGAATATGGCACATGATGATGTGAGACTTAGGATGCTGGCCTTATAGTTCCATATCGGCATTCATCGATGTGTTAGATATTTAGTCCGCATCGGTGGTCTAATAATCTACAGTGACCAGTTATCAAGCGAATTAAGGTAGTTTGTTTGTTTCTTTTGAGTTACTGAATTGGATCTGGTCTACTATGTATCTTGACGTCTTCTCTCTATCGGTTTTAAATCCATTCACTTCTGATGATGTTCTTGATCTCTCTGTATGGTACTCAATGACCAAATTGTGCCTTTTTACTGCCATGTTTTGCTTAAAGCGCCAGATCTCTCGTTTCCTTTGGGAGTGTTTTCATTGGATCGTTGCTATTGAGGATTTCTGGCTTGGCTTAGCTTGGTTTGTTCTCAATCTCCCGCTACCAAACCCTGAAAGGGCCTACGTAGCAGAATGTAGTCCAAAGAACGGTTTGCGTTGTATCGTAGTTTACAGCTTGACTGCGATATTTGCACCTTTCGGTGCAACACATCCGACTTCAGAAAGCATGTTTTGAGTACCGGGCTAGCATTCCCTCTTCGATCACATCTCCTTAGCCAGTCTGCTCTGTTGCAGCCTGTTATTCAGGATCACCGCGTGTAAGTGTAGAACGGTCTTGGCAGCTATGGTTCGCTCGCCCTGATGATAGCAGTCAGCTATGGGTCGCTGACCACTGCAAATCATGCGCTGCTCATCATCTTGATCCCGATAATTTCTGGAGATTTCGTATCTCTGTTCCCATTTCTAATAACAACATTTCGTAGTTTGTTTTCTGTATTGCTTTGTTACTTTTATTTCTTCTGAATTCAGTTGAAATTCAGTCTGGTGTAATTTTTACCTCTGGTTTGTCGACAATTTTACTTTTATTTTTATCACTGCAAAGTTCCTCCTGTAATTACTCATCAGTATAAATATATCATTTTGCGCCCCTGTCATTTATCTCGATAATACTTCCAAGAAGAGGTTCAGAATTTGTTTATTTCTCCCCCGCATATATTCATTAATTACACAGCATACACAGCTCACACATCACACACATTATGACTTTTTATGTGTATCTGAGTTAAAACCAAGTTGACGTGTTGTTGAACTAATGAAAATCAAAATGCTCGTTGAAATTCTAGATAAGCGCTGGTTTTCTAAAAAAAAGAATAATTCAAATAGCGTTGTACAATATTACAAAGATCATTCAGAGCGTAGCTATTTTGTTTATCGCTTGTCATATATTTCTGGAGTAGCTTACATAAGGTCCCAACAATGTCCACTTAGTATTCCTACATTCCATTTCGCTTCGCATTTTTTGTTTAGACGGTTTAAATGTACATTTGGAACTCTCCCTTATAGTCCCACATTTAGCAGGACATTCAGAAGATAATACAAAACGCTTTATTTCAATGGCATGCGGCCTCAGTGTGTCGCAGTATTGCCAGATGGTTTCTAGAAGATTCTGAGAGTTGTCATACCTATTGTTTCCTGAATGTTTGTAACCACTTGCTGGAGAGCATTCCTAACAACATTTGTATCGTCTGCACAGATATCATCAGAACACTTTTTTTTCGGAAAATCTCAAGTACATGTGAATCGACAAATTCATCTTTCTGCATTGTAGTTTCACTAAGTCTTGGACATTGTCCACGAATGTTGAAAAATCTTGCCATATTTTGATTTCACGACCCTTCCACTAATCGTCATTGCTCCAAGGTTCATATGGAGAGTAAGGGGACAATATATTTCTGGATTCTAGACGTGGCATCCTTAGGTCCATTCATTTTCTCAGGTTCAAGTGACTGTCGTGTGGACCAATCTTTTTCTATTGTTAAAGTACTTCATGGAATTGCTGTCCACGATACAGAGTTACCAGCAGAACGTTGTGGTACCCTGGTGTGAGTCTATCAGGATGGCAGCGATCTTCCCATCACTGCACAGTCGAGTGGAATAGATAGAGCAGCACCACCTCTACATTTCATTCTGGACGAATGATTGATCAGTCTCTAATCATCGACTTTCCAGTCGATGTTATGTTGCTGCCATCACAGTAAATTTATCAGAGCAATTAAGGTGAAAATTATGAAAAAAAATGGAAGCAGCTTTTTTCTGCGGACCAAGAAACAAAGACACACGGGCCTTCGCTTTCGGAAGGTGTTGCTGCAGTCTGGACAGAAACATCTCGGGTATACTTTCTCGTAATTCCAGATCTAGATTATTCAATTCACACTCAGTAATTGCATCGGACAGTGTAGCAGCGCTGATTCGCTGCACAACATTGATAACATTTATGTGAGGTACAATGCCTGTCTTAGTCACCGGTATCACAACCAAACTAAAGTCTGCAGGTTTTCTTTACCATCAGCTTAATAGGTCCCTTTTTTGATCGCAAAGAAATGTGTCAGTAAAAAAGAAAAAAAAATATTGGACATCTACTCTTGTTTCTTTTTTTCTGTTTGTATCGCTCACTTATTTAAATGGCTTTCTTTTCTCTCATAACTTTTCTATATTTTTCCCACTCACGCATTTATCATAATTCCTTACTTAATTAAATTGTTGACAATTTTGTTAATCACTCATTTACCGTAATTTCGTCTAAAATGTTCTTTTTTTATTTTGTTTGTCAATCACTCATTTATCAAACTAGTTATCATAATTCTTAATCAGCTGATCTTATTTCAATGTTTCTCTACAATTTATTATAATTCCTTTGCTAATAATATATTTCTATGTTTTTCTCTCATTCGTTACATGTTTTAACTATATTACTTTATTTCTAGGGGAAGGAAGACTAACGACTGATTAGGCAACATATACTGAACAGACATGTTAGTCAGGTTCAGGCAAAATATACTGCTCAGACATGTTAGTCAGGTTCAGGCAAAACATACTGGACAGACATGTTAGTCAGGTTCAGGCAAAACATACTGAACAGACATGTTAGTCAAGTTCAGGCAAAACATACTGAACAGACATGTTAGTCAGGTTCAGGCAAAACATACTGCTCAGACATGTTAGTCAGGTTCAGGCAAAACATACTGAACAGACATGTTAGTCAGGTTCAGGCAAAATATACTGAACAGACATGTTAGTCAGGTTCAGGCAAAACATACTGAACAGACATGTTAGTCAGGTTCAGGCAAAACATACTGAACAGACATGTTAGTCAGGTTCAGGCAAAACATACTGGACAAGACCCTCACTTGGAATCTTCGTAGCCCTTCCCGGAAACGAGCTGTTTGTATGACAGCCTGGCTAACAATGTGATGGATCGACGTAGTAGTGAGCGATACGCAGAATAAGCTAATAATGGCACAACTGCGTGTAGGACCCCAGTTCACCTTCATCAGCACGCTCGGAATGTGAGAAAATTTGCTGCAACCCGCCACTTAACGCCATTTTCAGGGCGCACACAAAAGTAACCTATTCATTGTAGGCATTCGAAAATAACAACTTTATTGCTAGATTTCTCATCATTTATCAGTAATTTCTTTAACAAAATGATGACCTATTTGTTTCCTTCTCATAGATTGCGACATATACTCACATTGTCTTATAAGTTTCCCCACCAAGTATACACATTTCTTCTCCAACGTGCTGTCATCTTTCTGTCACTTCCTCCGACAATAGTAGTGTTTGCCGCATGACTGCCCTGAACTTAGCCACTATAGTGCTCGATTCACAGGTAACCTAGTAGACGCTGGTTAGCTTTGTGAATGAAGCGATGGAGCAATATTTCGCAATAGCTGTTGAGCGATACTCTTAGATTCTGCGAACGTTGACTTTAAAAATAATATAAAAGCAAAATCAGTTTGTGATTGGGGACTGACACCGATCAGTTTTTTAGTACAGTGCAGAGTTATAATGTTTTATTTATATTTCATATCGTCTGTGACCTATGATTTTTTCGAAGTTGCACTTCAATATTTCCAAAATATGTTTACGTTTCTTCCAGAATCAATTAAAATCCAATTAAGAAGCACAAATAAATATTATCATCAAATGCCATAATTTCAGCATTTTTCGCTTCAGTTACAATATTTGTTCATTGCTTGCTTGACCTAGATGGTGATACTGGTGGCTGTTCGTATAGAAACTCCGCAGGTTGGTCTTTGCTTTTATAATTAGTTTTGATTGAGGATACTGAAACTATTATATTTCCACACTTTCAACCAAAAAAAATCAAAGAGGTTTTAAATTAAATTTAAAAAACATGTTTTAAAAAAAGTAGTTTTTCATTTACATGTGAATTCTCATCTTCATAATTGAATTTGTATACACTGAATATTTTACGCACAAAATTTGTTTTCAAATCATTTTTAGTCGGTGACTTGTGCAACACATTGTGTGATAGTTATAAATGAATAAAACATTTGAGAGTTAATAGTATACATTTTAGAAGACACAAGCATATTAATTTCTTCTGTACTTATTATTTTCAAAATATATGAAATATGTTCATTTACACCGACCGCAATTGACTGACTGTTGCTAGTATTATATTTACAACGGATTAATGACACTATTGCATCTTGAGCATATGTGTAAAGGACCTGCAGAGCATGAAGGCGCTGGACATGGATCTGATATTTTGGGAAGACAGCTGCAGACCGATAAAAACTGAAATGCAACATGAGCAGTCACATCAGCCTGGTCGAGGATAAGCTCATGTATCACAGAGAAGAGAATAGACAACGCAGCAAGTAAAAAGTAAACACCAAAACGCAGTATAGAGTTGCTACTCCTAGGTCGCATGGTTCCATAGTCAGACATGACTGAAAAGGGGCTACTATTACGTATATTGAGCTGTACACATCAGGATGTATACTCATAGGTTATCTTTAGCCTGGTCGTGATAACAAGAGATCATTCGTGATAACAAGATGGAGAAAGGCCGTGTCAAGACGTCACTGTTCTGGTCTCCTCTTTTCGTAAAATGGGAGAGGAGGGAGGGTTGTTTTAGGAATTCTTCATCGCTGCTTTGCCGATTAAGATGTTAATATAGCTAAGTACCAATTTAAAGCTGAGTAGACAATCACGTAAGGCAAATAGGTTACGCATAATACCCATACAACCGTTCCTAATCCAATTACAAATGCATTTTATATGTAAGGCTATTTTACACACGGCAGCTAGATTAGATTCCAAGCTAATGTTGCCGATTACATTATAATTTCTTTTCTTTTTTTTTAGATCAGATTTCTTATGCATAATGGCCTGGCATCGAGGCAACAGTTAAGGTAACGAAAATCGATACATGAAATAATATTTGTATTGATCGTACATACACTGAGGATATATCCTCTATGGTAAATTGCGTGCTGTTGGGTGCAGTTATTGGATGGGTACTGGAGACGGAGAATGAGGGACGGACAACACTGAGGAACTGAATGACTGTACGGCAGCTGATTGATTGATCGATGTAAAGCAGACATACCAATTGATTGATTGATCGATATCCAGACAGACCAATTCTTTGACTAACTATATAAAGAAGCAGACGTAGATATCACTCGTGTAATCTTCATGCGTTGATGTTAATAGAATAACAGTAAAATAACGAAGCTTTTAGTCATATACCAGACAATGTTGTTGGAGATGAAGTGTTATGGACTTTATTACATGAGGTGAGATTGAGTGGCCAATCGCCTTCCTCGCAGTCTTTCGTTTTCTAACAGAACACCTGAGAATAATTTACAGCTGGACCGACAGGAACATGCCGGTAACGAGAATTGAAAACTGTTCCACCGCAGTCAAAAGTGTGTGCTCTACTACTATGCTAATGAGAGGCCGAAATTAACAGAGCAGAGCATAGGAGAATAAACACAGCTTCGGAGAATAAACAGAGCATAGGAGAATAAACACAGCAAGGGAGAATAAACAGAGCATGGGAGAATTAACAGAGCATGGGAGAATAAACACAGCACGGGAGAATAAACAAGAAACAAAAATTCATTCATGCATATCACAAATATAAAAGTGTACAACTTTACCGATTTGAGCAGAAGGATTGATATACATAAATAAACATACTCCAGACTTAAAGCCAGTGTTTGACAAGCCAGATTCGTTTTCTTGCTGGCTTTTCTTCAGCAAACACGAGCAAGAACTACAGGAATTGGTGATTCAAGTAAAGTCCATTACTCGGTAAATATGGGTTGGATTTTAACAGTAAGAAAACAAAAACTGGGATAATTAGCAAAGCAGGCTCAAGATCCGGCCTACAGATAAAAATAGATATGTACTGGATCAGGTAAGATATTTTCTTATCTTGGAAATAAAATAATAGAATTGAAAAGATACGAAATGGAAATCAGGAACGGAAAAGTGTTTTCATTTACATGATTCACCTATTGACATCCAAACAAGTCACTCATAAATGAATAATGAGAGTGATCAGATGTAATGTATACTAGTCTTTACTGTATCGCATAGAAACATGGACAATGAATATACAGTTAGGGAAGAGCACATGCCTTTGTAATGGGGATATACAGAGGAAAATGGCACAAAGAAAGACATGAAAACAAATAATGAAGTCTTGGATAAATTAAGGGCGCAAGGGAAATTGATTAACGAAATCAGATTGCGACATATAAAAATACAAAACATCTTTCTGAAAACAAAACTGAGAGGAAAGATGAAGGACAATCGTACCAGAGGTAAACAACGGCATAAGTTGAAGAATACCATAAAAATATGGACAGGGAAATGCTTCTCAGATTTTACCATCAAGGCAAGAGACAGATGATGTTGGAATCCATTGTACCATACCTTCAATGGAGAATGTATTTGAACTGAATTGACATGTTGTCTAGTATCATAACTCATTCCCTTTATCTAAGGAAATTGACATAAATGTGTTAAACTGTACAAACAAAATGGTCTCAATATATAGATCAGGAAAATGTCTCGTTAAAAGTATCACACTCTGACTGTAGACCTTGACCATTTGATGTCCCGGGTACTAACTTCCAGAACTGACCACAACAGACCTGTGTATATATGAACACGATTACACTTACATTCAGCTTAGGGAATTGTAGTCTAATTGTGGTTGTTGGGAAAGCCGGCTTCCATATAGTTATTTCAATTTGTGGCAGGTTACAGTGGCTCTTTGACATCAAGATGCACACTTGATAATTCTGTCCTGTGTATTACTGGATGTACGGTATAAGGGTGTAATGGCTTTAGTAAGAACGCCAATATGAGGGTCACATTGCCAATTCCCACCTCGTTGACCATACTGCTATGTGACGTAACCTCTCATCCGGTAGTTCACTTTGAATGTGAAATGAGGTCTTGATCAGTACGTTTCACTTAGTCCTGCTGGGCACCTATTTCCCAAAAGTATAGTCTCAAGAACAGAGTACATGAAGTCGACCTATAGGATGAATTAACGATGAATATCGGTTAAGATAGTGTTATCCAAGGCCAATCGAACGTATTAAAGTGAATTAATAATTGACAACTAATTGTCACGCAATGGTATACCAAACGGTGCAGGACCTTAGAGCAAGATCAGGTCAAGCAAAAACCTGGAATGGCAGTGTTATAGAACCAACACAGAGGCATGGACTGATATTATCAAATGTCATATATGTGGTACAAAAATAATATTGCACTTCCTTAAGACTTCCTTAAGACATAACTGAGCAGATGGAATTATATATATATATATACACACACATACACACATATATGAACGTCAGGCGAACAATCGACATACAATATACAGGAGAGACCACATATAAAGGGAGGTGTATTATATAAAGACTAAATTAATACAATTTCAGCACCAGAACGGCAAAGTGGGACAAGACGCATCAAGAATAGCTAGAGGAAGAATCCCTTGGGGTGCCTCCACTCACGATGCCCTAAAAAACACTCTGCAATTCTAAAATCCCAAGACACCTCACATATATCTTTAACTCTTGTGTACCATTACCGTAATGTATTTGAAAACGAGGTTAAGGTCAGCAGTTTTTATTGTCTTTAAGTTATTTTAACGCGGGGCTGATATCACTGCAGTCCAGCGAGCTCAGTGGCACGCCTGCTTATTCAGTGTACGATTATGAATGCACGTGCTAATGGTTCAAGTGGTTTTCTAGGAAAGTTAGCTATACCAGATTAGCGACACTATTCATCAGTTTAGAGACTCTACCAGATTAGCGACACTATTCACCAGTTTAGCGACTATACCAGATTAGCGACACTATTCATCAGTTTAGAGACTCTACCAGATTAGCGACACTATTCATCAGTTTAGAGACTCTACCAGTTTAGCGACACTATTCATCAGTTTAGAGACTCTACCAGATTAGCGACACTATTCATCAGTTTAGAGACTCTACCAGATTAGCGACACTATTCATCAGTTTAGAGACTCTACCAGTTTAGCGACACTATTCATCAGTTTAGAGACTCTACCAGATTATCGACACTATTCATCAGTTTAGACACTCTACCAGATTAGCGACACTGTTCATCAGTTTAGAGACTCTACCAGATTAGCGACACTATTCATAAGTTTAGAGACTACCAGTTTAGCGATACTCCACTTTCATCCAAGTCTAAGGACACCCCCATTTTGTACAACAGTATTGCGATCTCATCACGTCATCCATGTATGTCGCGACTATATCTGTTAATTAATATTTTAATTACCTTGCGTTCAACTAATCCACCCAACAGATTACAGACTTTCACTTCCAGATCCAACAATTCATAGACTACATCTTCGCATTCAACAATGTATATCTCCATCTTTGCATTCCATGGTTTGTAGACTCTACTCGTACACCCAATATTTTGTAGATTACACAGTTCCATACACCAGTTTGTAGATTACACAGTTCCATACACCAGTTTGTAGATTACACAGTTCCATACACCAGTTTGTAGATTACACAGTTCCATACACCAAGTTGTAGATTACACAGTTCCATACACCAGTTTGTAAATTACACAGTTCCATACACCAGTTTGTAGATTACACAGTTCCATACACCAGTTTGTAGATTTCACAGTTCCATACACCAGTTAGTAGATTACACAGTTCCAGACACCCGTTTGTAGATTACACAGTTCCATACACCAGTTTGTAGATTACACAGTTCCATACACCAGTTTGTAGATTACACAGTTCCATACACCAAGTTGTAGATTGCACAGTTCCATACACCAGTTTGTAGATTACACAGTTCCATACACCAGTTTGTAGATTACACAGTTCCATACACCAGTTTGTAGATTTCACAGTTCCATACACCAGTTAGTAGATTACACAGTTCCAGACACCCGTTTGTAGATTACACAGTTCCATACACCAGTTTGTAGATTACACAGTTCCATACACCAGTTTGTAGATTACACAGTTCCATACACCAGTTTGTAGATTACACAGTTCCATACACCAGTTTGAAGGAAACCACAGATACATACATACGCTTAAAGAATTCACCGTTTCATGCAAGATTATAAAATCCGTTCTTTCATTCCCCAGTTTCTAGACTCCACCCACCCATCTAACATTTTCTAGACTCCACCAATCCATCTAACAGTTTCTGGACGTCACTCATTCATTCAACAGTTTCAAGACTGCACTTACCCATCCATCAGTTTCCAGACTCCACCCACCCATCAAACAGTGTCCAGTATCCGGATACCCATCCAACAATTTAGCGACTCCACCGCGAACCATGGTCTATAACTTCTTCAATTAATAAAGCAAATGTCAAACGAAGCTACAACAGGCATGTACGATGATCAAACACGTCTAGAGAGAGTATTCAGTTGCATTTCATTACCGATTTACCTTAGAAAGTGGATCAAGATGCTGAGCAGTACATAAGCTGCAGTGGTTAGCGACCCATAGCTGACTGCTAGCTTCAGGACTAGCGAACCAGAGCTGCCAAGACCCTTCTATACCTCCACGTGGTGATCCTGGATAACAGGCTGCAGCAGGGCAGACTGGCTAATGAGAAGGGATCGGAGAGGGAATGCTAACCCGGTACTCACAAATTGCTTGCTGAAGTCGGATGTGTTGGACCGAAAGGTGCAAATATCGCAGTCAAGATGTAAACTACGACACAGCGCATTCCGTTTTCTGGACTACATTCTGCTACTTAAGCCCTTTCAGGGTTTGGTAGCGGGAGACTGAGAACGAACGCAGAAGAAGAAGAAGAAGAAGAAGAAGACTATAGAAAGCTAAGACGTGAACTAAACAGTCAGGACACACGCGTTTGAAAACTGGCTGCCGATAAACCAAGCATTTTAAAATATTATTATTCATGTTTGCCAGTTAAGATGAATACACAACTCAAATGCAGGCACACCAGCGCATCCAACAGTGTAGTGTAGGCTTTGGAAAACTAAGATCCTCAGTTAAGAAAAAGAGATAAATAAAACTTAAAACAAAAATGAAGTTTTAATCGGCATTTGGACTACCAACTCTTGTATAACCTAGACTTTGTACCGTCGACATGCGAAGAAGCTTGACTACTTTCATCTTCGCTTAGGTCTAAGTTTCGATCAACAAAAATTGAAAATATAGGAACACGTAACTTAACTTAACGTCTTGTTACTGGTTTAGAAGACTCTGTAGAGTCTGAATTCACCAGCATCATTTACATTACCTTTACATTTATTTTTTAATGCATTAATTTTCCCTGCCTCCCCTACCTCCCGTGGCAATGGATTCTAAGCATTCACCAATCTTTTTAGTTAATGTGTAGCTATGCCCTCTTGTTCTTGTGAGTCGTTGTATTTTGAAAAACTTGTTATACTCTAATTTATCCATTCATATGAAAATCTTATAAACCTGTATTAAGTCACCTCGAATTCTACTCTCTTCTAGACACTGTAGGCCTGTTTTTAATTCCTCATAACTGTAATTCTGGAATCCCATTTTCAGCTTTGTCGCTCTTTTTTGTATTCTGTCCAGCATGTTTATATCCCCTCTATGATAAGGATTAAACACATGTACACAGTACTCCAATCTAGGTCTAACTAAAGTTTCATTCAGTTTGACTATCACTTCCTTGCTCCTATGTTTAATATTTCTTGTTATCATACCTAACGTTGCATTTGCCTTTGTCACTGCTCACTCACCTTCCCTGTATGATCTATTATAACTCCTAGGTCCCTTTCCTTATATATCTTTCTAATATTGTTCTCGTCCATTCTGTAATTATGTTCCATATTGGATCTACCCATGTGGATGACTGTACATTTATCTACATTGAACTCCATTTGCCAACTTACATATCATTCTTGAATTGTATTTAAATCTGACCTAAATATATCCACTTCTGCATTAGAAGTGACACTACTTCATAAGTTTATGTCTTCAGCAAATTTTGCAATCATGGATCCCATATCAATGTTCAAATCTTAAATATATGTATATATATATATATATATATATATATATATATATATATATATATATATATATATATATATATCAAACACAAAATTGGTCCCAAAACCGAGCACTGTGACACTTCACTTTTCACTTCACACCACCCATAGTACTTTTTATATATGCCCACTCTCTGCCTTCGTCCCGTTAACCAATGTTCAATCCATTTGGCAACTTCCCCATATCCATGTGATTTTAACTTTCGAAATAATTGTTGAATATGTACTCTATCAAAGGCATTTGCAAAATCTAGATAAATAACATCCACTGGCTCCCTTTATCTATCAGTTTAATAACCTCCTCCATGATTTCTAATAGATGTGCTAAGCACGATCTTCCTCTATTAAACCCATGCTGACTATTTATGAATAGATTAACTTGTATAAATGCATGCCATTGATTTCTTTGATTATTGACTCTAACAACTTACAACCTATGCTCGTTAAACTCATCGGTCTATAATTTGGTCGATCTGATGTTTTGCCCTTTTTGAAAAATGGATCACTCCTGCATCTTTCTAATCCCGTAGAACAATCCCTTTTGCAAGTGATTTAGAACATAATATAGCCAATGGTGTTGCTAGTTGGTATCTAATTTCAACAGCAATTTTGGATGAATACCATATTGACCTGGACATTTATCCACGTTCAACCTCATCAATTTTTTAAAAACCTTTTAATCTGTAATACAGATTAATCTTAATCTCGCTGCATCCATGTCTCTTTGAAAGAGATCTACGGGCTCTGGGATCTTGGAGCAGTACTCTTTTGTGTAGATTGTGCCAAAGTACTGATTGAGTAGAGTAACTGGCTCTCTATTCTCACTTATGATTGTTCCTGTACTGTCTTTGAGAGGGCCTACTTTGTCTTTCGTTCTTTGTTTATTTCTAATATAAGAAAAGAAGCTTTTACTATCAGTCTTGTTCCTCTGAGCAAGTTTTTTTGGGGTCTATTTTTGCTGTTTTATTCAATTTTTGGGCTATGTTCTACTTGTTTAAATATTTTAAATATGTTCTTTTTTATTTACCTACCTCTATATATTTTTGTCCATGCTTTATTTTCAGCCTATCTACATTTAATTACAGATATAGGTATCCACATTTTACGCTTGGAGTTTACCTCCCTACATGGAACACATTCATCTTTTAGATTTTCTAGAAATGTTTAAAACTCTCCCACTTTTGTTCAATATCTGTTCCTCCGTCAACATCTTTCCAGATTATGTGGTTCGCTGCCTCGTTCATCTTCTTTACATCTGCTTTAGAGTAGTCGAATGTTCGCGTGTTTATGTTTACTTCTTTCCCTGCAATAAGATCCCAACGGATGATTTGATGATCACTTCAGCCAAACAGTTTCCTAACGATAACGTTTTCAATCATATTTTCATCTGTAGTAAAAACTAAGTCGAGTGTGTTTTTGTCTTTGGTGGCTGCTTCTACATGTTGAATTGTCAGTTATGCACTTAATAAAATGTTTTGACTCTACAAGTGCGTCTGCCATATCCCATTTTATACACAGATGTAGAACTTTCTCCGCGGGCTGCCAAGACATACATTCACACAACTCTGTACAAATCGCAGCTTAGATGAACTGAACGTGTTGTTCGCGGTCGAGCTGGCGGTGACCAAATAAAACGTTACAAAGACACTCTGAAAGCCTTAATGAAGAACGGCAGCATTACCCTTGGAAATTGAAAGAACATTTCTGCGGATCGTTTTACCTGGGATCGTCAAATCTGTTCTGGCGTGACACATATGGAGCAGACAAGAATCATATAAACTGCACAGAGTCGAGCGATACGACAGACAAGAGACGTGGTGTCTCCGTCTGACGGCCAGCCAGTGTTTCTCTGCCCTTAGCGTGACAGGTTTTCGGTCTCGGATTGGTTTGATCAGCCACCATCAAACCCACTCCATGACTGGCATATGACAATGTGCTCTTCTCTGGAAATGATGGACAAACAACAACAACATAGTCACTGTTGCTCAATATTATAAAAGTTGGTATTGTTACTGCTAACTTATGTCGCTGCTGCATGTCATACTAACAGCTGTGATGCAAGTGTATCTTTGGTGCAAGGAATGAAATACATTTTGTGACATAAGTAGTACATCTGTATGACTACTGTGAAGGATTGCGCATGGAACTAGCATGAGGCAGATACATAAATTATTCCTGTATGACGTTAGATAATAATGCAAGAGAAACATTGAGAAGCGGATAAGGCACACATATAGTTGGAACATTTGGCACATTGGCAAGAGGGCAGAATATTCACTTATTTAAAAACATGAAGGTCAGGTCAGGTCATCCCGTAACCGGTGAGGTCGTTGGGGCACACATGAAAACATCCTTACAACTCCACGCCATCCCTCTCTGTCAGATGCCGCTGCCTGTGACTCTTCTGGTCGGAGACTAGTCCATTCTTTTATGTTGTCCTCCCATCTCGTTTTGTGCCGGCCTCTTCGTCGTCTGCCATGCACCTTTCCGTGGAGGATTGTGTTTGCAAGACCCTTTGATCTCGATATGTGACCGTACCAAATGAGTTTCCTTCTTTTGACAGTTGCCAAGAGATCTTCGAAAGGCCCTATTGCCGTTGTAATTCTATTTCGGATTTCCTCGTTTGAAACTCGATCTTTGTACGTGACGTTTAAACGTTTTCGGAAACATCTCATCTCTAAGGCCTGTATCCTGCGTTGAAGGTCAGCTGTAACTGTCCATGTCTCACACGCATAGAGAAATATTGACAGGACCAGTGTACGCATTAATTTGATTTTCGTGCGTAGTGCTAACCGTTTATCTTGCCAGATTTCGTTAAGCCGTGCAAGCGCTGCTATTGTCTGTGCTATTCTGGCCAATACTTCACATGTTGATCATTCATCACTGACAATCGACCCAAGATATTTAAAACGGTCAACTACTTCGAGTTCTTGACCGTTAGCTTTTATCTTGCTGTTGAAGCCCGTAGCGTTGTTTGTCATTAGTTTTGTCTTTCCAGCGTTTATCTCCAAACCATAGTCAAGAAAGGGATATATAATTGAACCATTAGCACACTACAACGGGGTTTGAAGGCAAGATGACAACGAAAGAGCGACTTTATAGGGTTTGGCTTGGCATTGGCAAGTTCTACATTTAAAACCAATGCTATTGAAACATCCAATACAAATGCTTGGATAACGACTTCCTGTAGTAGAGGTCATATTCTTCACATGGAAAAACAAGATGATTCAATGACAGTTACATTAATTGGAAATAACAACTACAAATCAAATCGATATGTACATACGTTCGCAACAACACGGGGCATATGTCAACATAAATGATCTTCTGAGATGAGGAAGATGACGATTTTTTGTTGTTGTTGTTTTTGTTGAATGACCACAATGAGTAAGTTTATTTATTTGTGCGCTCTAAAAAAGGACGTTAAGTGGCGCGTTGTTGTAGCTTTCCTCACATCCCGAGCGTGCTGATGAAGGTAGACCGGGTCATCCAGGCGGTTGTCCTATGCTTTGCTTTATCTACATATCGCTTACTTCTACGGGGATGACGTCTAACCTGACCTTGTTAGCCAGACCCTTGTCCTGGACATTCGAGAACGACCAGCGAGAAGGTCAGGTGAGGGTCTTGACTAGTATATTTCTCATGACCCTGGCTAACATTGTCTGATCCGTGTGTTGTGTCTGAACCTGGCTAACATTGTCTGATCAGTGTGTTTTGTCTGACCCTGGCTAACATTGTCCGATCCGTGTGTTTTGTCTGACCCTGGCTAACATTGTCTGATCAGTGTGTTTTGTCTGACCCTGGCTAACATTGTCTGATCAGTGTGTTTTGTCTGACCCTGGCTAATATTGTCTGATCAGTGTGTTTTGTCTGACCCTGGCTAATATTGTCTGATCAGAGTGTTTTGCCTGACCCTGGCTAACATTGTCTGATCAGTATGTTTTGTCTGACCCTGGCTAATATTGTCTGATCAGTGTGTTTTGCCTGACCCTGGTTAACATTGTCTGATCAGTGTGTTTTGTCTGACCCTGGCTAACGATGTCTGATCAGTGTGTTTTGTCTGACCCTGGCTAACATTGTATGATCAGTGTGTTTCGTCTCACCCTGGCTAACATTGTCTGATCAGTGTGTTTTGCATGACCCTGGCAAACATTGTTCTATCAGTGTGTTTTGCCTGACCCTGGCTAACATTGTCTGATCAGTGTGTTTCGTCTCACCCTGGCTAACATTGTCTGATCAGTGTGTTTCGTCTCACCCTGGCTAACATTGTCTGATCAGTGTGTTTTGTCTGACCCTGGCTAACATTGTCTGATCAGTGTGGTTTACCTGACCTGACGTTAGTCCCATCGTCCCGAAGTTGACGATAATATTTACAAAATATTGCATGATGTGAAATCATTTAAAGGTGGACACGCCAATATGAAATATTGACCGAGTTTGACTCATATGTGTCTGTAACCAACGGTACACTAGGAAGTATCTGGTCATCATCATGCCGACTGCCTTTCCCTTCCCAGAATTGATATGTATCAAATTTCTTAGTCTGGGTCGATACCAAAATCATTTTGCGATAAAATATTATCCTCCGTCAACTGGAGATTCCCCTTTTTCTTCTTCGTTCGTCCTAAATCTCCCGCTACCATGCTCTGAACGCCCTAAATCTCCCGCTACCATGCTCCGAACGTCCTAAATCTCCCGCTACCATACTCTGAACGTCCTAAATCTCCCGCTACCATGCTCTGTATGCGCTAAATCTCCCGCTACCATGCTCTGAACGTCCTAAATATCCCGATACGATGCTCTGAACGTCCTAAATCTCCCGCTACGATGCTTTGAACGTCCTAAATCTCCCGCTACCATGCTCTGAACGTCCCAAATCTCCCGCTACCTTGCTTTGTAAAGCGCTTTGCAAGTAGCAGGATGTACTCTGGAGAACGAAATGAGTTGTGTCGTAGTTTACAGCTTGACAGCAATATTTGTGGTCTGACACATCCGACCTCAGCTGAAATTTTAAGTACTAGGTTAGCCTTCCCTCTTCGAACCCTTCTAGTTAGCCAGTTTGTCCTGTTGCAGCTTGCTATCCAGGATCACTGTGTGGAGCTGTAGAAGGGTCTTTGCTGCTCTGGATTCAACATAGATCGCTCGGCTGAGCTTTAACCGCTGCGCTACCCCGGCCCACCCGGAGGAGCTAATATAAATCAGGTCCAAGTGAAACATACTGTTCAAGAGCCTTACCTCACGTCAGTAATCGTGCTCGCTAGAAACATGCTGTGTCAAACCATCCTACCCAACGAGGCTGGATCGACACAGTAATCCTCATAGTGGTAAGCTCACTGAACTACCACGCATTGCACCGCAGTTTGAAGGACCCTGTTTCTCCTTTTCAAGTACAATTGGAGATGTAAGGAAAGTTACTGTAACGCCCTGCCAAATAAAGGTCTAGAATTAAATGCAATAAAGTGCGAGTGGCTGCCACAACAACATCCGCGGCTCATGTACCTTATAGTTGCTGGACGGAGCTGAAGATGCCGTATAGTGAATGAACTGACAGCTCCAGATTAAGTAAACCAGAGATGATCAACGCTCTATTTTTTTTACTTCTAAGCATGCGGCCCTGGAAACATGCTGCTCTAGTACAGTCTGTCTGAGAAAATAGGAACCGAAATAAAAAGGCAAACCTGCTACGCAAACAAATCCAGTAAAATCAGATGTGCCGCGCCAAAAGATGCAGATATGCTTGCCTCGCTGGCAACTACGACACACCGTTTTTTTCAGGATGTACGCTCAAGCAGAAGAAAAAGCTATTAAAAAACAAAAAACAGAACTGAATAATGTAGTGAGACATATACGTTATAGTAATACACTACATGCTAACATCTATAATCCCTTAACCCGTAATGGTTGTAGGGGTGCCATAGTGGAAACATTAGCACACAAAGTCCTCCATAGTTCTCTGACCTCAGTCCTGACAATGAGTGTGCAATCACGTCCTGATCATTTATTGATGTTAACAACCCAGGCCTTTCTTTGTCCTCCTAGCTTCCTTCTATCTTCAACTCTTCACTACAGTTTATTTGTGGATAATTAAGTCATGTCCATTCCATGTAGGTTTTCTACCTTTCATTTGCCGACAGAAATAGTCCCTGTTGGCCAACCAGAAAATTATTGTATGTCTCACATAATAATTTGTTGTATGCTCTTTATAAGAGCTGTGCAACATTTCCATGCAGCATTTATATTGAAAAGCTTGTGTCCTTCTTTCCATATCATCAGTTATGTGTCCAGCTCTCACATCCGTACACAAGAATAGACATCCCTAATGATTTTTTTTTTAAATAGTCTTTTACAGCCGCGTTAATGTTGGTTTTCATATCACATTCAATCTTGATATGGTAACTGCAGTCATCTAGGGTCATGTCTGCATTTATTTATGTGTTTGTTCCGTTACTATATATATATATATATAAATATATTACAAATAATGACCTACCTCTTTTGGTTTTGGTCATAAACCCCATGCTAGTATGCCTACATTTATAAGTAAAAACGCAGCTTGACATACATTTTGCTTATACAATTATTTACTGATTGAGAGCTTTATTCTTAATCTGTTTTAGTGTTGTCATCATTGGCGAGATTCACTGCATTGCACACCTAGCAGTCCATTATGTTCTCAAGAGTCTTTCAAGTATAGCCAAGGTGTAGCTGGCAGGATACAATAGTCAGCTTCGCTTCACATACATTCGTACATCATTCACTTTTTAAATAATCATTGCAATGAAGAAATACGTGTCGGCCAACGCTTCTCACAATCCCAGCGATGATTCTTATTTACGCTGAAATAAAAGTTTTCGCTCGGATACTTGGATAAGTAACTTGATGGAGCCTACAGGCCACTGTGACTGAACCATCATACCAAGGAAGCGGTGTTTGGGATGTCTCGCCGTGAGTTCATGCACACCTTATTCCTATAGGGGACGCACACCAAAATTCTATGCTATTCAAGAAAAGTTGTATATGTGCCTGGTGCTTTATTAACCGAAACAATTATTTTAAAATCGCTTCCATAAACTAGGTTTTCAACTGCAGGGTTACGTCAGCAAACAACCAATTTGAACATATTACGTCACACCAACAGACATATCAAGACACTTCAGGAGAAAGAAAAGTAGAGCACAGTAGTACACATCGGGAGAAATAGAGGTAGAACATAGTACATACAATAGAACATCGACTATTAAGAGGATGAACAGATGGTGACGCTGATGACGTTGAATGTACACAATGAGTAGGATTACTCGTGTGTGCTGCCTGATAAGGACGCCAGTGGCGGATTACAGTATCTTTCCTGACAAGGTGGACCGAGGAGAGGTTTAACGACACATCAACAGATAGAGAGGTTTGATAAAAACCGACACATCGCATCGACAGATACAGAGGTTTGATAAATACCGACACATCGCATCGACAGATAGAGTGGCGTAACATATGAAGGCACATGGACAGATATAGAGATTTAACATATTTTAAAGATGCCATTATTTTTCAGTCCTTCACGTACAGTAAACACCAGGTGATGAGTAAGTGGTCGAACTTTTAGAATACTAGTCATTTTGTCCAAGGGGAAGTTAGTTCAATACACCATGAAGTATTTTGTGTTTGTCTTGTTTATCGATTACCAATAACAAAGCTATATTGAATGTACCTGGTGCCGAATATGTTACTTTATTCTTGAGTCTTGTAATACTTCCCGGAGAACTTGTCAACTGGAATGAGCTTTGTAATTATAATGAGTTATGAGGTCAAGCTTGAACGATACCAGCAGTAATTCGTTTGCAAGGAAGAAGTCGTTATTGCTATTTTTGTTTAACAATATATTCCGAGAAGATGCCTAGTTACAAAGCACACATATAATCTTGTTGGTTATATAAGGATGCCTAATAAAAGTAAACAAATGTTGTTTTTTGATGTGCTCTGAATGGCTTGACAGTGTTCTTGGAACTTTCATTACGAATAGACCAAAGAAAAAAACATACTCTGATCGCATACATAGAACACGTGGAAGGAAGTGGTAAGACACATAAGGTGGAAATCAAAGTCTTTGATTGTAGATCATATTATATAACAGCTGATGGTGGCGCAGATAGGATACATGTGGATATTCAGGCGGCATGGGATCAAACCATGGCAAACAAATGTTTTTCAATAGGTGCCATACACAAAACAAGACTGTGCAAGGCATGGTGTCTACTCTCAAAAACTGCACATAATCTTTAGTAATAAAATCCGGACGGTGGACAATAGCGAAAGGAAAAAAAAACAGGAATCGGCGGTTTATAAATGAATACGTGCGTACCTGAAAGGCTGCACTTACACTGTGCATGCGGTGCTGGTCCCTTTAGAACTGTACCTACAACACAGATAGCTCTAGTATTGTACCTACATCACAGATACCTCTAGTATTGTACATATGTCTCAGATACCTCGTCTTCTTCTTCTGCGTTCATTCTCAATCTCTCGTTACCAGACCCTGAACAGGGCTTTCCAAGTAGCAGTATGTAGTCCGGATAATGGATTTGCGTTGTGTCGCTAGCTTACAGTTTATCTACGATACTTGCACTTTCCGGTCCGACACATCCGTCTTTGGCAGGAAACATATACCTCTAGTAGTGTAGCTACGACACAGAAATCACTAGTATTGTACCTACATCACAGATACCTCTAGTATTGTACCTACGACACATAAACTTCTAGTATTGTACCTACGTCCCATATACCTCTAGTATTGTACCGAGAACACAGCTACCTCTAGTATTTTACCAGCTATACATATACATCTAGTATTGTACCTACGGCACAGATCCCCTTTACATTGTACCTATGATACGTGTCTCTCTTACATTGTACTAAAGGTACGTGTACGTCTCACATTGTACCAACGGTAGAGGTCCTTCTTATATTGTACTTTAGGAACAGGTCCCTTTAACCTACGATACATGTCCTTCTAACGCTATACTTACGATGCATGTCCTTCTAACTCTATACCTAGGATACATGTCCCTCTTGCACTGTACCTACAGTTCATGTCCCTCTAACACTGTACCAACAGTTCATGTCCCTCTAACACTGTACCAACAGTTCATGTCCCTCTAACATTGTACCAACAGTTCATGTCCCTCTAACATTGTACCTATGGTTCATGTCCCTCTAACATTGTACCTACGGTTCATGTCCCTCTAACCTATGGTTATGCTCTTCTAACATTGTACCAACAGTTCATGTCCCTCTAACATTGTACCTACGGTTCAAGTCCCTCTAACAGTGTACCTACAGTTCATGTCCCTCTAACATTGCACCAACAGTTCATGTCCCTCTAACATTGTACCAACAGTTCGTGTCCCTCTAACATTGTACCTATAGTTCATGTTTCTCTAACATTGTACCTACAATTTATGTCCCTCTAACATTATACCTACAGTTCATGTCCCTCTAACATTGCACTTACGGTTAATGTCCCTCAAACATTGTACCAACGGCTATGTCCCTCTAACATTGTACCTACAGTTTATGTCCCTCTAACATTGTACCAACGGATATGTCCCTCTAACATTGTACCTACAGTTTATGTCCCTCTAACATTGTACCAACGGCTATGTCCCTCTAACATTGTACCTACAGTTTATGTCCCTCTAACATTGTACCAACGGCTATGTCCCTCTAACATTGTACCTACAGTTTATGTCCCTCTAACATTGTACCAACGGATATGTCCCTCTAACATTGTACCTACAGTTTATGTCCCTCTAACATTGTACCAACGGATATGTCCCTCTAACATTGTACCTACAGTTTATGTCCCTCTAACATTGTACCAACGGATATGTCCCTCTAACATTGCACCTGCAGTTCATGTCCCTCTAACATTGTACCAACAATTCATGTCCCTCTAACATTGTACCAACAGTTCATGTCCCTCTAACATTGTACCAACAGTTCATGTCCCTCTAACATTGTACCTATGGTTCATGTCCCTCTAACATTGTACCAACAGTTCATGTCCCTCTAACACTGTACCTATGGTTCATGTTCCTCTAACATTGTACCTACGGTTCAAGTCCCTCTAACCTATGGTTATGCCCTTCTGACATTGTACCTACAGTTCATGCCCCTCTAACATTGTACCTACAGTTCATGTCCCTCTAACATTGTATCTATAGTTCATGTTTCTCTAACATTGTACCTACAATTTATGTCCCTCTAACATTATACCTACAGCTCATGTCCCTCTAACATTGCACCTATGGTTAATGTCCCTCTAACATTGTACCAACGGATATGTCCCTCTAACATTGTACCTACAGTTTACGTCCGTCTAACATTGTACCTACAGTTAATGTCCCTCTAACATTGTACTAACGGTTATGTCCCTCTAACATTGCACTAACAGTTGCACCCTCAAATATTGTACCTACGGCTATGGCCCTCTAACATTGTACCAACGGTTATGCCTCTCTAACATTGCACTAACAGTTGTACCCTCGAATATTGTACCTACGGTTATGGCCCTCTAACATTGTACCAACGGTTATGCCCCGCTAACATTTTACCAGAGGTTATGCCACTTTAACATTGCACTAACAGTTGCACCCTCGAATAGTGTACCTACGGTTATGGCCCTATAACATTGTACAAACGGCTATGCCTCTCTAACATTGCACTGACGTTTATGCCCCGCTAACATTTTACTTTCGGTTATGCCCCTCTAACATTGCACTAACAGTTATGCCCCTCGAATATTGTACCTACGGTTATGTCCCTCTAACATTGCACCTTCCTTATGCCCCCTTAAAATATTATCTACCGTTTATGCGTTTCTAAAGTGCAGGTTCATGTTATATTGTGCCCACGGTGCATGCCCCTGTAACACAGCAACTAAAGATGAGCGACACTTTCTAATGGTATTGACATTACTATGTCATATTTTATGCGATTAAGCTAACTCCTTTTTTTACATTCTGTCACAACTCACTTTAAAAACTTCATCGAACGTATTCTACAGTCCCCAGAGTTGGTATTCATACATATATTTATTATTTGAAAAAATTATGAACATTTCCAGAATGCACGAGAAAATGTCATGAACTAACACACTTGGTCCTACCTGTGCGTCACCCACTATCAGCACGAACATACGTGAACAACCTTCCAATTGGAACACAAATATGCAAACCGTCTATGGATTGTCTACAGTCCATAACAATAACAGTATCAATACCAAATTCCAGAAATGGACACATTTAATTTAAAAGTGATTGAGACATATCTGACCTACGATAAACGTAGACAAATTGAGTAGTCTGGTCAGTTGGACGTGTCTTATTTTCGTTGACATTATGCCATGATCTACTAGTTATAATGAACTAAATGGATCTCAACGACTCTAGGCTCGGGAAGACATAGGTAAGGGCACTTATATAGCCGGTACAGATGGGGGGATGACGTGTTAAACACATCGTTGTGTAATATCTCAGCTTGAGTCAAGTGGAGATGACGTGTTAAACACATCGTTGTGGTAGCTCTGTTCTTGAGTCAAGTGGAGATGACGTGTAAATACATCGTTGCTCCAAGCGGTCTCTTGAGTCAAGTGGAATGACGTGTTAAACATATCGTTGTGTCATCTCTCAGCTTGAGTCAAGTGGAGACGACGTGTTAAACACATTGTTGTGTCATCTATGTACTAGATTCAAGTGTAGATGACGTGTTAAACACGTCGTTGTGTCATCTCTCAGCTTGAGTGAAGTGGAGATAACGTAAAACCTATTGTTGTGTCATATCTTAGGCTAAGCCAAGTGGAGATGATGTATTAAGCACATCGTTGCTTCAAGTGATATCTTGCGTCATATGGGGGATGAAAACTTGACTTCCTCGCTGCCGTTACTGTCAAAACCTTAAGCCAGCCCCAACTGTCAAGGTTATACCGTGTCGTGACTGAGTGTAGGAACCCATTACCTTTACAATGAGAAAACATTACTCTAAGCGATATGCCACTCCGACGCTGACACAATAAAATGAATTAATAAAACTATAAGTATGCACTTCCATTTATTCATCGCCAGCCAATATGAAACAAGTCAAATCCCACATTCAGCTTACGAAGAAAAATGAAGAGAACACAATGCTGGAAGAACATAACTGAATGATACAGTCACAAGGACACAAGGAGGGAAACGGAGCAGATCGATATATGGAAGCTGAGAACGCGAACGTCGGTGCCACAAGACACCTTCTCCTGGAAACGACTGGTCAGAACTAGGCTCACCCGTGCTGTGAGTAGATGGGCTATGGGCTGTGGGCCTGTTCCCTCGGTTAGCGGCCTGCTCTCAGACACATCGCCAGGGCTCGCATCAATAGTGTCGTAATACGGCACGCGAAAAAGAAAACTGGCTGTCTGGCGCTTCATTGAATACAAATACCAGTAGATGAACCACATCCGGTCTAGTGCAAAGACCTGAGATAAATTTCTAAGGAACATTTTAGAATGCTCTGTATACTTTCTTCTCAGTTTCGTTCGATCCGAAACACGAGACAACCCATGTAGATAGTTCCATGCTATAGGGAACCATACATGTAGATTGTTCCCTGCTATATGAGACCATAAATGTAGATTATTATATGCTATATGTGATCGTAAATGAAGATTGGTCCATGCTATATGGGACCATACATGCATATTGTTCGGTGCTATATGGGACCGTACATGTAGATTGTTCGGTGCTTTATGGAACGATACATGTAGATCGGCCCATGCAAGACGGGGGCTACATATGTAGATTGTCCCATGCAAGTCAGGGCAACAATTGTAGATTGTCTCATGCAAGACGGGGCTACATATGTAGATTGTTCCATGCAAGAAAGGGTCACATATGTAGATTGTTCCATGTAAGACGGACTACAATTGTCGATTGCCCCATGCAATACGTGGCCACATATGTAGATTGTTCCATGCAAGACGAGGTTACAATTGTAGATTGTCCCATGCAAGGCGGGGCTATATATGCATATTGTTCCATGCAAGACGGGGCTACAATTGTAGATCGTTCCATGCAAAATGGGGCCAAAAATGTAGATTTGTCCATGCAAGACGTTGCCAAAATGTAGATTGGTCCATGCAAGACGGGGCCAAAAATGTAGATTGTTCCATGCAAGACGGGGCCAAACATGTAGATTGTTCCATGCAAGACGTTGCCAAAATGTAGATTGTTCCATGCAAGACGGGGCCAAACATGTAGATTGTTCCATGCAAGACGGGGCCAAACATGTAGATTATTCCATGCAAGAATGGACCAAACATGTAGATGTTTTCCATAAATAAAGCCCACGCTAACGTTCATTGTGTTTATGTAGTGGTGGTTTCTGAAACCTAATTGACAACTCTCTTCAGTTCTATTTGACGACTCGCAATTAGGTGTTGTAGCAATTTTCTTTCGCCAGAAGTAACGGAAGTTTGGACCCACACCAGAAACTAATGCATGTGGGTAAGATAATATTGAAGAAACATGTTAGCAAACGATAGCAAAAGGTACAATCACGTTTTAGCAAGTATAATACGGACTTTCTAACGTTTGTGTCAGATATGGACCGTGACTAACGCAACACGAGTAGATCACAAGAGAAAACACAGAGTGAGAAGCGAGTTTGTCCAACATGGTGTGACAACATCGTCGTATCAACAGAGCCGTGCATACCATAGACGAACAGTGTATCAACAGAGCTGTACATGCCCTAGACGAATAGTGTATCAACAGAGCCGTGCATACCCTAGACGAACAGTGCATCAACATAGCCGTGCATACCCTAGACGAACAGTGTATCAACAGAGCCGTGCATGCCCTAGACGAACAGTGTATCAACAGAGCCGTGCATGCCCTAGACGAGCAGTATATCAACATGGCCATGCATGTCATATAAGAACAGTATATCAACATGGTCGTGCATGCCATACAAGAACAGTGCCTTAACAGGGCCGTGCATCTCATACAAGAACAGTCTGTGTTATTAGCTACGTACTTTTTTTTGGCTGACATAATGTGCCAACAGCGTGATGTATCACATATATTCATAGAGAGAGAGAGAAGGAGATAGATAGAAGGAGAGAGCGAGATGGAGAGAGAGAAGAAGGATAGAGAGAGAGAGAGCCAGAGAGAGATATATGAATGCCTGAGATTTGTTGAGAATGCAACCAAGCGTACCAGCTAAGCAGAAATGAACAACACCACAAAACGATTTCTAACCAAGTTGGTCATGAAACGACGGACTGGCGATGCAAAAGTAACAGACAGAGGAATGAACTGATACCGGCAAAACAATGGCCGTGCAACTGAATCAGACAAGATGATCACATGGGCGTGATGGAGATATGATTGCAGCTAGAAATATGTACATGTAACGTATGTCGATATATGTCAGTGTTTCGTTTAAAACTGCTTAATTTTCCTAGCAGGACACATACGATTTATGTTTGCCGTTGTCTAATGGATACCCATAACACAAAATGGATATACAGTTCTTCGTATATTAGTTCTTTGCCCGTATTATTGTCAATCACTTATGATCTCAGTAATTAATTACTCTACTTCATGTCATGCATATTAATGCTCGCGAACGCATGATATCAGTTCAGACGCACATTTACAAATGTGTATTGAGGAGTAACTTTACCTTCACAAGAAAACCATGAATTGAAGGCAGCTTGCTGTTCTCATCTGTATTAGTTTCGCGTATGAATTGAATCTTAAAATCATATTCGATTCACCTAGAAACTTTATGTTACGTTTGTTTTACGTCTGTTTCACGTCTGTCTGGTGTATGTCTCAGGTATGTCTGTTGTCTGTTTCCCGTCTAGTATAAAATACATTTTAACCATACATGTACATTTTTGCTGCTTTTAACGAAAGTGTGGTCTCATCAAATTATGTAAAATATCGTACACATTCGTGTGTGTTGACGTGGGCATGTCTTCATATTCAAAACATGAATAATGACATGTCATCACATTCACTAATATTGATGAGGACATGTCACCAAGGACACCCTGTGGTCGTCCACACATCACCTCGTTAGGTCATACAGAAAATACATTTTAGGCGCTTAACGCATGGGCCGTTGTTGCTTGGGATGCCTATCTACGTCCAAAACGTTGTAATTCTGACTTGTTTAGACATAGTAATAGTGTTATTAAGAACGGGACAGCAGAGATGTTAAGCATTACTTAAGATTTGACAACCAACATACATTATTTATACAACATGTGGCATTTATTATGGATGAGTTTACCTGGCGGACTGTCTTAGACGACAAATACATGTCGCGCAATGTGTGTTTAGGTTTAACCTGATAATTACCCCCCCCCCCTTTCTCTCAACGCGATAGTGCTTGTCTGTTTATTTGTGTGTGTGTGTGTATTGATTAAAATATCTCAGATTGTCTGATGCCAGTCAACTATCTGGGGTTGACTGGTTGCACTAAAATATCTGAGATTGTCTAATTCCAGTCAAGTATCTTAGGTAGTATGATGTCAGTCACATATCTGAGATTGACTGATTTCACTAAAATATATGAGATTATATGATGCCAGTCATACATCTGAGGTTGACTGATTTCACTAAAATATATGAGATTATATGATGCCAGTCATACATCTGAGGTTTACTGATTTCACTAAAATATCTGAGATTATTTGATGCCAGTCATACTTCTGAGGTTGACTGATTTCACTAAAACATCTGAGATTATCTTATGCCAGTCATACATCTGAGGTTGACTGATTTCACTAAAAAATCAGAGGTTGACTAATTTCACTAACCTATCTGATATTTTCTGATGCCACACACATATCTGATATTTTCTGATGCCAGTCACGTATCTGGTATTTGTTTATGCCAGTTACGTATCTGATAGTTTATGATGCCAGTCACATATCTTATAATTTCTGATGCCAGTCACGTATCTGGTATTTTTTGATGCAAGAACTTCGGCAAGATGGCGACCAGGCAACAGCTGCTCTCATGGTCTGCGATATTCGTGTGGTTTATTCGTTCCACTTCATGTGTGGGGCGCGGTGTTGTGTGACGATCATTTGATTACACGTCCTACGCTATTCATAGGAAGCCTATGTGTGTATATTTCATCGGAATTCGGAGATACACCATCTGTTCTTTATGTGCCTTGGAATACGCGTTGTTGGATAGGACGTCACTACGGATTGCGCACTGTACTTGGCTGGTGTGCACGGCCTGCTTAGAAATTGCGTGCCGTGACCGGAATGTGTAAGGTGTGCTCATGCTTGGCGCCGCATTCCAGTGGCGCTGAGGTTAGCTAGCGCTTCCCTGGAAGAGTGAAAAGTGAAATTAGTAGCCTGCCGATTACAGTGAGCTCACAAGGCAACCTCACCTCCTCAGGGTACACACTGGGCAACTAGAACCGTGAGGCTCTAGGCTAACATGGCAATGGCTCGTCTGGGGGAACGGGCTCCTTCAGGTTAAATGCAGATGTTGGCCCACCGCAGCTTGGAGAGGAGATGGGCACCGCCAGGTGTTTTCAAGCCTAAGAATCACACATGAGGACAAAAACGAAATCTATTATACCGGATCGGTCGCAGCCCGGGTCACAATGACCGCGCCTACCGTCCCACACCAGTGCGGAGGTGTTAAGTGTGCTACTGGTGATACCATACGACTCAGTGGAGAGGATTTCATTCTGGGCACTTGGAATGTTAGAACTCTAAGTGCAATTTGGAAAATAAAAGACCTGACCCATGAGATGGATAGATACCACTGGAATGTGCTTGGCATATGTGAAGCGCGTTGGAGACATTTCGGAGAACACACCACAGAAGAAGGTCACAAGTTTTATTACAGTGGTAGACCTGACAAACACCTTCATGGTGTCGGTGTGCTGGTGCACAAAGACACAGAATGTTGTGTATTGGGTTGCCGACCAGTATTAATCCGATTGCTCATTATACGACTAAATGCTAAGCCCTTCAGTGTCACGGTGATACAATGCTATGCGCCTACCTCGGATTACGAAGACAGCGAGGTTGATAGCTTCTACGAGGAATTGCAGGCTTTGGTGAACGAGGTACCGAAGAAGGATATACTGGTGGAACAGGGCGATTGGAATGCCAAAATTGGCGAAGACATTGCACGTGACTGGAAAGGCACATGTGGAGCATATGGAAATGTGACCACCAACGATAGAGGAATGAGACTCCAGGAATTTGCGTATTACAATAAGCTGATAGTAGCGAATACGCTGGGACCACATACAATGTCGAGGCGGTGGACGTGGAACAGCCCAAACAGTACGCTTCATAGTCAAATAGACTATATTTTGGTCCAAAGGAGATTCCGATCTAGCATCAATAGCGCCCGGACAAGAAGTTTCCTAGGGGCCGATATAGGGAGCGACTACGACTTAGTGCTGATGACCATGCTTTTCCGACTAAAGAAAGTTCTGAAAAGAGAGATATCTAGACTGATATTTGACTTGGAGAAGTTGAAGTGCCCGTATGTAGTGGAGACCTTTGGAGCGGTGTTTGGGGGACGATTGGCCCCTCTCTTGGTTCTAAACGAGGAGGCAGATGTTGAGACGATGACTGAAGCCTTGAATTGGGCTTTACTCTCCACGGCATATGAGGTTCTAGGTAGGTGCAGAGTTAAGAAGAAAGCATGGATCACGAGTGAAATACTGGATTTATGTGACAAGAGACGACAATTGAAGGGACTGAACAAAACACTAGATGGGATTCAGCGATATAGAGAGATAAATGGATCCATAAAGACCAAGATGAAACAGGCCAAGGTGGAATGGATAACGGCTCAGTGCGCAGATATCGAACGAAATCTGGAACGAAATGATGCCAAGGGAGCATATAAATTAGTCAAGGACTTATTAAGATCTGTCTAAAGTCAAATACGACGATTCAGGACAAGCGTGGGAAATGTCTCACAGAAGCTCCCGACATTCGTGAGCGCTGGACAGAGTACTGTTCTGAGCTGTATACGCATGAAGATCGAGGTGACCCAAGAATTGCAATGTCTCCTGAAATGAGTCTGATAGAGGAAAATCAAACGATAACAAAGGAAAAAATATATGAAACTGTGCTGAGTCTGAAGAGAGGGAAGGCTGTCGGTGTGGATAATATTCCAGCAGAGTTCCTACAAGTGGGAGGTGAGGCGACAATTAATACCCTGACTTACATCTGCAATATAATTTGGCAGACAGGAGTGTGGCCCACCTGCTGGACACAATCGGTCCTTATACCACTGCTTAAATCAGGAATCTTGATTATGTGCCAGAACTATCGAACAATCAGTCTGATAAGTCATCCAAGTAAAGTTCTCTTGAAGATATTACTTAACAGACTGAATCCTCAGGTGGAGAATATCATTGCCGAAGAACAAGCGGGAAGGAGTACCATCGAGCAGATATTTAATCTTCGTCTACTGAATGAGAAGTACTCAGAGTATCATCAACCACTCTACCATGCCTTCATTGACTTTCGAAAGGAGTTTGACAAATTGTGGCATGCGGAGCTATGGTCAACAATGAGGCATTATAAGTTCAACAGTGAAATTGTGAGGGTAATTGAAAACCTTTATCAGCATGCGACCAACGCTGTCTCAGTAGCGGGAACGCTAGGCGATTGGTTCCGTACGACGGTGGGTGTGAGACAGGGTTGTATACTCTCCCCCACACTCTGCAATATCTTCTTGGAGAGAATAATGGAGACGACCTTAAAAGGACATGTTGGAACGGTTAAAATAGGTGAAAGGCTTATCACAAACTTTCGCTTTGCTGATGATATTGGTGTATTGGCAGGCACAGAAAGTGAACTCCAGCAGTTGATTGGTAGATTTGATAGAACGGCCCTGAGTTTTGGTATGGAAATAAATGCTGATAAAACGAAGCTCATGACCAAAAACGTAGCAGGGTTTCAATCTGTCATAGAAGCAAATAGGCAGGTACTTGAGGTGGTGAAACGTTTCAAATATCTTGGATCATTGATCAGCGAAAAGGGTTCGAAGCCAGAGGTAATTGCAAGAATAGCACAAACAACAGCGGCGCTGACTAGGCTGCAACCTATTTGGCGAGACAAGCGGCTCGCCCTCGGCATAAAAGTCAGACTACTGCGGTCTTTGGTGCTGTCAATATTTATGTATGCCTGCGAGACCTGGACCATTACAGCAGATATCCAGAACAGGATACGTGCAATGGAAATGCGGTGCTATAGAAAACTCCTAAATTTTACATATAAGGATCGTGTCACGAACGTAGACATCCGTCAGAGAGTTGAAGACGCTATTAGTCCTTTTGAAGATCTGTTCACAGCTATCAAAAGACGAAATATGGCCTGGTGCGGGCACGTCGCGAGGTCCAACGGAATTCCCAACCGGGACAGAGAGGGCGAGGACGTCCAAGGAAGAGATGGGTAGACAACATCACTGAGTGGTCAGGCTTTCGTCCCGGTGTGATACGTCAGGCGGCGACAGACATATAGGGTTGGCGTGGGATTTTCATGTCTTCATGTGTGCCCAAACGACCTGATGGGTTACGGGATGAACTGAACTGAGTCACGTATCTGATATTTTATGATGCCAGTCACGTATCTGATATTTTCTATGTCAGTAACATATCTGATATTTTCTGATGCCAGTCACATATCTGATATTTTCTGATGCAATCAGGTATATGATTTGATTGATGCCATTTATATATCTAAGGTATAAGTTTGAAGTTTTGGACCTGATCATACTTATCTTCTCTGTCTACTTTCTTCTAGTTCGTCTGATCCCAATGACGTGTTATTTATTATTACTTTTTCAAACAAAGATGGCTACTCCACACTCAACAGTTGTAGCGTATTCCACTATAGAACGGTCTATCAGCAAAGTGTAAGATAATGAGAATCTACTCGTCTGAAACCATTCTTATCGACAATTTGACGTTCATGCCTTCATCATCCATTTTTGATTCATCTTTGGAGATTGCAGCCCATCAGCAAATAGGCAAATGATAATCAGATCAAGACTGTCTCAAACGGAATGCATTCTGATGAAAAACTGCACACATCTTAACTGTGGCCGGCCAAAAATTCAATCAATTGACGGTCAGATCTGCGTTTTACCTTCTTTTTTTTTAAAGAGGAGAAAACAAAGAAGGCATGAAGGAAGTAATTCTACAAGTAGAATGGTGTATGTGTTGCTTAACGTGGTTAATAGTCGAATGATGTATCTAAAGTTTGAAGTGGCTAGTAGCAGAGTGGCGTATGTCATGTTTAACGTGATTAGTAGTAGAATGGTGTATGTCATGTTTAACGTAGTTAGTAGTATAATAGTGTATGTCATGTTTAACGGGGTTAGTAGTAGAATGGTGTATGTCATGTTTAACGGGGTTAGTAGTAGAATGGTGTATGTCATGTTTAACGGGGTTAGTAGTAGAATGGTGTATGTCATGTTTAACGGGGTTAGTAGTAGAATGGTGTATGTCATGTTTAACGGGGTTAGTAGTAGAATGGTGTATGTCATGTTTAACGGGGTTAGTAGTAGAATGGTGTATGTCATGTTTAACGGGGTTAGTAGTAGAATGGTGTATGTCATGTTTAACGGGGTTAGTAGTAGAATAGTGTATGTCATGTTTAACGGGGTTAGTAGTAGAATAGTGTATGTCATGTTTTTTTTGTTGCTGCGTTCGCCTCATTTTCTCTAATCCCCAAGGCGGTTTGCGTTGCAGTGTGGTTTTTATTTTGCGCCTGTCGGCCCAGTGCATCCGACTTAAGCATGCATTTTATGTAAGGGTCTGCTTCCTCCTGCATTTTCTAAGGGTTTGCTTCCCCCGGGTAACGGCCGGTGCTGTGATGGGGATCGAACCCAGCACCTTTTGGTTGTGAGCCGTGCCACTTAACCACTAGGCCACGCCGTCCCCTGTATGTCATGTTTAACGGGCTTAGTAGTAGAATGATGTATGTCATGTTCACCTTCAAGTGTAGAATAATGCACGTCATATTTAACGCCAGTGGTAGAGTGGTGATGCCATATTTAACTTTAGTAGAAAAATGGTACATGTCACGTTAAACGTCAGTAGTAGAGTGGTGATGTCATATTAAATTTAGTAGAAAAATGGTACATGTCATATTTAACGTTAGTGGTAGAGTGGTGATGTCATATTAAATTTAGTAGAAAAATGGTACATGTCATATTTAACGTTAGTGGTAGAGTGGTGATGTCATATTTAACTTTAGTAGAAAAATGGTACATGTCATGTTTAACGTCAGTGGTAGAGTGGTGATGTCATATTTAACTGAAGTAGAAAAATGGTAAATGTCACGTTAAACGTCAGTGGTAGAGTGGTGATGTCATATTTAACTTTAGTAGAAAAATGGTACATGTCATGTTTAATGTCAGTTTTAGAGTGGTGATGTCATATTTAACTTTAGTAGAAAAATGGTACATGTCATGTTTAACATCAGTGGTAGAGTGGTGATGTCATATTTAACTGTAGTAGAAAAATGGTACATGTCATGTTTAACTTTAGTAGAAAAATGGTACATGTTATGTTTAACGCCAGGGGTAGAGTGGTGATGTCATATTTAATATTTAACTCTCACAGAAGAATGGTGCATGTCATGTTTAAAGGAAGTGGTAGAATATTGAATGCCATAGTTAATTCTAGTAGTAGAGTCGTGCATGGAATGTTGAACTTTAGTAGTTGAATGGTACGTTGCCATGTTTAACGCTTGAGGTAGAATGGTACAAAATCATGTTTAACGCTGGGAGAAGAATGGTTTAATAGCATGTTTAACGTTAGGAGTATAATGGCAAACTATGTACAACTGAACTCAAAATCAGAAACCTGACTCTAGGACAGTCTGTAAACTTGAAGACATGGTATCTATGTCCATTTTTTTACATAGTGATTAATGGGTTCCAGTATCTTAGCCGTGAGAAGGCAGCTCTCTAACCACTGCCGCACTCAGACGCCCCAAGCGGTTTGCCTTTCATTCAAAGACGGATATTTGATCTGAATAATTACAACGGTATATTTTAGCTAGTACATAAACGTGATATGGGTTGCTTTCGCTGTAACATTCTGATTGATTATGATGGATGATTTTGGACGAGGGCAGAAAAGGGGCGTCATTGGTCAGGGACAATCTTGGTTCAGTCTTTGGGGAAATCACTAGCAGCGAAGATAGAGCTGTATATGGCATGTAGTCCCGTGCCTGGAAATGGAAAGGAGAGAGGGAGATGTGTACAGGCAGGTCTGTTTTTATGCTAATGTATCGGGGACAGTTTTTGACACACTAATGAAATAGACGTTGATATATAGTCAGCAGTTATTATGGTCCAACTGTTTGTTGTGTTAGAGCAAAGTGATTACGACTAAGGACATATTTATTGGGAATGGAGAGGGTCAACTCGAAAAAAAGATGATACATGTTCAGGAGAATGCAACTATTTGTAGAAACAATATGAAACCAACTGGTGAGCAAACCACATCGAGGTCCCTGCAGATAGGCATACAGACATTAGTGAAGTGCAAAAGGGGCACGACAACATCAGTACGGCACCTGAGGAGCATATGATGGCCAAATTAACAATGAGCGAAATGGAAGAGGCTATGAGAACATTAAAGAAAAGGAAATCTCCCGGAAAAGATGAGATAACAAACGAAATGCTGATGGGGCTGGGCCAAACAGCGAAGAGGAAGCTGCTATCGGTCCTGAACCAAAGCTGGAAAAGGGGAATTGTACCCCAGGCATGGAAAGACGCAGTAATGGTACCAGTACCAAAAAAAAGGAAAGGACAAAACAGATCCAAATGAATACAGGCCCATCAGCCTACTGAGCTGTGTCGGCAAACTGATGGAACGTATGATAAACACCAGACTGATGTGGCATCTGGAAGAAAAACGAATACTAATTCCACAGCAAGCCGGCTTTAGACAGCACAGATCCACTGAGGACCAGGTCATCCTCATAGCCCAGGAAATAGAGGATGCCTACCAGGCACAGAAACATACAGTAGCGGTTTGGGTGGACCTGGAAAAGGCATTTGACAAAGTATGGAAAGATGGACTTAGAGTCAAGCTAAGAAGAAGTGATGTCTGTGGGAAAATGTACAAGTGGATCAACCACTACCTCAAAAATATAACGGCCAGAGTCCAAGTACAAGGGCAGATGAGCAGAAAGGTGACACTCGAGCAGGGAGTACCTCAAGGGGGAGTACTGTCACCCACACTCTTCCTGGAGTATATAAACGACATCACAGAGAATATACCAAGAAGAGTCCATAGCTCAATGTTTGCAGACGATCTGGCTATGTGGACCTCTGAAAAGAATCTCACCATAGCAAGAAATCGGATGCAGCTGGCCCTAACATCGCTGGAAGAGTGGGCGAACTCATGGCTGGTCAAAATAAACGACGAGAAAACCACATGCACAATATTCTCGCTTTCCTTCAAACCCCTAAATACCAAGTTAAGTTTAAATGGCAAATTCCTGAAGCCAAACGACAACCCAACCTTTCTGGGAGTCACATTTGATCGGCGAATGACATGGAAAAGTCAGATCGAGAGAAACCGAATGAGAGCCAGAGAAAGAATGGCAATCATGAGGAAACTTGCTGGCACAAACTGGGGAGCAGACGAAAGCATACTAAAGAAACTGTACACTGGAAGAGTGAGACCAGTTCTCGAGTATGGCATTGCGGCATGGACAACAGCAGCAAAGGCGAACTTCGATAAAGTTAGCAAACTTCAAATCCAAGCCATGAGAGTTATAACAGGTGGCATGATGTCAACGCCAATTGTAGAACTTGAAAAGATTACAAAACTGCAATCCATGACCGATAGAAGAGACTGCAGCGCCCAGCTGCAGTCAGATAAACTCCGGAGACTGACCGACCATCCAATGCACCAGAGACTAAACAATTTGGGAAATGGGAAACTAAAGCGGAGAAACTTTGCAGAAATAGCCAAAGCAAAGATGCACGAAGATCCCATAAACGTACTAACAACACCAAAACCCATCACTACTGTACGAAAATCTACCTAAAAAGCCAGAAAAAAAATGAGCTTAATGACTTAAGAGCTGCACTCTGCAAACTGTGCCAGCAGTCCGCACCAAAAAGGGTAGTGGTACAGTGGGTCCCATCACACTGCAACATCCAAAGCAACGAGGAGGCAGACAGACTGGCAAAAGAAGGTGCAAGACTACCACAAACAGATACTAGTATGACGTACGAAGAGTCAAAACGGCTTATCAAAACCAGATACATGACCAAATGGGAAACCGAACATACTGGTTACACCAAAAACGATGCCTATTACCAGTTGAACAGAAGAGAGCAGGTCGTTGTCTTCAGACTTCGCACTGGCCACAATAGACTGAGATACCACCTATTCAACAAATTGAAGAAAGGTGGTACCGACGAATGCCCGTGCGGTACCGGTAAAATGACCTCTGAACATCTGCTGCAGAACTGCCCGACATACGAGGATCAGAGAGAGCAGATGTGGCCATCACCAGTGGAACTGCAAGACACGCTCTGTGGCAGTGTCGACAGCCTCAGAATGACCGCCGCTTTTTTCGAAAAAATAATGGTTACTGTCTGACTGCCTACGAAGAATAATAATACGAAGAAACCAACTGGTGATTCGCTGCAGTTTGTTGTCTTTATATTTTTGTTTTCTCATTTCTTTGTTTGTCTCTTATAAACTCATTTCGGTTGTACTTTAAGGATATTAATCATGGACAATGATCAGATAAACCGCTTACATGAACACAATTGAACAAAAACGTGAGATTTGAGGGTGCCTCATGTACGGAGACTGATTGAAGTAGTTGTATTGTCTGTGAGTGATAAAATGAGATATTACATTAAAAAATAGAACTGACTTTGATATACGGAAAAATTGAATAAACAAATATGATTGAATGTGGGGAATATTCAGAGATATTGAAAAAATAAATAGAGTTGACAGTAGGGAATATTCGGAAATATTGAATACTGAAATAGGATTTACTGCAGGGGATTTTCTGTGATGGATATCGAACCCAGCACCTCAGGTTGTGAGCCGAGTAATTTAACCACTAGTCTACGCCACCCCCTAGAATACAATAACAGACTGTGTGGGATAATGGGAGATTTGAATCAAGAAATAGAACTGGATGTGAGGGATGTAGGGATATATGAATAAAGAAATGTAACTTACTGTGGAAGATGTAGGGATATATGAATAAAGAAATGTAACTGGCTGTCGGGGATGTAGGGATATATGAATAAAGAAATGTAACTGGCTGTCGGGGATGTAGGGGCAAATGAATAAAGAAATGTAACTGGCTGTCGGGAATGTAGGGCTATATGAATAAAGAAATGTAACTTACTGTGGGAGGTGTAGGGATATATGAATAAATATATAGAATTGGCTGTGGGAGATGTAGGGATATATGAATAGAGAAATAGAACTGACAAGGGGGGGGGGGGTATGGCGATATGTGAATACAGAAATATAACTGACTGTGTGGGATATAGGGATATAAGCATAAAGAAATATAACTGGCTGGGTGGGATAACAGGAGATATGCAAATAGAACTGACTGTGGAAGATATAGGGATATATGCATACATACATAGAACTGACTGTATGGGATGTAGGGATATATGAATAAAGAAATATAACTGACTGTGGGGGATATTGGAATATAGGTATATATGCATAACGAAATAGAACTGACTGTGTGGGATAACAGGAGATATGAATAAAAAATGGATTGGATATGAATGATATACACGAGACATGCATGTAGAAGAGGGATCGGGGCAAAACAGATTGCGGCTAACAGTTGATGAGGTAAGAAGGTAGTGTGGTGGGGGAGTGATGGTGACAAGGCTGTAGTACGTGGGGATGATGTCGAGAAGCGATTGGTGGAGAGGGGGTTGGGAGAGGGTGAAGGTTTAAATAGATGATCAAAAATCCATTGTTGTCCAATTAATGTGTTCCTTCCTTCTAGTTGATACGCGGGAGATAAAGATAGAGAGGTGAGAGAGATAGAGAGCTTGACAGATAATGACAGATGTGTGATAACGCCGAAAAGGGTATGGATTGAGGGACAGCAGTGTGACAGGCAGAGTATTCTACCCAAGTGAGATAATTTTTACATGACCGTGATTATGTTGGCAACAAATCTGTGTTTGAATGATTGTGTGTGTGTCTGTGTGTGTATGTGTGAGTGTATCATTATGTGGAAATGATTTATGAACCATAAATGGGTATGTGTGTAATGAGGAAATGGGGAGGGGTGGGGTTAATGTGAGCACGAGGCAGTGTGCGTAAACAGTAAGTAAAAGTAAGTCGAATTAACGCAAGCCCTTCACTTTCTGGTAATGGCTGCCAGCTCAAACCGCATTGCTTGCCGGTGAATACCATGTCTTAATTTGAATAGGGATGTGATCAATTATCTTATTCATGAACGCATGTTTTAATTGACGGCTGACCTTCACTACTACAGCAGCGTCAATGTATGTTTTTTTTTAAAAGGGAGCCTATTTGTTTGTACGTAAGTTACTGTACTTGGTATTGAAGGCTTGTGATTAATTGGGTCACTACTGTGTGTATTTAGTTGTCCGTGTATTTGAAACCATCTGCGTGAGTGTTCTCAAGTAAAATTAGAAGTGTATGTTTGTGTGTGTGTGTGTGTGTGTGTGTGTGTGCAGACATACTATGTGTGTGTGTGTGTGTGTGCAGACATACTATGTGTGTGTGTTAAAAGTAGGTATGTTAATAAATATAATTTAAGACAGTGTGTGTGTATGTGTATGATCAATCATATGCGGTGTGTATATACATGTGTATGCATGTGATGTGGGTCAATTGGCATTGTGTCGACTGCATCCATTGGTAAGCATAGGTGATGTGTTGATTTGCATATGTGTGCGTGTGTGTGAGTTAAGTTGTGACTGCACGTATGTGTGGATGTGTCTTAGACACCAGGTGTAATTGTGTCTATTGAATTGCATGTGTGTGCTCATGTGTGAGTCAAGATGAGTGTTTTTGACTTGATGCATGTTCGTGTATATATGTGTGTGTGTGTGTGTGTGTGTGTGTGTTGAATAGTATATGTTTGTGGTGTGTGTGTGTGTGTTGAATCGTATATGTCTGTGCTGAGTATGTGTATGTGTGTGTGTGTGTGTGTGTTGAACCGTATATGTTTGTGGTGTGTGTGTGTGTATTGAATAATATATGCTTGTGGTGTGTGTTTATGTCTGTGTTTGTGTTGAATCGTGTCTCTTTGTGGTGTGTGCGTGTGTTGGATCGTATCTGTTTGTTGTGTGTGTGTTGAACCGTATATGTTTGTGGTGTGTGTTTATGTTTGTGTGTGTGTGTGTGTGTTAAATCGTGTCTGTTTGTGGTGTGTGTGTTGAATCGTATATGTTTGTGGTGTGTGTGTGTGTTGAACCGTATCTGTTTGTGGTGTGTGTGTGTGTGTGTGTGTTGAGCCGTAAATGTTTGTGATTAGTGTGTGTGTGTGTGTTGAACAGTATCTGTTTGTGGTAAGTGTGTGTTGAACCGTATCTATTTGTAGTGTGTGTGTGTGTGTTGAACCGTATATGTTTGTGGTGAGTGTGTGTATGTGTGTGTGTGTTTGTGTGTTGAATCGTATCTGTTTGTGGTGTGTGTGTGTGTTGAATCGTATATGTTTGTGGTGCGTGTGTGTGTGTTGAACCGCATATGTTTTGTGTGAGTGTGTGTGTGTGTGTATGGGTGTGTGTTTAACCGTATATGTTTGTGGTGAGTGTGTGTGTTGAATCGTATCTGTTTGTGGTGTGTGTTTATGTTTGTGTGCGTGTTGAATCGTGTCTGTTTGTGGTGTGTGTGTGTTGAATCGTATCTGTTTGTGGTATGTGTGTTTGTGTGTGTTGAATCGTATCTGTTTGTGGTGCGTGTGTGTGTTGAATCGTATCTGTTTGTGGTATGTGTGTGTGTTGAATCGTAAATGTCTGTGGTGCGTGTTTGTGTGTGTGTGTTGAATCGTATATGTTTGTGGTGCGTGTGTATGTGAATGTTGAATTTACCTGTTTGTGGTGCGTGTGTGTATTGAATCGCATCTGTTTGTGGTGCGTGTGTGTGTGTGTTGAATCGTATCTGTTTGTGGTATGTGTGTGTGTGTGTTGAATCGTATCTGTTTATGGTGCGTGTGTGTGTTGAATCGTATCTTTTTGTGGTATGTGTGTGTGTGTTGAATCGTATCTGTTTGTGGTGCGCGTGTGTGTGTGTGTGTTGAATCGTATCGGTTTGTGGTGCGTGTGTATGTGAATGTTGAATGTATCTGTTTGTTGTGCGTGTGTGTGTTGAATCGCATCTGTTTGTGGTGCGTGTGTGTGTGTTGAATCGTATCTGTTTGTGGTGCGTGTGTGTATGTGTGTGTGTTGAATCGTATCTGTTTGTGGTATGTGTGTGTGTGTGTGTGTGTTGAATAGTATATGTTTGTGGTGTGTGTGTGTGTGTGTTGAATCATATCTGTTTAGTGCTATGTGTGTGTGTTGAATCATTTATTTATGCGGTGTGTTTTTTAATCGTATCTGTTTGTGGTGTGTGTGTGTGTGTGTGTTGAATCGTAATTGTTTGTGGTGTGTGTGCGTTGAATCGTATTTGTTTGTGTTTTTTGTGTTGAATCGTATCTGTTTGTGGTGCGTGTGTGTGTGTGTGTTGAATCGTACATGTTTGTGGTGTGTGTGTTTGTGCGTTGAATCGTACATGTTTGTGGTGTGTGTGTGTGTGTGTGTGTGTGTTGAAACGGATCTCTTTGTGGTGTGTGTGCGTGAGTGTGTTGAATCGTATGTTTTGTGGCGTGTGTGTGTGTGTGTGTGTGTGTGTGTTGAATCGTACATGTTTCTGGTATGTGTGTTGAATCGTATACATTTGTTGTGTGTTTGCGTGTGTGTGTTGAATCGTATCTGTATGTGGTGTGTGTGTTGAATCGTACATGTTTGTGGTGTGTATGTGTGTGTTGAATCGCATCTGTTTGTTGTGTGTGTGTGTGTATGTGTGTATGTGTGTTGAGTCGTATCTGTTTGTGGCGTGTGTGTGTGTGTGTGTTGAATCGCATCTGTTTGTGGTGTGTGTGCGTGTTGAATCGCATATGTTTGTGGTGTGTGTGTGTGTGTTGAGACGTATATGTTTGTGGTGTGTGTATGTGTGTTGAATCGCATCTGTTTGCTGTGTGTGTGTGTGTGTGTGTGGTGTTGAATCGTATCTGTTTGTGGTATGTGTGTTGAATCGTACATGTTTGTGGTGTGTGTGCGTGTGTGTTGAATCGTTTCTGCTTGTGGTGTTTGTGTGTTGAATCGCATCTGTTTGTGGAGTGTGTGTGTGTGTGTTGAATCGCATCTGTTTGTTGTGTGTGTGTACGTGTGTGTGTGTGTTGAATCGCATATGTTTGTGTGTGTTGAATTACATTTGTGTGTGGTGTGTGTGTGTGTGTGTGTGTGTGCTGAATCGCATGTTTTTGTTGCGTGTGTGTGTGTGTTGAATCGCATCTGTTTGTGGTGTGTGTATTCGTGTATTGAATCATATATGTCTGTGTGGCGTGTGTGTTTGTGGTGTCTGTGTTTGTTTTGTTTTTGTGTTTGTGGTGTGTGTGTGTGTGTGTGTGTGTGGTGTGTGTGTGCATGTGTGAAACTGTTACTTTTTTACTAGATGCATGGTGTGTGTGTGTGTGTGTTACAGGGTCTTTATTGCGTGTGTGGTTGATTGCAGATTCATGTATGCGTACAAGTCACTTTATGTGTATTACTAGAGTGAACCCGAGTGTGAGTGCACATACTGTTTCATTTACCCGAACAACTGGTGTTATATTACGTAATTATCTGCTCCCCGGTGACGTCAGCCACTTCGACAGTTCTTTGCTGAAATTAAAAACAGAAATGTGACACTCGAAAAACGGAAAGCCGTCTATTTTATGGGTTCTTTTAATTTGTCACCGTTGTGTTCACCTGTTCTTGTTGGAGTGTTTAAAAGTATAATTATATGTAATTCCTGTTATTTGTATAAATAATAATAATAATAAATCGTGTTCATTTTCATTGTATACAAATGTAACAGCGACTATCGCAACTGGCCTTCTGACAAGAAGTATTAAATGCAAAACTACGTGCTATCTTGCGGCACTGGCTGCAGTATGTAGACGTCTTCCATGTTAATGTGACAATTCCCATACACAATACTGGTCTTGTACATTATGTTCATGAGACTGAAGTACTGGTACTGCTGCTGCTGCTACTGCTGCCGTTCCTTCTGCCGCTGCCGCCGCCGTCGCCTGCTCCTGCCGCTACCGCTACTGCTACTGCTATTGCTACTACTACTACTACTACTATAAAGATTATTACACATGTTTCTTATTTACATATTCTCCATATAAATTCATCTGCAGAAAGACACTGTGTTCCCGCTAACGTCATCAAATATATTTCCTGACCAGCTATAAATAAATATTGCTCGTTCTAAATATATCATAGTATGCTTTCCTATAGTTATAGCTCAAATTCATCTACACATTGTATTTCCATCTTCTGTCCCATAGTATCCACTGCCTTCGGGTGCTAAGTGTTAGTTACATCATTGTGCTCATCAGCTTGATGATGAGGAGGGGTTGGCTAGTCGTTGACTTTCCTTTTCGAACCATACGTCAGGCAATCATTCACAAATGCACGGGTTACAGCTTAATCGACTAGAGCCAGCTGTTATGGGAATTGAACACAGTACCTATCCTTTGAAAAGCAAGGCATCTACCGTCTGATTAATCAAACAGTGACAAAGGTGATTCTTCTAAATATATATTTAATTATCTCGTCTGTTTCAGGCACATAATGAGAGCTGTGGTTGAGGCATAACGGTGGTAGTTTCTCCTATCAGAAGACCAGCATTTTTACCAGAATACTTTCTTACATGAAACGTATATATCCCCAGCGGCAGCGATTGGTATGTGACTATTTTCCATTTTTTATATTCGACAACTTCTATTGATTTCATCTCCAATATGATTTTTTCTTTTTAACTAGCATCAACTCATGCTGATTCTATAACCAACATGTTTATGTTTTTAGCTAGCGACAACTCATGTTGATTCTATAACCAACATGTTTATGTTTTTAGCTAGCGACAACACATGTTGACTCTATATTCAACATGTTTTTCTTTTTGACTAGCAACAACTCATGTTGATTATATATCCAACATTTTTATCTTTTTGATTAGCAACAAATTCTACTGATTTTATCTCCCACATTTTTACCTTCCTGCCCAGCAGCAGCAACGGTTGATTCTGTCTCCCACATTTTTGATTAGACCTCCCACAAACCACGCTATCCACTCTATAAATGAACACTGCTATTTTAAAATCTAGGTCAGTGCTTGAATTAATTAAACAAGTGACAGCCATGTCAAGGACAGGTCAACAAGCCTGCCAATCAGAACTCAGATGCTGTATCTGCATCCCTGCTATATCATCCATATAGACGTCATACATATGATGTCTTATCCCCTAAACCCTTGGGGACCAACCATGTTGTGACGTAGATTATTTCCCATATTGGAATGCTGGTAAATTGTGTGGATAAAGGTCAGACGACGTGTTAAGGTTCTGGATCTTGACCAGCGGTTGACGTGTTCACGGGTAAGTGCTGTGTTAAGGTACTAAGTCTTGACCAGCAGATGACGTGTTAAGGGTAAGTGACGTGTTAATGTACTGAATCTAAACAAGGCGGATGACGTGTTAAAGGGTAGCCCCCGTGTTAAGGTACTGAAGCTAGACCAGCTGAAGACGTGTTAAAGGATAGCCCATGTGTTAAGGTACTGAAGTTAGACCAACTGAAGACGTGTCAAATGGTAGCCCACGTGTTAAGGTACTGCACCTAGACCAGCTGAAGACGTGTTAAAGGATAGCCCACGTGTTAATGTACTAAAGCTAGACCAGCTGAAGACGTGTTAAAGGATAGCCCACGTGTTAAGGCGTTGAAGCTAGACCAACTGAAGACGTGTTAAAGGGTAGCCCACGTGTTAAAATACTGAAGTTAGACCAGCTGACGACGTGTTAAAGGGTAGCCCCCGTGTTAAGGTACTGCGGCTAGACCAGCGGATGACGTGTTTAAGGGTAGCCCACGTGTTACGGTACTGAAGCTAGACCAGCTGATGACGTGTTAAAGGGTAGTCCACGTGAAGGTACTACGGCTAGACCAGCTGATGACGTGTTCAAAACATCTGTAAGAAATGGATTTTGTTTCATTGACGGTTAGAAAAAAGCAGCCTAGTATGTATATCGCAGAGTGACTTCGGTGGTAGGTAACTTTCATTCCTCAACATTATTCTCAATGTTGTCAAGTCCTCTTCTATTATGTATGTTATGTACCGACTTCTATATTTTGTAGGTTGTTCACTATGTTACTGTTCTGTTTGTTGTTTACTTGTTCACTATTCTGTAGGTTGTTCACTCGTCCACTATTCTACAGGTTGTTCTCTTTGTTAGTGCTCTGTAGGTTGTTCACTCTTCTACTATTCTGTAGGTTGTTCACTCGTCTACTATTCTGTAGGTTGTTCACTTGTTCACTATTATGTAGGTTGTTCTCTGTGTTATTATTATGTACGTTGTTCACTCATCTACTATTCTATAGGTTGTTCACTCGTCTACTATTCTGTAGGTTGTTCACTTGTTCACTATTATGTAGGTTGTTCTTTCTCTTTGTTAGTATTCTGTAGGTTGTTCACTCGTCTACTATTCTGTAGGTTGTTCACTCATCTACTACTCCGTAGGTTGTTCACTCATCTACTATTCTGTAGGTTGTTCACTCATCTACTATTTTGAAGGTTGTTCACTCATCTACTATTGTGTAGATTGTCCACTCGTCTACTATTCTGTAGGTTGTTCACTTGTTCACTATTCTGTAGGTTGATCTCTTTGTTAGTATTCTGTAGGCTGTTCACTCGTCTACTATTCTGTAGGTTGTTCACTCATCTACTATTATGTAGGTTGTTCACTCATCTACTATTCTGAAGGTTGTTCACTCATCTACTATTCTGAAGGTTCTTCACTCGTCTACTATTTTGAAGGTTGTTCACTCATCTACTATTCTGAAGGTTGTTCACTCGTCCACTATTCGGTAGGTTGTTCACTTGTTCACTATTCTGTAGGTTGATCTCTTTGTTAGTATTCTGTAGGTTGTTCACTCGTCTACTATTCTGTAGGTTGTTCACTCATCTACTATTCTGTAGGTTGTTCACTCATCTACTATTCTGAAGGTTGTTCACTCGTCTACTTTTCTGAATGTTGTCCACTTGTCTACTATTCTGTAGGTTGTTCACTCGTCTACTATTATGTAAGTTGTTTACTCTCGAACTATTCTGATGGTTGTCCACTAGTCTTGTATTATGTAGGCATAATTATAATGTGGATAACTAAATCACGATCAGCTCTCGCGGGCACCTAGTCACCGAAATGTTCAAGTTGGGGACACAATGACACGCATCTGTTGATGGTGTCGACACATCCGAAAGCTCACTGCTCATGAGAAACTGCTGAAAAAATCAGCCAAACTGGAGCGGCCATTAACGATAAATAAAATCAATGCTTCCATCACACTTGAGACAGCGTTTGAATTCGATGGTGTTTGAGTGAAGGACAGATCGATTACGGAGAAGTGTGTCTGCGAGTTATATCAATAATAAATCGCATGCTCCCAAGTGCAGAGGAAGATCACTTTGTTAGGAAGCCAATTTCAGAGATGGAATATAGGTTAACGGGTTTATAAACAGGACTTGATAAAAACAGGAGATCGCTACTAACGTAACATTGTGAGTGCAGCTTATTTCCCTTGGTATGATTGTGTAGACTGGCTTCAAGTTATGGAGTTTTCAAGGTTATTACATAAAAGACTACATATTCTTTCTTAGGTTACAAAGTCAACAGGTCAAGGGAGACATATAGGCGACAATGCTGTCAAAATTACGTGTTATGGGCTTATTTGTATCAAGTCTGTGTTTGTGAGTGGCGGGATAAACAATTTGCATCGTTGTACCAAGTCTGTTTGTTTTTGCAGGGTAACCATTGTACGTCTTTGTACTAAGTCCCATTTTGTTTTTGCGGGATAACCATTTTACGTCATTGTACCAAGTCTCAGTTTGTTTTTGCGGGATAACCATTTTACATCTTTGTACCAAGTCTCAGTTTGTTATTGCGGGATAACCATTTTACATCTTTGTACCAAGTCTCAGTTTGTTATTGCGGGATAACCATTTTACGTCTTTGTACCAAGTCTCAATTTGTTATTGCGGGCTAACCATTTTACGTCTTTGTACCAAGTCTCAGTTTGTGAGTGGAGAAATAAGCAGTTTTCGTCGTTGTACCAAGTCTCAGTTTGCGAGGGGCGAGATAACCAATTTACGTATGCCTGGTTCCTGGACTTGCTTTTCTTAACTGTGGGTAAGGCACTTATATACACCTGGTTAGATTAGGGCCTGTAGATAATGAATAGTTAAAACAGTATTGTGATCACAAGGAGTAACGTCTCTAACTCGGAAGCTGAATGAGCAAATGCTGACAGAAAGGCTGATTGTGCGGTTTGAATTGTGTACATGTGCATTATCCTTTTTCTTCTGTGTTCGTTCTGAATCTTCTGCTACCAAGCCCGTAACAGGCCTTTACAACTAGCAGGATGTAGTCAGAAGAACGGGATGTAATTTGTAGCTAATTTACAGCTTGACTGCGATATTTGCACCTGTCGGTCCAACACATCAATCTTCGGCAGCCGCACAAGTACATACCGGTGACCTAGGTTACAATATTAAGATGTTCTTCATTGGCAGGAAACGACTCAGATAAGACTAACTAAACCTGGTCGAAAAAAACAGAAGAGTAGGTGGAACAGTGTTTTCTAGGTAGGGACGAGATGAAGAAGAGGACATAGTTTAAGAGGAAAAAAAGATAAAGGATATGCCAAAGAATAGTGAACATCACAACCTAACAATGGCAATTCTTCGTATGTCTAATCATGGCAATTCTTCGTATGTCTAGCCATGGCAATTGTTCGTATGTCTAATCATGGCAATTCTTCGTATGTCTAGCCATGGCAATTGTTCGTATATCTAGCCATGGCAATTCTTCGTATGTCTAGCCATGGCAATTCTTCGTATGTCTAACCATGGCAATTCTTCGTATGTCTAATCATGGCAATTCTTTGTATGTCTAATCATGGCAATTCTTCGTATGTCTAACCATGGCAATTGTTCGTATATCTAGCCATGGCAATTCTTCGTATGTCTAACCATGGCAATTCTTCGTATATCTAGCCATGGCAATTCTTCGTATATCTAACCATGGCAATTCTTCGTATGTCTAACGACGAACTTTTGTCCAATGTCTAGCCGGTGTAAGTCGGCACCTCTTGACCACATGCGCTTTAGTGTACGGTTGTATGGGGCTGTCTTTCATCAACAATAAACTCCACATTCGACCAGTGCAAAAATGGACTACAAGAACAAATATATGTATTCCAATATTTGAAGAAAAGAAAACAACTTACAGAGCATACAAATAAAATCCCTTCCTAGTTTATGAAAAAATCACGCTCTTCACAAGGCACTGTTTCGGAGTTTGACTAATGTACATCAACGCTCCAGTCGATCTCGCAGCAACTAGTTACCTATCAACTGTTAGAGACAAACGACATCAACAAAAGAAACTGGCCACACTACCTCATAAACCAACTTTGGCCTTGAACAATGAAGGCTCTACTACTTAATCCCTGACAGCAGTGTCTGCTATGGAACTCATTCAACTTAAACGCATCAACAATTTCTTGAAAATATAACCCAGCAAAATATTTGATTATTTACCATTTAAAAAACAAATATCTTTAGAAATGGTTATTACAAAAAATACTAGCATCGGGGTGGCACAGTTATTAAAGTGCTTGCTTCGATATACATGTGCAACAGTTTCGCTTCCCGGTAGTGACACACTCTAGTCTACACCACCATCAATGGGTGCCTGCCTTGTCTTCAGAGAATGGGTTGCAGTACGGACAGGAACTACAACCTGGGACAAGTTCATTGAAATGTCTGAAATGTTATTTCCACGAACCGTTTCTGCTATATACATGTTATTCCCGAGGAGCGTGTCTACTGCAGACCTATTATTCCCATGGACCGTGTCTGCTACAGACATGTTATTCCTTAGGACTGTGTCCGCTACATACATGTTATTCCTGAGGATCGTATATGTTACAAATATGTTATTTTCGAGAATCGTGACTATTATAGACTTGTTATTCACGAGGACTATGCTGCATATAGGCATGTTATTCCTGATGACCGTGCTGCCTATAGACCTGATATTCGCGAGGGCCGTGTCTGCAATAGACCTGTATTTATGCTAAATACAAAGACATCATGAATTCTGCTTGTCAGGGAGTGATTCAACTAGATGCCACTTATCCTTATCTCAATGAACTCACTGAATAAATAACAATCATACATTTTTTAAATAAAATGGATTACTACAACGACGGCTAGACAATATAGCGCCGATCAGGTACATTCAAAAGAAGTTAGGCAGAAATGAAATAAAATGCATCATTTGGCTTGAATACAGTAATTGTAGATTTGCAATTCGTCAGCACTTAAGATAGACGAAGAGATATCAACAATCGTGTTCTTTCTTCAATTATGTTCTGTTTATTCTTTGCCTTAAATTCATTCTTATTTCTACATTTGTACAAGAATATTATTTTGTTCTTTCTGTGTAATTTATAGTTATTTGTCGAGGGGTGTTTCATGCCCTGCTGTAGAGTGTAGATACATTTTGTGGTTTGATTTTCTTGCATGTTAACGAGATGTTGTTTTGTCTGCCTCAAAGCGTGAGTGTCATGATTTGATATGTGTCATGAAAGATCCCTTTATTCGTCGTTTTTGTAAGTATAATTTGAATATTATAACCTTTGTTATGAATTACTTTATATTTTTTTTTTAATCCACTTATGTCCGCAAGTCTATGTTGTAACACGTAAAGAGAGGTTAACATTGTGTTGTTTTAGTCATTGAAAGTCCATGTTTGTGTGGCATTTCTAAAAAATCCAATGCCCACCTGTCTAGTTAATTTCCACGTGCCCTGGAACCAAATATGACTTGATATCGTGGTAGAACGACATGGCTGCTTGCTTTCCCCGAGTCTATATATAGCGCACCTTCTGAGATAATGATGGTCAAGGTTATGCGGAGTGGTAATAGGGGTGTCAAAGTCAATGGTATGAAAGTCAATGGTATGAAAGTCAATGGTATGAAAGTCAATGGTATGAAAGTCAATGGTATGAAAGTCAATGGTATGAAAGTCAATGGTATGAAAGTCAATGGTATGAAAGCCAGTGTCATCAAATTTGTCGATGACCAAGCAATAGTGAGAAGGTCAGTAGCAACGTTCCAAATGTTGCTTGAAAAAATTAATATCATAACTAACGATTTTGACATGAAAATAAACACATCGACGACAAAGACTTTGGTAATATCTGAACAATATAGGTAAAAAAATTATATCCATTAATGAAGAAATAATCGAATAAGTACATAAGTTTACATATTTAGGGCAAACTATAACAGAAGATGCCCGGAATGAGAAATACATTAAGACAAGGAATGCAATGGCAAAAGAGGGGTTAAGAGAAAACCTGATATTGATAATCAATAAGAATATCAGGATAGAATTAGGAAACAAATCGCTTCCCATATATGACCAATTGCACTGCATGAGGCTGGAACATGGACTTTAACCAAGAAGGATCAAAAAGAGCTTGGAGTCGTTTGAAATGTGGTGCTACCATCGAATGGAAAGAGTGAGTTGGACATAAATAAGATCCAATGGCAATGTACCCAATGATGTGGGCGAACAAAGACAAATATTGCATAAGATACACAGACTTCTGTTGAGTTAGCTGGGTCACAATATCAGACATGAAAGTCTTCTACAGAAGATACTAGAGGACAAGATTCAAGGAAAGAGAGGACCGGGGCCACCAAGAATCACCTTTAGATCTCAGGCATGCAGGGTCATTAAAGTACCAACTTATGCTACACTGAAGAGAACTGCAGAGGATATGGTCAAATGGAGAGACATATTCAGACAATCTTAAACCACCAGTCTCAGGACTGGTCAACCAGAGGATAGGGTCAAATGGAGAGACATATTCAGACACAGACAACCTTAAACCAGTCTCAGGATTGGTCAACCAGATGATAGGGTCAAATGGAGAGACATATTCAGACAACCTTAAACCAGTCTCAGGACTGGTCAACCAGAGGATAGGGTCAAATGGAGAGACATATTCAGACAACCTTACAACCAGTCTCAGGACTGGTCAACCAGAGGATAGGGTCAAATGGAGAGACATATACAGACAACCTTACAACCAGTCTCCGGACTGGTCAACCAGATGATGATGATGATAGTACAATAGGTTACCTTCTAGAAAAAATGTTTTTTCCTTTCCTATTTATCTCTCCTTTTCCTTCCTCTCTCTCTCTCTCTCTCTCTCTCTCTTTCTCTCTCTTTATATATATATATATATATATATATATATATATATATATATATATATATATATATATATATATATTCTGATCTTGATCTTAATGACTGCAGGTTTCTACTTCGTATCCAGTGGACACTGTCTTGGGTCACGGAAGTTCAGCGAGGGTTAAGGATTCTGCACTAACGAAGAAGATGAATCCAGGCTGAGAATTCACATTTCTAGCTATAACGTCCGCTAGGCGAGTATATTTGACGAAGTCATAGTGACTAGGACCTTGACCGATGCCAGCGTGAACTCGCGATGTGGAGCGTTGTGTATGAATACATTTAGTGTTCGAAATAATGAGTACACCATGTAATGAGTAAGTAGGTTCATTTCGATGCACGAATCCATTAATAATATAGTAATTAAGTGAAAGTATGTCGTAAACATACTGTCAGAACACGCTCGAACAGCTGATGCCACAAGTAGAATTTCGATAATTGGATTCACCATTTTTGGTTTTATGTAATTAAAAACCAGACCGCCATGATATAAATGGGGCCCATAACATATCCTAAGATGGTCACCAATTGGTGGATTGCCATATATATACTACTTTCAATCCAGATCAGGCGATGGAGATAGATGAAGTAGCACAAAGAACCACGCTATCAGTGACAGAAGTATGGCCGAAGATCAGTGAAGTTATTGTCAGGGACTTGTTAATTCCCGATGACGCTGCAATTGTCACTACCGGTAGGAAGAAACTCCAGATCTTGATAGATCGCTTCTTTCTGATGCACGAACATTTTGACCACACAATAAGGGGTGAAACCTGCGGAATGTTGCAAAGAGCTGCACTCACAATATGGGGATGAGACATTGAGGCGCAGTAAGGCATTTCAATGTTGGAAACGTTTTAGAATAGGCCAAACATCTGTGAGTTATGATTCCGGCTATGATGACTCTTAACCCACCACAATCATTCATGTGAGTTATGATTCCGGCCATGATGGCTCTCAACCCACCACAATCATTCATGTGAGTTATGATTCCGGCCATGATGGCTCTTAACCCACCACAATCATTCATGTGAGTTATGATTCCGGCCATGATGGCTCTTAACCCACCACAATCATTCATGTGAGTTATGATTCCGGCCATGATGGCTCTTAACCCACCACAATCATTTATGTGAGTTATGATTCCGGCTATGATTGCTCACAATCCAGCACATTCATTCCTGTGAGTGATGATCCTGGCTATGATTGCTCACAGTCCAGCACAGTCATTCCTGTGAGTGATTATCCCGGCTGTGATTGCTCACAGTCCAGCACAGTCATTCCTGTGAGTGATGATCCCGGCTTTGATTGCTCACAATCCAGTACAGTCATTCCTGTGAGTGATTATCCCGGCTGTGATTGCTCACAGTCCAGCACAGTCATTCCTGTGAGTGATGATCCCGGCTTTGATTGCTCACAATCCAGCACAGTCATTCATGTGAGTACCCAGAACGGCTTATCCTGGAAAATCAACTCATAGCCTGTCACGATTCTATCCAAGAGGCAAGTCTTTTTTGGGTACGGTCAACACTATTATTCGCTAATATTTGCATTTTCGGATGATTAATGCACCTTGGGTTTGATCACAAAGAGCGTTTTGCTCATGCAAGATAACGCTCGACCTCATACGACCGCCAGCGCAATGTGCTATCTGAAGCAACTTGTTTAGAATGTATTGTCACATCCACCTTACAGTCCTGACCTCCCTCTAAGCGATTCTCACCTGTTTAAACCCCTAAATAAATTCCGGGGAGGTCAGCATTTCAGCAATGATGACAAAGTGAAATAGGCTATCCTGGATTGGTTCTGATATACTGACAAATCTTTCTACGCTAACATTTGTCAAGCATTTCTTATTGCTGTGATAAGTCCATAAACGTACAAACTTTGGAGTTTATATCGAAAAATAATTTCATTTGACTACTAAAAAAAAACCACAATTCTCTTACTAAACAAAATCCGTCTTTAACTTGAACACCCTGATATATATATATATATATATATTATAAGACCAAGGAGACGGTGCGGGCTAGTGGTTAAAGTGACACGACTCACAATCTGAGGGAGCTGGGTTCACGCCCCATTACAGCATTGGCCGTTACCCTGGGAAAGAAAACCCTTACATAAAATGCATGCTGAGGTAGGATGCATTGGGCCGACAGGAGCAAAATACAAACATAGTGCAACGAACACCGCCTTGGGAAATAAAAAATAAAGGATTTCGCCAATAAAATAAAAATTAGAATGAAAAGAAAGAATATATGTGTGTCTCTATTTCCGTTTTGCTAAAAACTCGGCAAGGGTAACCTTTATGGTGCTTACCTTTTCACAGATCATTATGTTTGGAATTTTTAGGTCTACACCAGTATTTTCAGCTCACAAAGTCGTTCCTCTGGTATTTCTAGGACTACACCAGTATTTTCAGCTTACAAAGTCGTTCGTCTGGAATTTCTAGGTCTACACAAATATTTTCAGCTCACAAAATCGTTCCTCTGGAATTTCTAGGTCTACACAAGTATTTTCAGCTCACAAAGTCGTTTCTCTAGAATTTCTAGGTTTACACCAGTATTTTCAGCTCACAAAGTCGTTCCTCTGGAATTTCTAGGTCTACACAAGTTTTTTCAGAGAACAAACTCGTTCCTCTGGAATTTCTAGGTCTACACAAGTATTTTCAGCTCACACAGTCGTTACTCTCCGAGTTATTTTACACGTAAATCCTCGTGAAATGAGCAATAGCGACGTAACAATTGTACATGTCATTCCGTTGGAAATGTCCAGATGAAGGCATTATTCTTTGACTGCTGTGTCAATCCCTTCCCGAGTAGGTAATATTAGAATAGACAACGGGAACTGTAATATAAGTACTTTAACTTTGTGCATCCTCATCGATCATTCTAGGGTCTAAACTTTTGCATTGAATGCATAATCGTTCACGTATCATGAACTCTTGTCCAACTGATCGCGCCTTGCAGATCAGATGCGGTGCTTCAGTTGATACCTTGCGTGTGGAAGTCCCAGGAATCGAAAACGATGATGAGCTGACCAGAAGCGGAGCAGGACTGCTAAAATCAGAACCAATTTTGACACTGCACACCTGCATTCATCTACTTAGAAATCGTTTTAAAAATGAGTGGCTAAATCGGTTGGCTATATCCAAAACAGGCTGATTATATTTTACACACAAACCAAACCCAGGTCGCCAGGACCCAGCTTAGATGTTCATAAGAAGAGACCAGAAATTGATTTTAACAACACGCCCATTTTAAACAATCATCTGAACAGAATCGATAGAATTCGTGAACACATGCATATTCTGTCCACACAATGACGAATCAGTCTAGTCACTTATGATCACGTGTCCAGAACTACCCTTTCCGTGAAACGAGCTGTTTCCATCGCATTCCACCATATACAACACGCTCTACACATCACCAAACCACCCGACCTGTAAAACTATCTGCTCCCGTCGCATTCCACCATACACAACACACTCTACACATCACCACAACAACTGATGAAGAAGTGTGCTTTTGTCCAGGAAATCAAATCCTACCAATTCGGAACTAACGGAATGATATCATCAGTTATAGATCTATCAACGACAATCATGTCGTTCCATAAGTGGAAACACAGTTCGAACACTGCATGTCGCTTTAAATAATCAAGTAACGATAGAATCAAGAGGTAAGGGGGACAGGAGCATTGTTAAAGATTGAACAAGCAAGAATTTCTAAAGGATTAAAGGTTATCACATATCTGTCGAATACGGATCTGGCGGGAGGAAGGTGCAAATATCACATCCAAGCTGTAAACTAACGACACACAGTTTTTCGTTCTCCGGACTACATCCTGCTACTTGCAAAGCCCTGTTCATGGTTTGGTAGCGGGAGATTGAGAACAAACGCAGAAGAAGAAAAAGAAGAAGAAGAAGAAGAAGAAGAAGAAGAAGAAGAAGAAGAAGAAGAAGAAGACGCATGATAAATAACGTGGTCTGCTGTGCGTGTTTCAACAAATCTAAGGTGTTCCATAGCTGAAGTTGTGGTCGGGTATAAAGTGTTGGATACTTCACAGAAGTAGGCCTCAGCTTTTTCTGAGAGTTGGTGTCCAGTCACTCTCGTATTATCTCCATGTTCAGCAGAAAGCGATTACTGACAATGCTGACACTTATAAAGACCCACGCTCCACTGCTTCCGTAGATAGTCATCTAATAGTCATGTCACACTCAAACTATGATCTCAATTTCTACTGATGGGGTCTGCCTAAAGATTTCTTCTTCTTCTTCTTCTTCTTCTTCTTCTTCTTCTTCTTCTTCTTCTTCTTCTTCGTACGCAGTCAGACAGTAACCATTATTTTTTTCGAAAAAAGCAGCGGTCATCCTGAGGCTGTCGACGCTGCCATAGAGCTTGTCCAGTGTTGCTACTGGTGATGGCCACATCTGCTCTCTCTGATCCTCGTATGTCGGGCAGTTTTGCAGCAAATGATCAGCGGTCATTTTCCCGGTACCACACGGGCATTCGTCGGTGCCACCTATCTTCAATTTGTTGAACAGGTGGTACCTCAGTCTATTGTGGCCAGTGCGAAGTCTGAAGACCACGACCTGCTCTTTTCTGTTCAACTGGTAATAGGCATCGTTTTTGGTGTAGCCAGTATGTTCGTTTTCCCATTTGGTCACGTATCTAGCTCTAATAAGTCGTTTTGACTCTTCGTACGTCATACTAGTATCTAGTTGTGGTAGTCTTGCACCTTCTTTTGCCAGTCTGTCTGCCTCCTCGTTGCATTGGATGTTGCAGTGAGATGGAACCCAATGCACCACTACCCTTTTTGGTGTGGTCTGCTGGCATAGTTGACAGAGTACTGCTCTTAAATCATTAATTTCAGTATTTTTCTGGCCTTTTAGTGCGGTGACTACGGCCAGGGCATCTGTAAGCAGGACTATGTGGCTTTCATTTATTTTACCTTTCACCATTTCTTCCACTGCCGCCCTCAGTGCGTCTGCCTCCGCTTTGAAATTGCTTGTGTATTTTCCCGTAGCGAATAAAAGTGTTGCCTAAAGATTTGATAGAGTTGAGTAATAAAGATTGCTTGTAGATACAGTCACATTGCGGTGTGCAGATTACGGCTGTTACTCTCGAAACAAATACAAAAAAGACGTATGCCTTGTAGCGGTTCTGAACGCTTGTCCACTTGGTAAAGAGACCAGTAATTTAACCGTTCGACCATCATCACCTTACTAGAGGACGACATTATTTACAAACTCAGACCTCCTTACAGCACAATCTTGACATTTATTCTCACTCTCACCTCCTTACATCACAACCTTGACATTTATTCTTACTCACACCTCCTTACAGCACAACCTTGACATTTATTCTTACTCACACCTCTTTACAGCACAACCTTGACATTTATTCTCACTCTCACCTCCTTACAGCACAACCTTGACATTTATTCCCACTCTCACCTACTTACAGCACGACGTTGGCATTTGTTTTTCGTTTTTTGGCATCCCCATAGAACGACCTTGACATTGTTGACTCAAATCCGCGTCCCTTAATGATGATCTTGAAATTTGTTTTTTACTCTTGCCGTCCTACAGAACGACCTTGACAGTACAGTCTCACATCCGTTCCTCTACATGATGACCTTGACATTTGTTTTTCACTCTCGCCTTCCTACAGAACGACCTTGACAGTATAGTCTCACATCCGTCTCTCTACATGATGACCTTGACATTTGTTTTTCACCTTCGATCCATACAGAACAAAGTCGACATTCGTTTTTCATGACCACGTCAGTAGAGGACTACCTTGAGATATTGTCTCACTCTCTCTCCTGTCTGTATGAGGATTGTGCCATTGTTCACTCACCCTTGCCTCCCTACGGGGCAACCGTCACTTTATTTACTCATTTTAGCCTGCCTTCAGAACGACCTTGCCATAATATTCTCACTCCCGCCTCCATACAGGACGACCTTGACATTGTATGCTCACTCCCGCCTCCATACAGGACGACATTGCCATTGTATTCTCACTCCCGCCTTCATACATGACGACCTTGACATTGTATGCTCACTCCCGCCTCCATACAGGACGACATTGCCATTGTATTCTCACTCCCGCCTTCATACATGACGACCTTGACATTGTATTCTCACTCCCGCCTTCATACATGACGACCTTGACATTGTATGCTCACTCCCGCCTCCATACATGACGACCTTGACATTGTATGATCACTCCCGCCTCCATACATGACGACCTTGACATTGTATGCTCACTCCCGCCTCCATACATGACGACCTTGACATTGTATGCTCACTCCCGCCTCCATACAGGACGACATTGCCATTGTATTCTCACTCCCGCCTTCATACATGACGACCTTGACATTGTATTCTCACTCCCGCCTCCATAAAGGACGATCTTGACATTTTATTCTCACTCCCGCCTCCATACATGACGACCTTGACATTGTATTATCACTCCCGCCTTCATACATGACGACCTTGACATTGTATATTCTCATTTCCGCCTCCATACATGACGACCTTTACATTGTATTCTCACTCCCGCCTCCATACAGAACGACCTTGACATTGTATTATCACTCCCGCCTCTATACATGACGATTTTGACATTCTATTCTCACTCCCGCCTCCATACATGACAACCTTGACATTGTATTCTCACTCCCGCCTTCATACAGGACAACCTTGACATTATATTCTCACTCCCGCCTCCATACATGACGACCTTGACATTTTATTATCACTCCCGCCTCCATACATGACGACCTTGACATTGTATTCTCACTCCCGCCTTCATACAAGACGACTTTGACTTTATATTCTCACTGCCGCCTCAATATATGACGACCTTGACATTTTATTCTTATTCCCGCCTCCATACAGGACGACCTTGACATTGCATTCTCACTCCCGCCTCCATACAGGACGACCTAGACATTGTATTATCACTCCCGCCTCCATATATGACGACCTTGACATTGTATTTTCCCTTCCCCCATTTATACAAGACGACCTTGACATTCTATTCTCACTCCCGCCTCCATACAGGACGACCTTGACATTGTATTCTCACTCCCGCCTCCACACAGGACGACCTTGACATTGTATTCTCACTCCAGCCTCCATACATGGCGACCTTGACATTGTATTCTAACTCCCGCCTCTATACAGGACGACCTTGACATTGTATTCTCTCTCCCGCCTCCATACATGACGACCTTGACATTGTATTTTCACTCCCGCCTCCATAAAGTCGACCTCGACATTGTATTGCCACTCCCGCCTCCATATATTATTACCTTGATATTTTGTTTATATCTCATATCACCACAGAGCGACCTTGCCACCGATTGTTCAACCCATTGTCAAGTAGTCAAGATACCTGCAACTTGACCAAACAGAACCGAGTCACATATCTTTAAAGCCTGATTTTGTTGCAATTTGTTCATTTTGGGAGTCCCTAGCCTGAGGCTGACTAGAGCAAGGGACCCATGTACCTAAACTGCTCGTACATAAAGCACCCCCACACACTAAAGCCAAGTATGTAAACGTCCTACCATTAACACTTGAATCCACCCGTTTGATTAGTACAAGTATGTACTTCCTGGTACGGAAGTGAGCGTTAGAATGTGATTATTATAAATAGTGATCCTACACGGGGTCAGTTTGGTTGTAATGGGGCGAGATTATGGGCTCCCAGCTTGTCACTCAGCTAAAGATGGGTGACGACACTTCAATCGAGGGCGTGCGACTACGCGAGGTCTGGTACGAGGTTGTGTGTGACTTTGTGTGTGTGACCGTGGTTGTGTGTGTGTGTGTATGTTTGTTTGTGTGTGTGTGTGTGTGTTTGTGTGTGTGTGTGTGTGTGTATGTGCGCTCGGCCATCGCACAATTTGTGCTACTGTCTTTTTGTTCGTGCGTGTGTGTATGTGTGGGGCCATGTCATAATAAAAACCAAGAAAAAGAAGAAAAAAAAGAAGAGGAAGAAGAAGAAGAAGAGGAGGAAGAAGAAGAAGAAGAAGAGGTGGAGGAAGAAGAAGAAGAAGAAGAAGAAGAAGAAGAAGAAGAAGAAGAAGAAGAAGAAGAAGAAGAAGAAGAAGAAGACGCGGAAGAGGAATAAGAAAGAAGAAGACTTGCTCCAGATGTACTGATTTTGTCAACATTTACGAGGACCCGATAAGCGCGTATACAAACACGCCGGCTATATAAAGGTGTACACATAACAGTAGTTCTGAGTATGTACACATCATACCAAAAACGCGTTTGAAAAATGCCTGTAGAAATGCATTACAAAATTGTCCACATTAGACATTAGGGTAATTTTTGTTTATTCAGAGAGTGATGAATGCTTGGAATGTATTGCCACGGGAGGTAGTGGAGGCAGTGGCAGTTAATGTATTTAAAAACAAATTGGATGCGTATAGCTTTAAGAGCAAGGCAATGTACATGAAACTGCAGAGTCTTCTAAACCAGTATAAAGAAGTAAAGTTAAAACAACATTACTACACCAAACAAAAAAGGAAATTGCTCGTAGAAATACATTACAACACAGAAACACTACAAATAACAAAAAAGTGAATTACCCATATAAATACATTACAAAACTGAAACACTACCACAAACAAAAAAAGTAAATTGCCCGTACACTAGGCATCAATAAACCTGCCCATAACAACAGCGTGGCGCAGTATTTCGATTCGGCCAACGAACAAATTTGAATGCCAATGTAAGCCTGACTGCATACAGCGCCACCTCTGGTCTGGTCTACTACATCGGAAGAAAGCCTGGAGCCAATGGTGAGACTTGCTCGGATGGAAAGCCCTGGGCATAGTTGACAGGGAGACATGTTAGCTTCTGATTTCACTGACTCAACATATATTTTCAATATAAAAACAAAATATAAGAACAATTTGTCTGTTCTAGATAATCTCTAGACATTGTTAGTATTACCGTGCTTGGAATCTAGAGCAAATCGGAAAATATATTTGAATAGCTTACATGATGTTGCTTAGATAAATGTCACGTGGTCAACATCTTTATGCGTCATTTGTTTACTCTAGCAGGGATTAGGGTCCTTTAGAGGTACATGGTTGACAATATAGAACAATAGCTGCTTTCCATGATATCTCATAAGGCGATTAAAGAGGGAGGTGATTGTAACTAGCAACAACACCAGGCACGGGCAGACGGGCGAGCGTTAGGACGGACGGACAAATAGACCAGACATATAGGTAAATATATATTTGCACATGCAGATAGATAGATAGATAGAAAGATAGATATATAGATAGATAGATAGATAGATAGATAGAGATAGATATATAGCTAGATATGTAGATAGCTAGGTAGGAAGCTAGATAAATAGGTAGCTAGATAGATAAGTAGCTAGATAGCTATATAGCTTTATAGCTAGACATCGCGTTAGTTCCTTGCATTTGAAAGCTACAAAAGAAACACTAAACTCCAAATTATTTATAAAAAGTCGTCTTTGCAAACATTTGCTCCAATCTTTTCCTATTCGTATCAGCGAGATACACCTGTTTGCCTGTATTCGAGTTATCCCAATCCACCTCCATGCTTCCAGGGGCATAGCTCTGCTTGGCCTCCCTGAACGTGCTCAAGCCACCAGAACTATAGTTACGCCTCTGTGGCGTGCAACTTAAATTGGCTAGCCACCAGTAGGCATTTCCGTTCCGTATACCCCATCAACGGTTAAGAAATAACGTCGGCTGATGAAAACTGGGCAACTCTGCGTGGAACTGGCAGTGGGGTTCGCTAGCTATTCCACGTAATACATCGACAGTGCTGAACTTGCTGCACAACATGCACGTCTGCTGATTTATTCAGGGGCGAACAGGAAACTCTGAAATGTATTCGTGATTTGCAATTAGGGGAAATATATTCCAACGCCAATACAGTCGTGCAGATCGGATTAACATGTTATATTAGTATGTCGACCAGTTGGTGAGCCTACGGTCTGGTACTATATGTATTTATTATAAAGGGGTTGGGTGAGGTGGATGGTAGTGGGCTACATATATAGCTAGTGTGGGCAGAGGATGGCCGTTCCTGCAACTAGTGGTTTCTGTTGCTATGGCCAGTAGTCTAGTATCGACAACAGTTGAAAAGAAAAGTAAAAATAATTTTTTAAAGAGTTTTACTGTATTCATACCCAGCACAAGACCATACGGTTTGGTAGCAATTAGTTGCTCATCGCAAGCGATGGCGGCGACATGGTCCGATGAGAAATGTGTCTTTATGATGTAACTCCCGCTGTATTTTGATCATAGCGTTAAATAAACGGTGCTGGTCATCAACCTCACTCTCTAGTCCCAAACTACCTTGCTTCCGTGGCAAGAGTCGAGACGACTGGAAGTAACACATATTTTACTTTATCTCTATACTGGGATACAGAGTAGTCACTCTTCTCTTCTCATTGATGCGGCTGACTTGTTTGTTCTGGCTACTTGAGCATGTGGTGTGTGTCTGCAAATAGCTGACCGAGTGGCATGATTCCCCCGTCAGCGCGCTCAGCTCAGCAACTTGTTTAGTAAGCATTTGGCGTGCTAGAGTTAAGGACGACAGAACAGGAAGGAAGGCAGATGGTTACTTCACCTCACAGAAACGAAGACTTTGTCACGTCTACAATGCTTTTTCAAATAGACAAGAAAGGATGCACTACCTAGCTTCACATATATTGAGAATGTGTCAGATCTCTATAATATTTACGCTAACAGTAGATAATATCTTGTCGTCCCTAACACTTGACCTTAAACGTGACCTGATAACACCTATAATATTTCACTTCACGGAAAGCTAAGACCTTATCAAGTCTATACTATTTCATATCATAGAAAGAGACAGCGTGTCAAATCTCTATTACTTGACTTCTGACAGGCGTGTTGTTGTAGGACTACCTAATATAAAGTTATTTCGCCAACATCGGTAAACCACTTTTCAATAATATATCTCTCACTATCATTCAAATGCCCCTTTTGTGTTGGTATTTCCTTTGAAATATATAGTCTCTCATATCACTAACACTGCCAGTATTTGTGAAGACATGCTTATCGAATACTTGATCTCGAATCTCATAAGCAAGGCCATAACTTGTGTTGCTGCTACCATTACAATCATTCATCTTTTACTTCATTAATAATGTCCCACTAGATGTTGACCTAATCTAGGTATCATCCATTCCCTCCCCTCCCACCTACCCCCACAACCACTCCCTGAATTCATTATCTACTGTGGGCTAACATTTAAACACGATATCCCCATCACCAGTCACTGATTTGGGCTGTCTCCAAAATACATCAAGGCCAATAATTGCTTTAGAACATATATTTATCCCCAACAACAGTTAAAATATAATGCTCCTTCCTGTAAACGTACAACCTCACAATGCTTGCTGCCCACACTTTAAAAGCAAATAGAACAGTAAGCTGAACGTTGTATATCTAAACTAATTGTACGAGACGCACGAACTGACAGCAATGAGGCAGTAAGAAGATAACAGGAAAAAAAACCGCCGACAGCGGAGTGATCAACGCACTAATCGATACAGAGAATAGAAATCGATCACGATTTGAAACACGTCGTTATTATTGATTGCTCTGATCATTAAGAAAGTTATCCAGGCGTAGGAGATTTAGGGAAAGTAACTGAAATTGACCTTCATTTAAACCGAGATCCTGAAACAGAAATGTTCAGCGCGGCTAGGTTTTCCTTCGCCCAGTAGGGTCTTGACCGTTCACCGACAACTTCCAGACCGTGCACTGACAACTTTCAGACCGTGCACTGAAAACCTCCAAACCATGCATTGGCAGTCACTAACCCTTGCACTGACATACTCCAAACCGTGTACTAACAGTCTCCAGACCATGCACTAACAGCCTCCAGACCATGCACTGACAACCTCCAGACCATGCACGGTCAACCTCCAGACCATGCACTGACAACCTCCAGACCATGCACTGACAGCCTCCAGACCATGCACGGTCAATCTCCAGACCATGCACTGACAACCTCCAGACCATGCACGGTCAACCTCCAGACCATGCACTGACAACCTCCAGACCATGCACGGTCAACCTCCAGACTATGCACGGTCAACCTCCAGACCATGCACGGTCAACCTCCAGACCATGCACTGACAACCTCCAGACCATGCACTGATAGCCTCCAGACCATGCACTGACAGCCTCCAGACCATGCACGGTCAACCTCCAGACCATGCACGGTCAACCTCTAGACCATGCACGGTCAACCTCCACACCATGCACGATCAACCTCCAGACCATGGACGGTCAACCTCCAGACCATGCACGGTCAACCTCCAGACCATGCACTGACAGCCTCCAGACAATGCACGGTAACCTCCAGACCATGCACTGACAGCCTCCAGACCATGCACAGTCAACCTCCAGACCATGCACTGACAGCCTCCAGACCATGCACTGACAGCCTCCAGACCATGCACAGTCAACCTCCAGACCATGCACTGACAGCCTCCAGACCATGCACTGACTACCTCCAGACCATGCACTGACAGCCTTCAGATCCTGCGCTGACAGCCTTAACACCGTGCACTGACAGCTCGTAAACCGTCCATTAACGCATCTAGATAGTTCATTGGCCCATCCAAAAGGAAAACTGACGCTTTCAAAACGAAAAAAAAAACGTGTTTCATATGACTGCCTCACCATCATCATGTGTAAAAGAATCTGAATGTACAGCATATATTAGCTAGACTGCAACCCAGCAAGTATGTTACACGTAGCATCTGAAGGGCGTTGGGTGTGAGACAGACTACTCCACAATGTAGTCTATATGATATATCACACAGGATCATACACATTTACAGACCATGGTGTTATCCACAACTCGAGTACCTGCTACATAACTAATTCCTCAATACGTCAACCACAACACAAGTACCTGCTACATAACTATCTCCTCAATACGTCACCCACAAGTACCTGCTACATAACTAACTTTTCAATACGTCAACCACAACTCAAGTTCCTGCTACATAACTATATCCTCAATACGTCAACCACAACACAAGTACCTGATACATAACTAATTTCTCAATACGTCAACCACAACACAAGTACCTGCTACACAACTATCTCATCAATACGTCATTCATAACACATACTTTTGTAGCAACTAACATTCCCTAATTACTCACCATCTGAACTAGTTAGACTAGCTACATATTCTTCTATTGTAGTCTTTAATTCCGCCAACGACTTGTGATTGTGCCAAATACGTAATTTTTAAACTGTATTTTACTAATAGTGTCAATGTGAACCCACTATTCCTTATGTCATCATGTGTAAACATGATACGTCTAGATTTATTGCATCCACTGTCTGCTACACTGAACGTGTTTTCTGCTATACGTGTAAAGTGAACTACCCAAAACTGAAGCTCTACTGTATATATGATCAATATTGGCAGGACTATGTTTTAATGTAAGTGTGTGACGTAAGGATAAATGTCTCTAGCCGTATTTGAGCTCTCATCCTTCGACCTAAAGCCACGCACATGCGCTATATATATAATTATATGAGAGTACATACCCATCAGTGGAACTGGCGAACATGGCAGTCCTGCGCTCGACATTACGTCATTCGGACAAATCTAGTTGTTGATAGCCTCGAAACGTCTTGAGAAGTGTTGGCTGGTCGCTGGTAGTCCATTAGCTTACCTGGCAAGTTAACTTATTGATCTTTCATATCATAGTTTCAAACACTTTTTATTCAGGGTGTTTCACTCACTTGATCAATGTGTCTATCTGGTATTAAAGAAACAATTGTTTGACTTTAACGATGCTTTCAGTCTTTCTGTCTATCTCAGAACTGAACAATAAATAACGATGCATTTTTGTACATGACAAAACAATTGTTGTCATCATTGTCCTGAACACTTGCACACACCTTTAAAGAAACAGATATGCCTTCTTTGTAAGCTCATCTTATAGGGCTACTACAAGCGTAGGAAACACATTTTTGTATGCGGTTTAACATTCAGCTTTCTATGAACGATTTGCTGTCAAGGCCAACAGTGACTTCCAACTATTTCCCACTTCGATGCTCAAAGTGGTTGACGGAATATTTTTCAGCCACACATTTAATGTATACAGTAATATTGGAACATAGTAATTGTTTACATTGTTTACTGTAAAGTGTTCGATTATTATGCGGCAAGTATTGAAGTAAACAGCATCGAGATACAGTTAACATTATGTGTTCACATATTATTATTTTTTAAAATATACATTTTTGTTTTGGTCATGAACAAAGGCTCTTGACGGTTAAATATAAATTGTTAAAATAATTGATTCAGTTTGGTTAGTAGATGAGATTGATGAAATGGTGGCTCGTGAGTTATGGTTCACTGTATCCACATCATTCGGATATCCACGAACACACACTGCAGAGAGTATTGATCAATATGACAAACATCAGGAGGTTGAGTGAGTATGATTCATAACTACATCAAAAGATTGTTCTGGTCACTATGTTTGAGTAATGTTTTTTTTGACGGAGGAACTAGGCTTCAAAACCTTAGTAAAGCATTTGTTTGATTTCTTCTATCGCGGGTACAATTGAAACATGCTCATTGCCTGGTGACTTCTATGTCAAGCGCCTTTGATCTCGCTACCAACTAAGATATAACATACAACGTCCTTTTCAGGGCGAACACTGCAGACGAAAAAGAAGTTCAAGGTCTCAGTTTCTCTTACAAAGGCCACCGCTATTTATGAGGATTTTGTTATCTCCATGCAACTTTTGTCTCTCATCTGTCTCGAGAGGCCAGTATTGTATTCTCTTTCTCTATGCGATCATGCAGCTTTGTAGAATGTTTTCTGTGGCCATTGCGTGCTCTGCCCATAGACACTTGTTATCTGTTCCAATCATTAGTCAGTTGTACAGGTGACCCATTAGTCTATTATGCCCAGCCTGAAGATGACGAATTGCTCCTTTCTGGTTTAACCAACGTAGTTGGGGTTTTGATCAATAGCTTCAGGATGACAGATGCTTTTTTCGAAAAAATAAAGGTTGACGTCTGACAGCGTACGAAGAAGAAGAAGAAGAAGAAGAAGAAGATCAATTAATTGTTCTTCTGACCTTGCCTTTAATTATCATGTTGGCCTAATTGTACGCTATACTCAGGTCTGTTTGTGGGAAAGCTTCAACACACTTTGCTAGTCTGTACGTAACTTCATTGCCCTCAGTATTGCAATGGGAGGGGATCCACTGAACGGCAAACCTTTGATGTTCTGTTAAGAGTTGTCTGATGTAGTACATGCATTGCTCGAGATCTTCCATCTTCGTGTTGTTTCAGAGCCGCTAATAGTGACGAGTCATTAGTCAGGAATACTATGTTTTCTTGGTGTCTACTTCCGCACGGAAGCTATTGGAGTATGTTCCTGTTACAAGTAATATAATTTTTCCTTCTCTGTAATATACCACTCCGACTTCACTGAATGTGTTTTTTGTTAGCTGTCATCTTTATATGCGTGTATCCATATTTCTGGCGAGTATACTCTTTTAAGATTTTCTTCCATTATTTATGTTTCATTCTAAATCTGTCCTTTCCTTTCTATTCACTACATGGTTTATATCATCACAGAGGATTTTGAATTGTTCCTTGGTGGAATTTGTGATAGTTTATTTCGGTCTCTAGGTACTGCCATGCTTATGATTGGATCTGCGCTTGCAGGATCTTTTGTTTTTGTTATCTGAAGGTGTTTCTGTTTAATTTCCTTTTCCCCGTACTATTCATCATATCATATATTGGATGATCTGACAACAGTTTGAACTTCTCCCCCCGCTGGAGTAAATGTTGGTCTCTGAGCAATTCTATACTTCCAAATTTTGTGATGTCCTCGATTGCACGTATTTCGTTGTTCTCAAAGCTCAAAGGGTGTATACCTTTGTTTTGAGTTGTATTACCTTTTTGGAACTTTTTTCTGTTGATGTGGCCCATGCTGATATCTCGTATTCTAGCAATGGTCTCACATAACCTGTGTACAGTTTCTTTTGAGTGCAAGAGTGAACTTCTCCTGCCGAGCCCACTATTTGTCTGATTATTGCAGTTCTGTACTTAGCCTTGCTGGATGCTTTCTAGATTTTATTTTTGTCAATGTCAGACTTGGATCCATCGTTATTCCTAGATAAGTTGGACGTATCTAAGCTTGAACATTAACTTTTAGTGTTAACTCTTGGAGTTTGCGAGATAGGTGGACGGTTGTGCAAGTGGTTTTAGTTTCGTTGATGGCGATTTTCCATTTCTTTGTTCATGTCTCTACTTGATGTTGGACCTCTTGCATTTGGTTTCTAGCTAGAAGACGAATACTCTCCAGTTGTCCCTAGCGCTAAGTCATCTGCTTGTACTGCATTGTGTACTCTTTTAGAGATGTACGGGATTATATATTTTATATATACAAGAAACAGTATAAGTGAGATTATTCCCCCTCGTGTAACTCCTTGTTTCATTTTCATATTTTTGTTGAGGTGTCTTTGGAGTTATACTCTTGCTGTCCTGTTATTCAAGTAATCACTGACATTTGTACATGTTGTTGGTTACACCACTTTGCAATAGTTTTATTGTTAGTCTGATCTACCATATTCTATCAACAGCTTTTTATAAATCTCATAGTCTTTTATGTTTCTCTTGACTTGCATCTTATATCTCTCGAGATATACGTCACATGATCTTCGTTCGATCTGTTTTTACGAAAGCCTGATTTCTGGGGATTAAGTAAGTTGTTGGATTCCATACACAAGGCTATTCTAGTACTAACGATTCATTGCAGTTAGTATCTCTACACAGAAGAGTAAACTACTAGATCCGTAGCTGCCTGGCTTCATGTTGTCCTCTCCATATTTGGGGATTGTCCGTGTCTCCTTCTACACTGAGAGTCGCAGTTCTTGATTTAAAGATTATACTGCAGTTGTTTGGCAGTTTGGCAGTTTGTTCTGTGCTATTGTTGACATGTTAACGATCATTTCGTTAGTTAGCCATTCTTTCCCGAGGCTTGTCCTTTGTTCAGTTTTCTAGTTCTGTCTTAACGATATTTATCATCAGATGTTGCCCAGGTAAAAGTAGTGTGTGCTCCGTGTGCTTTTTTTCTATCATAATATGCATTGTTATGTCTGTGAAGATTTTGTTTCTACTTGTTACAGTGTAATTTAAAACTAGAACTCCTTTTTTCCAATCAGTACCTTTCTTTCATGCTCACTTTCAATTTTGGTCTTTAGAACAACCAATGAATATCTAAAACATGACTTTTCAATACAGAAATCGCTGGCATCTCTTATAAAGCCAAGAAATCATTCGTTAGATTCCAGATCGTCATGCATTCCCTGTTAACGTTGAATATCTTTGTTTTGCACTTGCCAACTTGTTCTGCATGCTTGGTTGTGTGCCATATTACTTTCTTGATTAAATGTATCTCTTTATCTTACCTCCGATAGTTGAATATTCCAGCTGTTGCATTTTCGATGACAAGTACGGATGGAAGTTTCTTCTTGAGTCTATTATGATGTTTTCCACTGCTGTCAAGTGAAGCCACTTTTCTGTGGTGGGTGTGGATGGACTGGCAGTAAAGATATGTACATGTGTCATACTTCTGCCTACTTTTGTGTAGATCCATCTAGGCAATCGTTTGTAATTCCAGGTTCATGGTGAGATTGATGGTTCTATAGTCAGTTTCTGCTACAGGTACAGCTATTGTTCTTTTAGATTTTTGGCTTCGGTCGCCGGTGGTAAAGTCAAGAAAAGGGATGATGTTGATAACCATCACCATGGATAGAACGGAGGGTCGTCTGAGAAGTTGATCAGGCAAGGCGGATGCCAATCTTCCATTCCTCTAGTGTATGTTCGTTGAGTCCCTATGCTTAACATCACCAATCAAACTGACTGTTACACTCCTATCACTATGGTTACCTATTGCATACTAGTTATGTACTAATGCCAGATTTTATGTTGGCGGGAAGAATGAATTATATATTTTTACTGTCTGATAAGGTAAAGTTAAGTCCACTCATATTGATTGGTTCTGCTTCCCCTTTAGTTTCCACCAAGATCACCTTTTGAAGGATCGATACTTGGGATTGGTAGTTTCTTTTTTTTAAAGTAAACAAATGACAATTACAATTTCTAACCGCAACTCTTCATTGGCTATTAACTGGGTCACAATGGATATAATAAAACAATGGGAAGTTAGACGCCGTGTCCAGTAGAATGTCAAACCATAATCTGTCCAGTAACATGCCAGACCATAATATGGCCACCAACAAGCCAGACCATAATATGCCCACTAACAAGCCAGACCATAATATGCCCACTAACAAGCCAGACCATAATATGCCCAATAACAAGCCAGACCATAATATGCCCACTAACAAGCCAGACCATACTCTGTCCAGTAACATGTCAAACCATACTCTGTCCAATAACATGTCAAACCATACTCTGTCCAGTAACATGTTAAACCACACTCTGTCCAGTAACATGTCAAACCATACTCTGTCCAGTAACATGTCAAACCATACTCTGTCCAGTAACATGTCAAACCGTACTCTGTCCAGTAACAAGTAAAACCATAATATGTCCAGTAACGTATCAAACCATACTATGTCCAGTAACGAGCCGAACCATGCTCTGTGATTTTGTAACTCTCGTGCACCAAGTTGCTTCTCTTGAGCTTGAGCCACTATTGGAGATCAGATAATCATTTCTGTGGTTTCCTCTGTCATTTACAAATGTCAGGAACGTGTTTCGTATATTTAGTTATAACACAAAAAGATGTCCTGTTTGTCATTACAGGGATACACGAGCTTTCTATTCTAGAATCAGTCTCAAGAAAATGCGCGGAAAATGGAGCGGCTGTACTTCCCAGTTAAGAGACTGGATTGGTACCCCAGTAGAGGGGCATTTAGTATTTAGTCTTACCAACTGAGCATGGGTACCCCAGTAGAGAGGCATTTAGTCTTATCTACTGAGCATGGGTACCCCAGTAGAGGGTCATTTAGTATTTAGTCTTACCAACTGAGCATGGGTACCCCAGTAGAGAAGTCTTATCTACTGAGCATGGGTACCCCAGTAGAGGGGCATTTAGTATTTAGTCTTACCAACTGAGCATGGGTACTTCAGTAGAGGGGCTTTCAGTTTTACCAACTGAGCATGGGTACCTGACACAATTAGATTGATGGAAACTGCCGTTACACACCAAAGAAAACAGATTTGGACCTGTTGTACTGAACTATAAAATAATGTATCCTCATTTACATCGGAATACGGACTACCTGTATCTGACGTGACATCAGACGCCGACAGTCTTTGATATATTGCTTAAGTTATCCTTTTTTGTCAATAATAACTGTCAGGCATTATTAATCCAAACCCGTGTTATTGTTTATTGAAATAACACATTTGCAATATTACACACATCCATGATATCACAGACACCCATGATATTGTACACATCCATGATATCCACTATATTGTACGAACATCTATGGCACACCTTTAGAAATATCATCACATATATGCTGACAACATGGAGCTGCTTCCATCATGGAATACATCTACACTTTGCAAAGACTACGTCTTGAATGTAGCTCATCCAATGAAAACGGTCCTGTATACAGACAGCGAGTAACTAAAAACACTATTATCATGTCTGGACATCGTCCAGTCACCAATCTAGGCTTTCATTTTGAAGACGAGACACAAAACGTTCCTCCGTTGACTTCTCGTATTATTTGGCGGCCAAGAAATTATAGGTCTATCAGACAATCTTTTGGATATCTAAATCTTGACTTTTCAACACAGAAACCGCTGGCATCTCTTATAAAACAAAACAAAAAACCCAGTAAAAGTAGGCTCACAGTAAGGACTGGTTTTGTGGATGTTTCCTTCGATACTTTCATTTTGTTTTAGTTTCAGCTGTATACGGGCATGTCAGAGTTGCAGATACTTGATTAATCGTCAACGTTTCAGTTCGCTATTATGTACGTGTATGTTAGGTGGGTCTGATGTCTTGCTGATGTCCATAGTTTGCCGTTTGTACGTGCTGAACTTACATCGTTTATGTCACAATTTGTTCTCAGAGAGCGTGTGTGATTGTGCATTGTGTCGTCGTGGTTGTCTGCAAATAGTAGCTCGAGAATTGAGTATGGTTTAGTTAGAGTAGCGTCTAAATTGAGTTTGTTTCAGGTAGAGTAGCTCCAGTATTAAGTTTGGTTTAGATAGTTGTTTTTAAATTGGGTTTGTTTCAGGTAGAGTAGCTCCAGTATTAAGTTTGGTTTAGATAGAGTAGCGTCTATATTGAGTTTATTTTAGGTAGAGTAGTTCCAGTATTGAGTTTGGTTTAGATAGAGTGGCGTCTATATTGAGTTTATTTTAGGTAGAGTAGTTCCAGTATTGAGTTTGGTTTAGATAGAGTAGCGTCTATAATGAGTTTATTTTAGGTAGAGTAGTTCCAGTATTGAGTTTGGTTATCTAGAGTAGATTCTATATTGAGGTTGGTTAAGGTGCAGTAACATCTACATTGAGTTGGATTTAGGTAGATTAGCTCCAGTGTTGAGTTGAGATCAAGTAAATAAGCTCCTGTGCTGAGTTAGGCTCATCAAATAACAGAGAATCTCAAACTATGAAAGTGAAACATGTTGTTAACATTCTCCAATAGAGAGAATTACATTATGACAGTGTTGTGTATGTAAATAATTAACGTTTCCTCATACTGTAGCAGTATATACACACATATATATATATATATATATATATATATATATATATATATGTATATATATATATATATATATATATATATATATATAGGCTTTGAAGATGAGATATTTCCGAAGACTCATAAACGTCACGTACAAATGAAGACCTCTTGGAACTGTCAAAAGAAGGAAACTCGTTTGGTACGGTCACATATCGAGATCAAATGGTCTTGCAGATACGATCCTGCACGGAAAAGGTGGAAGGCAGAAGATGAAGAGGCCGTCCCAAAAAGTAGTGCTTATGAGTGTGTCATTAACTGCTATCCATGCAACCATATTACACAGTCCAGACAGTGAAAGCAAACGCAATCACCACGACGCTAAAAATGCAGGACAATTTAACGCCCCAATTAGAACTATAACTCTAAAACAGAAAGTAAAGTTTGCACATCACCACGGAAAAACAATGTAATGAAAACAGAAGACAAAAGATGGCACTTTTAATCAGCGAATATTTATCTAATAAATGTTGCCAATCGCTACCAGAACTTCCCTAAAAATCTGTTTCAGTAAAGAAACATGTTCTTACTGGGTTGTACTCAGCGATCAATCCTATCTACGGTTTGGTCAAATCGATTAGCAAATGTTGATCGAATCTGAAGTTTATTAATTAGGACTTGCTCTAGATTACCTGAATTATGAATCTATGATTATACTGCGGACCTGTGGGTTACTGTGTGTATCGTGCCCAGGGAGGTATTGCAATTAAGCTTGTTTTGTCACCAGTCAAACTTGTGAGACAGTATATTTGAAAACCGGGCCAATAGTTACGTCTTTCATGTGATAGAGATGGTAGATGTCATTCAGCATTATGCAATGATGATTGGAAACGACAATTTGCGAATGAACAATAGCAAGGACTAAACATGCATATGTTGGTAAGACCAGCATGGTCTAGGTCAAATGTTTGGACATTTACCTTTCTGATTATTCATAAATCTGTACACGAATCATGTTCAAATGAAACCCGAAAAAAGTGAATTAATTACAAACGTTTGAAAGAAACATCAGTAGGTGTGTCAGAAATAAACAAAGCAATTGTTTTGAAGCAATCATACACTGGGGTTCGTTAGAAAAAGTCATCATAGATACTCAGACATGCACCTCATTGCTTGGGTAGATTTCGGATGCCGACAGTAACAGTTAACGCAGCAAGTGGCTCAAACTTTTCCCTATGCTATCTTCCTTAAGTTGGTCGGTCAGCATCCGTGGGACCCGTTGTGAACACACCTACCCATACTTCTGTTTTTTCATAAACTCCATTTAAACTGTCCCTTGCGACACAGTGAATTCCTCTGCTAGCGAACGTAAACTCCAACGACGTCCACCCATGGTGCTGCATCGCTATCGGCAATGGCTTCTTCTGTGGTAACAATATCTGCTGTCCATGTCGCAGAGGGTATCTCGTTAATTCCCGTCTTACCCGAAACATCCGTGCCCAGTCATTTACTGTTGTCTTTGCCACACTTGTGCCCCCATACACTGCTTGCAAAATGCGATGGATGTCGACGGTCGACATCCTTCCGCGAATGGCAAATGGATCACCGCTTGCCATATTCTTAACGGTCTGCAGGCGAACCTGCGATTGAGACGATAATGAACAGGTGCACACTGTAGATTAGTATGTGCTTATGTGGTCAGATGTGACGTCATCATGCTCGTCGCGCATTATGTCTATGTGACGTAGCACGGGCTAGTTTCATTTGAACACGTCCCGTATAATGAAGTTCGGTTTTGTCCATGGCCTACTTAAGATTGTCTAGAGTTGGCTGTGGTTTGTCAGCAGCGAAATAGCATAACGAACGTAACATAGTTTAAAGATGGTGCTGTTACCGGCTGCGGGTCTACATTGCTCTGCTGATTTAGTTCATTATGGATGCCGCCAGACCACAGATTTACCTGGAATTCACATTAGTCGACGACTAACACCTGTGTTCGCGGAAACGTGTTGTTGTTTTCCATTTGCACTGGTCAATTCGTTCGATTGTTGTTATTTCTTACTTCCGATTATCCTGGTCTGGACTATATGAACGTTTAAACCTGAGTCGTATTTCACGATCTAATTCACGTGGCTGAACCTCACGAGATTGGTGCCCTTCTCCCTATCTGCAAACTGTCAAATTTAACGTTAACTTAACGTCTTCATACTGATTTAGAAGACTCTACAGAGTCTGTACACAACCTGTTTTACTTACATTACCTTGCTCCAAAAGCTATGCGAATCCAATTTATTGGTACATGCATTCATTGTCCCTGCTCCACTACCTCCCGTGGTTATGCATTCCAAGCTTTCACCACTCTCTGACAAAAAAAAAAAAATCCTAATATCTTCTTCTTCTTCTTCGTACGCAGTCAGACAGTAACCATTATTTTTTCGAAAAAAGCGGCGGTCATCCTGAGGCTGTCGCCACTGCCATAGAGCTTGTCTTGCAGTTCCACTGGTGATGGCCACATCTGCTCTCTCTGATCCTCGTATGTCGGGCAGTTCTGCAGCAGATGTTCAGCGGTCATTTTACCAGTACCGCACGGGCATTCGTCGGTACACCCTATTTCAATTTGTTGAATAGGAGGTACCTTATTCTATTGTGGCCAGTGCGAAGTCTGAAGACAACGACCTGCTCTCTTCGGTTCAACTGGTAATAGGCATAATTTTTGGTGTAACCAGTATGTTCGGTTTCCCATTTGGTCATGTATCTGGCTTTGATAAGCCGTTTTGACTCTTCGTACGTCATACTAGTATCTGTTTGTGGTGGTCTTGCACCTTCTTTTGCCAGTCTGTCTGCCTCCTCGTTGCCTTGGATGTTGCAGTGTGATGGGACGCACTGTACCACTACCCTTTTTGGTGCGGACTGCTGGCACAGTTTCCAGAGTGCTGCTCTTAAGTCATTAAGCTCAGTATTTTTCTGGCTTTTTACCGCTGTGACTACGGCGAGAGCATCTGTAAGCAGGACTATATGGCTTTCATTTTCACTGTGTGTCACCATTTCTTCCACTGCCACACTCAGTGCCTCTGCCTCCGCTCTGAAATTGCTTGTGTACTTACCAGTAGCGAATGACAGTGTTATTTGTCTGCCATTTGGTAGGTTCAGGAATGCTCCTGCCCCTCCGTTCTGTGTAGTATTTGTTACAGAACCGTCGGTGTATGCATGGGTCCAGTCCATGCTTGGGTAGCTTTTCGTTATGAAACTTAGGGTAGTATCGCTCCTTTCTTTTTCAGTCTGGCAGTTTTTGTTTGCAATACCTGGTATATTTTCTACCACCTCTGGAAATATATCCTGCCTCCAGGTAGGTTTTCGTACAGTAGTGATGGGTTTTGGTGTTGTTAGTGCGTTTATGGGATCTTCGTGCATCTTTGCTTTGGCTATTTCTGCAAAGTTTCTCCGCTGTAGTTTCCCATTTCCCAAATTGTTTAGTCTCTGGTGCATTGGATGGTCGGTCAGTCTTCGGAGTTTCTCTGACTGCAGCTGGGCTCTGCAGTCTCTTCTATCGGTCATGGATTGCAGTTTTGTAATCTTTTCAAGTTCTACAATTGGCGTTGACTTCATGCCACCTGTTATAATTATCTTGGCTTGGTTTTGAAGTTTGCTAACTTTATCGAAGTTCGCCTTCGCTGCTGTTGTCCATGCCGCAATGCCATACTCGAGAACTGGTCTCACTCTTTCAGTGTACAGTTTCTTTAGTATGCCTTCGTCTGCTCCCCAGCTTGTGCCAGCAAGTTTTCTCATGATTGCCATTCTTTCTCTGGCTTTCATTCGGTTTCTCTCAATCTGACTTTTCCATGTCATGCGCCGATCAAATGTGACTCCCAGATAGGTTGGGTTGTCGTTTGGCTGCAGGAATTTGCCATTTAGACTTAATTTGGTATTTTGGGGTTTTAATGAAAGCGAGAATATTGTGCATGTGGTTTTCTCCTCGTTTATTTTGACCGGCCATGAGTTCGCCCACTCTTCCAGCGATGTTAGGGCCGTCTGCATATGATTTCTTGCTATGGTGAGATTCTTTTCAGAGGTCCACATAGCCAGATCGTCTGCAAACATTGAGCTATGGACTCTTCTTGGTATATTCTCTGTAATATCGTTTATATATACCAGGAAGAGTGTGGGTGACAGTACTCCCCCTTGGGGTACTCCCTGCTCGAGTGTCATCTTTTTGCTAATCTGCCCTTGTACTTTGACTCTGGCCGTTCTTTGTTTGAGGTAGTGGTTGATCCATTTGTATATTTTCCCACAAACATCACTTCTTCTTAGCTTGACTCTAAGTCCGTCTTTCCAGACTTTGTCAAATGCCTTTTCCAGATCCACCCAAACAGCTACTGTGTGTTTCTGTGCCTGGTAGGCATCTTCTATCTCCTTGGCTATGAGGATGACCTGGTCATCAGTGGATCTGTGCTGTCTAAAGCCGGCTTGCTGTGGAATTAGTATTCGTTTTTCTTCCAGATGCCACATCAGTCTGGTGTTTATCATCCGTTCCATCAGCTTGCCGACACAGCTCAGTAGGCTGATGGGCCTGTATCCATTTGAAATCCTAATATCTAATCTAGACTCTCTTTAGTTAACTTGTAGCTATGCCATCTTATTCTTGTGGGTGGCTGTATTGTGAAAAGAAACTTGTTATAGTCCAATTTAGCCATTTCTTTGATCATCATAAACCTGTTTTAGGTCACCTCGTATTATTCTAAGTTCTAGGCACTATAGGCCAGTTTTTTTAGTCTTTCCTCATAAATGTCATTCTGGAATACCTCTATCAGATTTGTCGCTTTTTTTTGTGTATTTCTTTCAGCATATTTATATCCCTACTATGATAAGGACTCCACACATGTACACAGTACTTCAATATTTGTCTAACTAATGCTATATACAGTTTGACTATCACTCTCTTGCTCATATGTTTAATATTTCTTTTTATCATATTTTCTTACTCTCTAGATAGTCTGACCCATCTGGTCTATCTAAAATACCCATAGTTTGTGACCTTTCTGAACTGTTTGTCCTTAAGTGTTCCTATAAGACTTGTGTATGTATTCATAATTATTTCGGATAATATTGGTGTGTGAAATTTAGACACGACTATAATGGACTGAACATATCCAAGGGAGAGATGTCAAACTCACTCACAAGCTGAGTTATGCCCATACAACCCTTTGTTATTATAGGAAAGGTACGACACACAATGTTAAATGGCATTCCCCCCCCCCCCCACCACCCTCCGATGCCATGCGGGATACATGTTTACGGAAATGGCTTCGGGAGTAAACCCTATGGATAATTATATATATGGATAAATATATATTACATGTTATGATGAATCGTTGATTTCCTGAGATAGGTAGTTTTTCTGTTAAAGGTTCTTTTCGAAGTCTGTCAAAGATGCCCAAGAAATTATTGAAAGAGTTCTAATTGTCTTAACAAGATTGTAAGTATGGATAGAAAACAGTCGACTGGCAAATTTGGTGGAAACGATTTAACGTATATCGTTGAAGAACGGAGACAGAGGTCAAAGAGCGAGATTCACGGCTCATATCTTCATAAATATAACGAAACGCATATCTAGGCAAGCTTTTCATTGAAACCCACAAGTACTGAAAAGATTAGGGGTTGTTAAACGACTGTAGCAAAGGAGGTTATGTGGAAGGCGCACGACACTGCTGAAACCGTGGACAGCATCAGCTGTATGATTTTGTTACAAGGGAACCAGTGAAAGCGTATGTGACGGCCCGACCTCCAAAGGGAAACAGTGAAAGCGTATGTCACGGCCATACCTCCCTAGGAAACCAGTGAAAGCGTATGTGATGGCCTGACCTCCCAAAGGAACCAGTGAAAACGTATGTGACGGTCCTACGTCCTAAAAGAACCACTGGCAGCATATGTAACTCCCCTACTTCCCATGGGAATTAATGGAGAGCATATAGGACTGATGTACGTCTCATTTCCACTAGTGAAGAGCATATGTGATAGCCCTGAGTCCCGAGGGAAGCACTGTAGAGCATATATGAAAGGCGATAATCTCCAAGGAGAGCCAGATCAATGCAGGTGTAGGAAGTGCTAACATATTTGGCTGGATTCAGGAAAGTCGACAGCTGTCTGTTGTTTTCTTGGGTCGGGTCATCATAATCATTGGCATAATTTGTCGATCACTCCAGAGGTTTGGTTCAACACTATCTAGTTTACCGTAACATGTCACTCCAGCGTATTTGTGCAACACTGCATCTGGTTTATTGTAACATGTCACTTCAGCGTATTGGTCCAACATTGCATCTGGTTTATTGTAACATGTCACTCTAGAGAATAGGTCAAACACTGCATCTGGTTTACCGTAACATGTCACTCCAGAATGTATGCCCAACACTGCATCTGGTTTATCGTAACATGTCACTCCAGAATATATGCCCAACACTGCTTCTGGTTTACCGTAACATTTCACTCCAGAATATATGCCCAACACTGCATCTGGTTAACCGTAACATCTCACTCCAGAATATATGTCCAACATTTCATATGGTTTACATTAACTAGCTCTAAGCAATCCTGAATCCATATGCATGCAGCCTGGTTTCAGGACCAGTATTTTTTACATGGTGAGGTTGTTAATCTCAACATAATTGTCCAGCCTTTCAGGAAAGAAACAATGGCTCCTCTGGGTCACATCTCGGTATTGATTACCTGCACTTGATCGCGTTTCTCGACACCTTGCAGCGACCTTTCGATATTCCATCACGCTGGAAATGTCCAACCCAGCATTGAACAGAACTGAGCTTGCCTATCTCAGCATTGCACAGGACTGAGCTTGCCTATCTCAGCATTGCACATAACTGAGCTTGTCTATTTCAGCATTGCACAGAACTGAGCTTGCCTATTTCAGCATTGAACAGAAATGAGCTTGCCTATCTCAGCATTGCACAGAACTGAGTTTTCCTATTTCAGCATTGAACAGAAATGAGCTTGCCTATATCAGCATTGCACAGAACTGAGCTTGCCCATCTCAGCATTGAACAAAACTGAGCTTGCCCATCTCAGCATTGCACAGAACTGAGCTTGCCCATCTCAGCATTGCACAAAACTGAGCTTGCCGAACTTGGCAGTGCACTGCGAGAAACGTGTCTCATGCCAAATTGCAAAGCTGAAACGTGGTTGAACTAGTGGATTCTAGACACATCACGAGGCCAGGGCGCCTCAGAATTGTTTTGCTCGGCACTCGCCACTGAACACTGTCAAGCATCTTGACATCGCTCTGTGGCAGCGAAGCAGTCATATACAATGCTACTTTATATCTGGGGAAGGGGGTGGGGAGAAGTCACGTCATACCCCGCACTATTAACAAGGATATCCAAGACCTAATCGTCCAGAAAAGTTTCTTTAGTAATAATAATAATCATTGTAAAAATAAGGCTACATAGATCAGCAACTGGTTGTGGACTGAACGCGTCGTTGAACGAGTGGAGGTGAACATGCCCAAAAAGAATGAAACAAATACCCTCCAAACATTCACACATTGACATAAATGATCAAGGTTTCTTCTCGGGGCAGATGTATTGACGGCTCTAACTTAACTTAACGTATCGTCTTTATACTGGTTTAATAGACTCTGCCGGGGCTGTATACAACCAGTTTCGTGTACATTAACGTGATCTAAAAATAACTATGCGCTTCCAATCTATTCTAGAAGCATTAGTTGACCTATCTTTGCTATAATACGATGGATTCTTCATTATTCTATTAATTATCTTGTCGTGTATATATTTTATAGGATTAGATAACCAGTGCAAGGCGCAACCTGTTTTGGTCGACTGTTACACCATGATTGGTAGGTTACAGTGTTACTATTATTTGCTACCTTCTCATTCCTCCGTAATATACGAACAGTATGGATGCTATGTATTATGAACATAATGATTCAAATTGATCGCACTCAACAAGGCATGACAACAATTGCATTTCATTTAATATGTTAAAATCAGTAGCATAGTGTCCAAACCATCGCAGTATCATGTTTTGTGGTTCTGATTTCATTATATTGTGCGTACCTTCTACGGGCTGGATGAAGTCATGAAGCGGGCTGGATGAAATCATGTAGTGGGCCGGGAGAAGGCGTGTGGTGGACCGGGTGAAATCTCGTAGAGTGAATAGGTGATCCCATAGACATAAAACAGGTCGGGTTAAATCATATGACGGACCATATCTGGACCACGTGATTGAGGATCCACATGCCTTGGTCACAGTAGACGTATTCTTTGTTCCTAACAGAAGTGGTATGTGACTATCACTAGCTTTTCCTGTGACAAACCTCTAGAAGATCAGCTGAGATTAGACAGTTTCTGTCTGGAAACCCTCATTCGTCACGTCAAGTGTCGTACCGTCAGAGCGACAGACGTATTAACTCTCACGGAACATAATTACATCTCTATCGAGGGTCCATGCACGGGCGTTTGGAATAAATACCCCTTCTTCAATTGTGGACCAGTGAGGGACCCCACGAGTGGTTGAGTACTCACGCAATTCTGAAACTCTTAGTCCCCAGGCTTGGCTTGATACCTGTCGTTAAGCTTGAATAATGCATGGGATTTCTTCCCTTAGCTAAAGGAGATAACCGTGTAAAAATAAAAGATGCTATTATTGGCAATAATTTATTCAAACAGTGGTTCCTAATTGTAGAGTGTGAATGACTAATTAAACAGGGAGTAGTAGAGGAATTCTTGTAGGTTCGGTAGGTCGATGGGGAATTAGAAAGTAGACTGATGAGAAAGACTTAGTATTGTCAACATGGGAACCGAGACGTTTAAGATAAAGGCAAGAAGGGCTTACCTTATCGTTCTTTTACAAATAGAAGACATTCTCTCGATTTATAATATAAAAGGATAAAGAACAAAGCAAGAGTGTGTACGTTATAAATACTCTCCGTTGGCTCACTTGTGACCAACAAAATAATAAAAAAAAGGAAAACACATTACTGGATGAACGTTATTATCAAGCCCAATGTTGGTATAAAAACGATCGAAATGATACAAATACTACGAACCTAAAAATATATAGCTTTGATCAATTTAATGCAAAATGCATTGATACATAATATGTACGGTATCACACAGAAGCATTGTATGCATTGTTTTTAAATGTTTTGATAATTTACTTCATTTGTATTTCAATACAAATGGGTATCTTTGAATCCACAACAGCCATGAGAGTTATAACAGGAGGCATGAAGTCAACGCCAATTGTAGAACTTGAAAAGATTACAAATCTGCAATCCATGACCGACAGAAGAGACTGCAGAGTCCAGCAGCAAGCAGAGTAACTCAGAAGACTGACAGACCATCCAATGCATCAGAGACTAAATAAATTTGGAAAAGGGAAACTAAAGCGGAGAAACTTTGCAGAAATAGCCAAAGCAAAGATGAGCGAAGACCCTATGAACACCATAACGCCAAAGCCCATCCCTACTGTACGCAAACACACATGGAAACAGCATATCATTCCGGAGGTGGTAGAAAATATACCAGGTATTGGAAACAAGAACATCCAGACTTAAAAAGAAAGAAGAACATAACCCTGAGGTACATAGCGGAAAACTACCCAAGCATGGACTGAACCCATGTATATACTGACGGTTCTTTAACAAACACAACACAGAATGGAGGGGTAAGGGTATTACTGAGTCTAACAAATGGTAGAAAAATAACACTGTCAGTGGCAACTAGAAAATTCTCAAGCAATTTCAGAGCGGAGGCAGCGGCACTGAAGGCTGCAGTAAAAGCAATGCTGACAGGCGAAAGCAATGAAATCCAGATAGCCCTGTTTACAGATGTCCTGGCCGTAGTTACAGCACTAAAAAGCAAGAAAAATACTGAACTTAATGATTTAAGAGCAGTACTCTGTCAAGTCTGCCAGCAGTCTGCACCAACAAGAGTAGTGGTACAGTGGGTTCCATCACACTGTAACATCCAAGGCAACGAGGAGGCAGACAGACTGGCAAAAGAAGGTGCAATACTACGACAACCAGATTCTAGTGTGACCTACGAAGAGTCCAAAAGGTTTATTAGGGCCAGATACATGGTCAAATTGGAAACAGAACATACTGGCTACTCAAAAAATGATGGCTACTACCAGTTGAACAGAAGAGAGCAGGTCGTGGTCTTCAGACTTCGCACAGGCCACAACAGACTGAGGTACCATGTATTCAATAAACTCAAGATAGATGGCACTAACGAAAGCACCTGTGGTACAGGGAAAATGACCGCTGAACATCTGCTGCAAAATTGCCCGACATACGAGGATCAGAGAAAGCACATATGGTCATCACCAGTGCCAACACTAGTCAAGCTCGGTGGCAGTGTCGACAGCCTCATGATGACAGCTGCTTTCTTCGAACAAATTCAAGTTGACGTCTGACAGCGTACAAAGAAGAAAAAGAAGAAGAAAAAGAAGAAGAAGACGAAGAAGAAGAAGAAGATGAAGAAGAAGAAGAAGAAGAAGAAGAAGAAGAAGAAGAAGAAGAAGACGAATCCACACCGTTTCTTACATAATATAGACTGTTTTATTTTAGAGTGCCTTCTACTTTCCCGTTTGTTTTTCTCATGTTCAATGTATCAAAAAGACAATCATGCAATTCAAACAAACAAACAACTGTATTTGTCTTTATGAAATTTGCCGCAGCTTTGTTTGCACTTGTTGGATGAAAGATTGGTGTTGTTAGCCAACAAATATGAAACTAAATACACCGACATGATGCATCAACAAACGAGACATGTTTTATTGATGAAAGAACTAGTGCTACATTTATCGTCAACAAAACGCTATTTTCAGATTCAGATATATACGAGACGTGTTCAAATGAAATCGGACCAAACCGCATCAAGTGAACATACTTTAAATACCGTTGTCCAGTTCTTCACTGTTGTCTTCGACACACTTTTGTCATTATACACTGCCTTCATTCTGCGATGGATGTCAACGGGTCTACGCCCTTCAGCTGTTAGAAACCGAATCACGGCTCGCTGATCAACTCTTGACGGATTACTTATTACACCCTCCATGTTTTGAACGGTCTGCTGAGGAAACTATGACTCGGAGGATAATGAAATGTTTCAAACTACACGGTTGGTATGTGCTGTTTACACTAGAAGACACGTCATCATGGGCAGTGTAAAAATGTTCACTTGTTGCAGTTTGGTCCACTTTCATTTGAACACGCCTCGTATAAATATACATTTCAAGGTGGACATATACACGTTTTAGGGCTACATATGTGTTTTATGCTTTACTTAATTATGTTTTATGGTTGACATATATAATTCTTATGGTTGACATGCTTTGTCCATTCAGTTTTTTTAAGGAGCAGAAATCTGAAACCTGACAAAGAAAATGAAGAGGAGTATTGTTGCATTCGACATGCAGGTTTTCAGAAGACGTGAACGAGTATTTGGGAAAGATAGGAAAACAAATGGGCAATTGCAGGAACATCTCAAGGTGCAGAAGACGCTTCTGAAGAAATAAACAATAAAAATACACAATATTTTGGTCATGCCAAGCGACATGGCAGTCTGCTGAAGGTTATTTTGAAGGGACTAGTGGAAGGCAGGAGATCCCGAGTGGTGAAGCAAATGTACAGATGGACACACAACATCATGATGTGGTCGATAGACAATCTTACTGAGTGTACCGACCTTGCACGGGACATAGGCAGCTGGAGATCCATGACCTTCGACATCTAGTGTGGAGACAGCATTTGTTGATGATAGTTGACAAATAAGCTTTGTATAGGTGATGTATGTACTTGTATGTCTTTTATGATGACATATTTACATTTAATGGTTGACATATATGCTTTTTCGGTTGGCATGTATGCATTTCATGAAAAACATATAGTTTTATAGGTGTAACATGTCGTCTGTGAAGCTTAACATACGTGGTTTTCTTACGGATTTCGTATAGCCTTTGCGAATGGTTTAAGAAAACATTCATTGTGTATGGTACATAACTTCGTTTTGTGGCAACCACCAAGTATATTGGGAACACTATGTTTAATTATACTGGTAGATCAACCGGCCTAGCCAATGATAACAACAATCCAATTCAATGGTAACAGAACAATTAATTTCGTTATTAGTAATATGTCACATTCAGGGCTAACATGAAGTATTCAAAGCTACCAACAATTAATTTGGTTACAGCAAAAAGCATGTTTCCATACAGTACGATTAATATAAGTCTCTGTCGTGGTTAACAAACAGTCCGTTTCAATGTTAACATATAGTCCATACCATAGCTAATATACACTTATTGTCTTGACTAAGATACAATCCTTGTCATGACTAGCATACATGTATTGTCATGGCTAACATGCATCTCTTGTCGTGGATAGCATACAGTCCTTGTCACGGCTAACATGCATCTCTTGTCGTGGATAGCAAACAGTACTTGTCACGGCTAACATGCATCTCTTGTCGTGGATAGCAAACAGTCATTGTCACGGCTAACATGCATCTCTTGTCGTGGATAGAAAACAGTCATTGTCACGGCTAACATTCATCTATTGTCGTGGATAGCAAACAGTCCTTGTCATGGTTAAAATACAGTCTTTGTCCTGACTAATAAACAGCTCTTGGCATGGTTTGCATACATCACTTAACATGGCTAACACACATAACTTGACATGGCTTGTATACATCACTTAATATGGCCAACATACAGACCTTGACATGGTTTGCATACGTCACTTAAGATACAACACTTAGCATGCGTTGCATATCTCGTTTAACAATGCTAACGTCCAGTCCTTGTCCTGACTAACACACATCCCTTGGCATGGCTTACATACATCACAACATGGCTAACATACATCCCTTAACATGGCTTGCATACATCACTTACCATAGCTAAAAGACAATCATTATCATGGCTACCATATATCCCGTTTTAAGGTTAGTCAGCTTCGTGGGCAAACCAACATTCACTTCGGTTGATAAACAAGCAGGACATCATCAACCAAAGCACAGACACACACATAAACCTACATGAACTTGATGTAAAAAACAGGCATGGTAAAAATATTGAATCGAAATATGTCGTAATAAAACAAAGAACATTATATTTATGATTAATAAGTTTGTGTTTTGCTGAAAACAGGCAAACATTAATCTAAACACACACAAACACATACGCACACATTCGCACACGTACACACTCGCACACACGTACACAAATACATATCGTAACTAACGACGTATGATATGCCCACAGAAGAAAGACGCACTGGTTTTGAATGGTAACCATTGATATCGAACATCCGATATGCGATGTTCAAAATGTTTATCTCAAAAAGGCGTTGATCCATTCAAGAATTACAGCACGATTTACGTCCCTTCGCGTCTGTTATTCTGAAATGACGGCACAACTACAAGGAGAGGTTAATGGTTTGAACTTTAGCCGTTCATGTAATGGGATTTTCAAAAATAGCCCGATAAGGATTTGGAAGGGGATGAGGGGAGGAGAAGGAAGAGGCGAGGAATAACGCAAAAGGTGCGAAATAAGCATATGGTGTAACAGTGTTAGAAGTAATAAATGACGCGAATAAGAGTGGTATGAGTAATACATAATTTGTATGACTAACAAGAGAAAAACAATTGGAACAATTTTTGTCAAACGCCTCGGACAAAAGACATTAGCTAAACAGATGTAAATATACATTTGTAGTGTTTTAATAAGTGTAGCATAAAATGCGTTAAAAAAACACAGGACAAAAAAGCAAACTATTATTGATAACAAAGTGTAACAATAAACTATTGAATTTTAAATACATCCAAAACTGCAGACATACTTAGGAGATTTACTTGAAGAAGGCTCTTATAGACAAGGAGATATACTAAATGTACAGTACACCATGACACCTACAAATCTAACAATTTTTTAAAAGTCATACAATATTTAAGATCGCAAGGTTTGGCGTAATTTTTAGCCAACGATTAAGTTGTTACAAGTATTAATTATTAAGGGAATTATTTTAACGGCACAGATTTTTTTTTTATTTGCGTTCGCCTTATTTCTCTATTTCTCAAGGCGGTGTGCGTTGCACTGTGGATTTTATTTTGCGCCTATCGGCCCAGTGCATCCGACTTCAGCACTCATTTTATGTAAGGTTCTGCTTCCTCCTGCATTTTCTAAGGGTTTGCTTCCCCGGGGTAACGGCCGGTGCTGTGATGGGGATCGAACCCAGCACCTTCGGGTAGTGAGCCGTGCCACTTAACCACTAGGCCACGCCTTCCCCACGGAACAGATTAACTTATTGCAGTCACTGATCAATGACGTCACCGTAATATATAACGGGCATTAGTCATTGAGGACAATTAAATGTAACGATTCAATTGACTCAAGAGGACAGGCAAATGTATCACTGTCATTGGTAGACGAGGTCAGGTAAATGTATCACTCTAATTGGTAGACGAGGTCAGGTATTTGATTCAATATCATTGGTCCACGAGGATAGATAAATGTATCACTGTCATTGGTGCATTAGGATAAGTAAATGTATCACGTTATAGGTCCATTAGGACAGGTAAATGTATCACTGTCATTGGTCCACGAGGATACGTAAATGTATCACTGTCATTTGTCCACGAGAAGAGGTAAATGTATCACTGTCATTTGTCTATGAGGACAAGTGAATGTATCACTGTCATTGGTCCATGATGATATGTAGATGTGTCACTGGCATTGGTCCATGAGGACATATAGGCGTATGACTGCCATTGGTCCATGAGAACATATAAAGGTATCACTGTTATTGGTCCATGAGGACATATACATTCATTTGTTACTGTCTATGACGAATGGGCACAGGTAAATGGTTCACTCTCATTTACAAATTATAACACAAATAAATTAGGCATTAGTTATTTGGGGCAGATAAATACAAGACTGTCAGTAATCATCGAGGACGCAAATGGCAATATTTGTGTTTTAATATTCCTGATCTTGTGCTCAACAAGTACAGACAATAAATGACAACTTAGTGCTAGTTTAAAACATTTGAAAATTAATTTATAATCAGCATTAGTTCAATGTGGACCCACGGGTCTCTTTACTGTAGTGTGGGCCAAGTGTAATCTTACTGAAGTGTGGGTCGCACGTCTCCCTTTTCAAGCATGTGCCAAGTGAAGTGGGTGCCACGGATCCTGTTATTGAAGTGTGAGCTAAGTGTCACTTCCTGAAAGTGTGTGTCAAAAGTTCTTACTCAAGCGTTGGCTATAGGTTCCCTTACTCAAGCTTGGGTCACATGTCCACTTATTAAAATGAGTGCCACAAGTATTCTTAGTGAAGTGGAGCTATATGTTCCATTTCTGAAATGTGGGGCATATTGATTTTTACTTAACTGTGGGTAAGATGCCTCCTTTCTGATGTGTGGGTCACAGTTCCCTTTACTGATGTGTGAGTGACTGATCCAAATATGAAGAGTTAACACAAGACTAGAATGATTGCACTCATATGATTGTCGGCAAAAGGGAACTGAAGAGGATTGTTTTGATGCTTAGCATCATCAGAATTTAAATCATATCGCTACATTAACCACCATCATAAGTGGGTACAGTTCACAGCGCACGCTAAGAGCGTTATACAATGGTTGGTTCTGCGATTCAAAATTATCAGAATAAAGAAGGATGATATATATATTCAGAAACGTGAAACTGTGTTTAATTTAGCCGGAATAACAGGCGACAATGGCAGGCATTGCATGTGGCTATCCATCATGTTGAAACTGTCTACTGAAACTGCGCAGCAAATGAATGGATTAATTGTTACCTATCAGCTGGTTACTGTAAACCAAGTGAAATGTTGGACTGTCTTCCACATGGAGTGACTATTAACTGACTAGCAAACATGATACGTAGAAGAAATAATAGGTATAAATAAATAACAATATTATCAAACAAAACAAAAAAGTGCTGACACCCTTGCTATTTGATAATTACCAAGTTAAATATAAGCATGGATTGGGAAAATTATGTTTTCCTTAGGTCAATTAATTGTTAACCTCTAATATAAGCCCCCCCCCCCCCTCCCCCGAGTGGTCCGCCAGGGTCTTTGTATCTTTGTATATGGCAAGGACAAGAAGAGCACCACTGCTCCACAGAGAGCATATCGTGAAAGGCGACTGACTGTGTGACATGGCATAACACCGGCCATTGTTAAGTGGTTCGTTTAGAGCAGCATATATGGTGCCTAACAGGCTGCGGGTGTACTTTGCTCTAGTGTTTCGGGTAACCACCCTCCGCGACACGTATCCCAACGTAGTGTAGTAATAAGCTGCTCAAGCCTAGCTCGCTAAGCAGGAAATTTTCCTCCTGGCTACATCCAGCTCATACCAGAGCTAGGACCTGCTCAGGGGCATCTTCCACTGTAGAAGTACAGGTCGTCTAAGTTGGACCTACACAGGGAAATCTGCCACTGTATAAGTACAGGTCGTCTAAGTAGGACCTGCAAATGGGGCATCTGCCACTGTAGAAGTACAGGTCGTCTAAGTGGGACCTGCACAGGGTCATCTGCCACTGTAGAAGTACAGGTCGTCTAAGTGGGACCTGCACAGGGGCATCTGCCACTGTAGAAGTACAGGTCGTCTAAGTGGGACCTGCACATGGGCATCTGCCACTGTAGAAGTACAGGTCGTCTAAGAACTTAGAAGTAAGAAAATTGGTCTGTTTTTGGTCTATATTGTGGTGAGAGCAGAAACAACAGTTGAGGTCAATGGTTTACCTCTATTGTAGTGGATGCGGAAACAACAGTTTAGGTAAATGGTTTGTCTCTATTGAAATGAAAGCAGAAACAACAGTTTAGGTCAATAGTTTGTCTCTATTGTGGTCAGAGCAGAAACAACAGTTTAGGTCAATCGTTTGCCTCTATTGTTTGTCTCTCTGTTTGTCTCCAATTGAGAGCAAAAACAACAGTTTGGTAATATATTTTGTAGATCCTTACACGACCCATCGAGATTGCAAACGGCAGCGTCTGAGCGGCACATTTGCAAGCGCACTTACTTCTCATCCCTAAGCCATCGAGATAACTTCCCCGTAATGACACGCTGCAGACTACCAAATTGGTTCGTACACTCACACAGTGGGTTCCATCCCACTGTAACATCCAAGGCAACTGGGAGGCTGACAAACTGGCAAAAGAAGGTGCAAGACTACGACAACCATATATTAGTGTGACTTACGAAGAGTCCTAAAGGTTTATTAGGGCCAGATAACAGGCCAAATGGGAAACAGAACATACTGGCTACACAAAAAAATGATGCCTACTACCAGTTGAACAGAAGAGAGCAGGTCGTGGTCTTCAGACTCCACACAGGCCACAACAGACTGAGGTACCATCTATTCAATAAACTGAAGATATGTGGCACTAACGAATGCACCTGTGGTACAGGGGAAATGACCGCTGAACATCTGCTGCAAAATTGCTCGACATACGAGGACCAGAGAAAGCACATGTGGCCATCACCAGTGCCAACACTAGACAAGCTCTATGACAGGGACAGCCTCAGGATGACAGCTGCTTTCTTCGAACAAATTCAAGTTGACGTCTGACAGCGTACGAAGAAGAAGAAGAAGAAGAAGGTTCGTACACTCACTATTAGAGAAAACACTACGACGAAGAATAGCGATGATCATAAAAAGTTATAATCTAATACAATCAATTCTCTAGTGCTCCATTCCATTAAAAGTTTTGGCTGTACGCCTATACTTTATCTTAAATGGGGTCGGGACCTCATGGTGTCCCGTCGTTATGCGGCGAGGTTACTTATTTCTATATTATCCATTATTCTGTTTTGCAGGCCCAGCTGTTACACTTGTTCTAACTCATCCGGGAAGACAGTAGTTATCTGGCGCTATGTGTCCGTCGAATTTAAGCCACACGATGCCGCCTGTGAAGTCCACGTAACCGAGTCATTTACCATAACGTTAAGACCTACCGGAGTCTGTTTTATTCAGAAACCTAATTATACCATTAGCATTGAACGGATGGATATATATTATCACAGCGGTTGTTTTCATAGATCAGTTATGCTCAAACTTCTCGCGCTGCCGATTCACTTGTGCAAAGTGTTTAGCATTGTATCATACCTATCCGACCCTAAGCCAGAACAGAAAAGATAGTGCAGTATGTACAAATCTTCAAATTTGTTAGATATAGAAAGACATTTTAAAACATAAGTTGCAAGTACAGGAAAAGTTAAGTTCAGGTGAGCCTACAGCTAAAAATGTTCACTCGACCTTCAGTCAACGATGGGGTTAGATCCATCCAGTGTTTCTGTATGGGAGTGATAGAGTGCACACTTTCCATGACACATATGCTGAGTATGATCATGGTTATGGCCATTTTTGGACATGGCCAACTCTAGATATATAGGCCTGCTGACTCACAGAAAAACCACCTTGAAAAACCGCCGACTAAATGTGGAAACTTTCATGTAACAACTATTGTCCGTTTCACGATGGTTGCCGTCAATTGCCATCTAATTTCTCAATAATCCTTACACCAATAAATGTAATTTTTTTGCACGTGTATTTAACTTTTCAATGTCCTATGGACTAAATATTTTACATTGTGTTAGACAGTGTCATTCTCTTAAAGTGGCTAGTTAAATTGATCGTTGTTAGGAAAAGAAATATTTTGTCCGAACAGAATAAAATGTTCCGAATTTTGCATTTTTTTAAAACTGCCTTTCAATAGACATAGGAATATTTCCAATTCGAATGAGCTGTTCTACATTCGGTTCTACATAATGACTTTTCAAATGTATTTCGTGTCTTAGAAAATGTACGAACAATAATAATAATGTTCGCGTAGGCGTCACAGGCCTATTGCGTCGATCGACCACTACCATGTCCAACTGCTGAGGCTGTGTTTATGGGTAGCGTGTCGACCGAAATCCTTACAGACTCCCCAGGGGGAGCCCAGTACTCCGGTGTCTTGGGATGTGGGCCGCGTGGTATGTATCAAGCTTTTTGTGTCTCTCCGTGTCAAACTCTCTATGTGTCCGTGTCCCACCGTCGAGGCTTCTGATTGTGTCCACCTTTTGGTCAGCTTGACCCTTGCTGTGCTGAAAATACGAGGTTAGGAGAGGTATGGTGCAACATCCGGTGGAGGAAGTGGCGGACAGGAGGAAGTCGGTTTCAGCCCGACCAAAAAGATTCTTGAGTAGTTGTAGCCTGGACTGAATTATGGTGTGTAGTTAAGCGGAACGTTGACCTCCAATGTGGACCGGTTTCCCACGGCTTAAGCCAGACATGAAAAGTAACGAAATGCAGCAGAACGAAAAGGATAACCGATCGAAAGCACATCAATTCCACAGAATAAAGGCCCTGCTACCACCTGGAGAAAGAGTTGTGAAATATAATCCGAACAGGAACCACACAAAAACAGCAAAAACACCAGCGCGAGTCGAGAGCGCAGCCGTTCATGCGCTGCCATCTTACCAAGCTTTGTAAGACGCAACTGCGCATTTCGTAGAAACAATGTGTGAAAATGTAAAAGCACGCGATATATAGACCCAGCTGTAAATATATTCATACCTGGTTCGTCTAACTGCTGTCATGTACAACATATATATGGACGAATAATAACATTAAGTATTTGATGCTAGTTCAGATTACATAAATCTGAAATCAATAATTCATAACAAATTACAGGACACATAAAATCCTAAATGTTAAACATTCTACTAAAGTTGTGATGTGTTTTACCTGTATTTAGTTGGTTTTCTTGATCTGTTGATATTGTGAGGTCGATCTAATTTCATAATCAATTAATTTGTAGTTACAATTTGCAAAAATTAAAGCAATTGCAACATCAGTTACACCTAATCGTGAAAGACCAAATTGAATTCATTAAATGTACACATATTTCTCGGCACTTGTACAAGTGCACTTCAGCACACAATTTGGGGAACATTGCAAAAAAAGGATGTAAATTATAACGTGATCAGCCATCACATATAAATATCCCAACTGTATTAGAGCGAAGTGCTACATGGACCAGTGGCTCAATTACGTAAGGTCTCCCATGGATTCCCGTGTGAAACCTTGCCGTTGTTATCGTTTATTTGTGAGTATATTATATGTGACAGACCCTACACCACATTAAGAGTAAACAGTCACCGATTATTGTGGTGGTGTGAAGGCTTCTCTCAGGTGTGAAAATTAATTAATTTTGCAGGTACGTGAGAACCAGCTACACAATTGATGAGCATGTTAGCGATCGACTAAATGCTTTTATTGGGGGCAAGACAGAGCGCTACATCTGTCCTAGTATGTCCTCTATCAGGTTATCAGCAGACAGGAAGGGTTCATATGTCAACGAGAAGAACATATTAGCGGAAAGCCACATTTTTAATCAGAGACTGAATGAGAAGGTACACTGGTCAATTTCCACAGTAGTGCTGGAAAAATGTGTGCATGGCGCTACCCACACTGGAAAAGTAAGGTTTGAGATTGATTACGTGCTGGGTAACAATATCGAATGTATTACTAACGTGTAAATGTTACATGGTCTAAATATAGATATTGATCACACATTACTAAGATAACAATTTAATATGAATAATATTCCTCCAGACGAAGGTGTTTCGAGGTACCAACGATACTTAATGCTGCTAAGTTGAAAGACCAAATTCAGGTGATGGTTTGACAGTGTGCAGAATCTTCTACCTGTAATCTGTGACAGTTGTATGATCTTCTACCTGTAATCTGTGACAGTTGCATGATCTTCTACCTGTAATCTGTGACAGTTGCAGAATCTTTCACGTGTAATCTGTGAAAGTTGCATGATCTTCTATGTGTAATCTGTGAAAGTTGCATGATCTTCTATGTGTAATCTGTGACAGTTGCAGGATCTTCTTCCTGTAATATGTGACCCATATGACTATTGCATGATCTTCTACCTGTAATCTGTGATAGTTGCAGGTTCTTCGACTTGCGATCTGTGACAGTGACAGGATCTTCTATCTGTAATATGTGACAGTTGCAGGATCTTCTACCTGTGTTCTATGACAGTTGCATGATCTTCTACCTGTGTTCTATGACAGTTGCAGGATCTTCTACCTGTAATATGTGACCCATGTAGCAGTTCCAGGATCTTCTACCTGTAAGCTGTGCCAGTTGCAGAATCTTCTACCTGTAATCTGTGACCCCTGTGACAGTTGAATGATATTCTTTCTGTTATATCTTACAGTTGCTGGATCTTCTACCTGTAAGCTGTGCCAGTTGCAGAATCTTCTACCTGTAATCTGTGACCCCTGTGACAGTTGAATGATATTCTTTCTGTTATATCTTACAGTTGCTGGATCTTCTACCTGTAAGCTGTGCCAGTTGCAGAATCTTCTACCTGTAATCTGTGACCCCTGTGACAGTTGAATGATATTCTTTCTGTTATATCTTACAGTTGCTGGATCTTCTACCTGTAATCTGTGACAGTTGCGGGATATGTTGCGCAATTATTGAATAAATAAAATGTTGTGCCACAAAATGCTATCTAATTAATGATGACACACAGCAGCATCTGTCATCGAGGGGAAGCCTCAAGGACATTGACCTGGTTCGAAATGTCGAGTTATATAAACTTAACTAGCACATCACAAACATACTCAAAGTAAACAAAAGCCAATATAGATTACAAACACGGATCACATCAGATGAATAAAACGAAGGGTAATCAAACGAAAAGAAGATCGTCACTAGTCGAAGTGACTTGTGACAGCTTAAAAGAATGAATATGACACACCTATAACGGATATGGTGGAATAGAGAAAGAATGTTAGGAGCATTACACTGACCGTTTCACGTTCAAGGATGTAGGTAACAAAAAAGCCTCTCGATATAGAATACGTGTCGATGGTGAAGAAAGATAATGGGTCAGATTTTGCATGAAAACTACTTGCTTACTTTACCATTGCACTAGTGCCGTGAAGTCTATTAGGAAGATGTAGGTCTTGCATTTGGTGCCCGATGTCTTGCTGTGGTTGTTGTGAGCCCATGCTGGCACAGGATGTATTTTGTCTTTCCATTTGCCTTTCGGTCTACCTCTGACTGTAATCACTGATTTGATCTCATACTATTGTATGTTTTAATGGCAGCCAATCTGGTGTCATTCTCATAGCAAACCACTTCCCTTTATGGCTATGCATGTATTTTTGGGAGGATGTAATTCTCTCAATTTTCCTGTTGTCCGTTATTTTCATTTGGTCTCTTCTGCTTGCTATGGTGACTTTTATTTTCAAATTTCACAGGTTTCAATTTTGTTTATTCTGTACTTTGAACAGAGGCCAGGTTTGGCAGTGATATCACAAAGCTGGTGAGAAAATAGTGTTTATCAGTTGCCGTTTTGTTTCTATAATGTTGTTCTGACATGTGAGTTGTGGTGGCAGTTGGTAGGTCACTGCACTTGCTTTTTGACATCTGGTTTTGATTTCTATGTCCAATCATCCATCCTCAGTGAAAATGCTTCCCTGGTACTTGAACTGCTGGGATCAAGATGTTGAGCAGCGCATAAGCTGCAGTGGTCAGCGACGCATAGCTGCCAAGACAGTTTTACAACTTCACGCATTGATCCTGGATAACAGGCTGCAGCAGGGCAGACTGGCTATGGAGAAGGGATTGAAGAGGGGATGCTAAGCCGTTTATCAAAAAATGATTGCTGAAGTCGGATGTGTTGGACCGAAAGTTCAAATATCGCAGCCAAGCTGTACAACTACGACACAACGCATTCCGTTGTCTGGACTGCATTCTGCTACTTAAGCCCTGTCAGGGTTTGGTAGTGGGAGATTGAGAACGAACAAACAAGAAGAGGAAGAACTGCTGCACCTTTTTGAGCACGTTTCCTTTGCCATGTATGGCTAGAGAGCATGATGATCTGCTCATGTTCATAGTTTCTGCTTTGATGCACTAATCTTCATGTTGTATCTCACACAAGTTGTATTAAGCGTGTTGCACTAATCTTCATGTTGTATCTCACACAAGTTGTATTAAGCGTGTTGCACTAATCTTCATGTTGTATCTCACACAAGTTGTATTAAGCGTGTTGCACTAATCTTCATGTTGTATCTCACACAAGTTGTATTAAGCGTGTTGCACTAATCTTCATGTTGTATCTCACACAAGTTGTATTAAGCGTGTTGCACTAATCTTCATGTTGTATCTCACCCAAGTTGTATTAAGCGTGTTGCACTAATCTTCATGTTGTATCTCACCCAAGTTGTATTAAGCGTGTTGCACTAATCTTCATGTTGTATCTCACACAAGTTGTATTAAGCGTGTTGCACTAATCTTCATGTTGTATCTCACACAAGTTGTATTAAGCGTGTTGCACTAATCTTCATGTTGTATCTCACCCAAGTTGTATTAAGCGTGTTGCACTAATCTTCATGTTGTATCTCACACAAGTTGTATTAAGCGTGTTGCACTAATCTTCATGTTGTATCTCACACAAGTTGTATTAAGCGTGTTGCACTAATCTTCATATTGTATCTCACACAAGTTGTATTAATCTTGTTGCACTAATCTTCATGTTGTATCTCACACAAGTTGTATTAAGCGTGTTGCACTAATCTTCATGTTGTATCTCACCCAAGTTGTATTAAGCGTGTTGCACTAATCTTCATGTTGTATCTCACACAAGTTGTATTAAGCGTGTTGCACTAATCTTCATGTTGTATCTCACACAAGTTGTATTAATCTTGTTGCACTAATCTTCATGTTGTATCTCACACAAGTTGTATTTAGCTTTATGCACTATCTTCATGTTGTATTTCACACAAATTGTATTACGATATTTGTGTGATCTTGTAAGTCACTTTCATTTTCGTACACTATACATTTGTCGTCTGCATGCGATCAAACAGTTACAATGAGAAAAAGCTCCAGGAATAGATGTAATGACTACATCAATAATTCAGCCAGGACGGTAAGCAATAGAACAACAATTAGCTAAGCTTTCCCAACAATGCAATACTGTAAATACAATTAAAACATTTTCCTTCTAGCAGAGATGTCCAACAAATATACTACAAGTCTTCCTGTCATGTGCATACTCCCTGCACGCCTATCCCACGCTCCTCACTGTACACGATTTCTTTTGTCTATAGATATATATATATATATGTATATATATGCGCCTTGAATTCTCTTCTATATGTGGGTCTTGGTCTGCATCAACTTCTAATGTATTGATATTCCAGAATAGAGACAGTATTGTAATAATATCAACTGGTTTCATTATTGTGTTTCCTATCCGTCCATCTTTATCTCATCACATCATGTCTCACTGATGTATGGTTGCTTCCAACAGATACATATTACTGGTGGAATACTCATACTTCATTCTCTATATTATGTGTATTCACCAGACTATGAATTAATATAAATTATGTTGTTCATTGTGTTGTCCTCACTGTTTGGAAGCCACACGTTTGAGGAGACATTACATTGGAGTCAAAGTTACTTGTTTCTAATCTTATGCACACCTACCTACATCCATGTTTTAATTCGGATGAGTGGGTTAGGTGACTTATTCATTCGTTTTAAATCGTTGCTAAGAAATGTAAACATTTTTAATCAAGTGCAAGAACGTGTTTCTTAAAGCTTATTTGAATAACTTTTATGTCATTTCTGTGGAAATAGATCGTGCAGGCGCAAGGATATGTAAGATTCCAAGAGCAATAAAATAATAGTTCACGGCAACATCATGATATCGATACTAGAGACACACAAACAAGACACAAGTAACTTCGATACCACATCCGACTCCACCCACGTCCTACTCCACTAACATCCTACTTCACCCACGTCCTACTGCACCCCCACCAACTCCACCCACATCCAACTCGACCCTTACATTCTCCACCATAGTCCATTATCACCCCCACCTATTACACTCACGTCCAACTCCCCCAACACTTACTTCATCCACGTCCAACTCCACTCACACCTACTCCACTCACATTTAACTCCACCAACACATACTCCACCCACGCCCAACTCCACCTACACCTATTACACCCATGTGTAATGAAGATGCCAGTATTATTCACGCTTACTATTAATGGAAGTAAACGGTTGCAATAATGAATGTAGTAGTGGTAGAAACGGTTAAAGTAATGAATGTAGTAGTGGTAGTAACGGTTAAAGTAATGAATGTAGTAGTCGTAAAAACGGTTAAAGTAATGAATGCAGTAGTGAAAAAAACGGTTAAAGTAATGAATGTAATAGTGGTAGTAACGGTTAAAGTAATGAATGTAGTAGTGGTATGAACGGTTAAAGTAATGAATGTAGTAGTGGTAGTTACGGTTAAAGTAATGAATGTAGTAGTGGTAGTAACGGTTAAAGTAATGAATGTAGTAGTGGTAGTAATGGTTAAAGTAATGAATGTAGTAGTGGTAGTAACGGTTAAAGTAATGCATGTATTAGTAGTAGAAACGGTTAAAATAATGAATGTAGTAGTGGTAGAAACGGTTAAAGTAATGAATGTAGTAGTGGTAGAAACGGTTAAAGTAATGAATGCAGTAGTGAAAAAAACGGTTAAAGTAATGAATGTAATAGTGGTAGTAACGGTTAAAGTAATGAATGTAGTAGTGGTAGTAACGGTTAAAGTAATGAATGTAGTAGTGGTAGTAACGGTTAAAGTAATGAATGTAGTAGTGATAGTAATGGTTAAAGTAATGAATGTAGTAGTGGTAGTAACGGTTAAAGTAATGCATGTAGTAGGGGTAGAAACGGTTAAAGTAATGAATGCAGTAGTGAAAAAAACGGTTAAAGTAATGAATGTAATAGTGGTAGTAACGGTTAAAGTAATGAATGTAGTAGTGGTAGTAACGGTTAAAGTAATGAATGTAGTAGTGGTAGTAACGGTTAAAGTAATGAATGTAGTAGTGGTAGTTACGGTTAAAGTAATGAATGTAGTAGTGGTAGTAACGGTTAAAGTAATGAATGTAGTAGTGGTAGTAATGGTTAAAGTAATGAATGTAGTAGTGGTAGAAACGGTTAAAGTAATGCATGTAGTAGTACTTAACCTAAGGTAGAGTGAAGAAAGTCGGAGTCGTAGTAACAATGGGAAGCGTAATCGAAGTAGTTGTGGTAGTTCGGGTTGTGAGCCGTGTCCCTTAACTGCTAGCTCAGACTGCACCCCTTTAGCAGTAATAACTTGTAGAGTGACAGTAGCAGTTGCCCATAGCAAGCGAAGATGACGAGTGCATACGACGTGTGTGTGCTGGTGTCTGAGGATGAGGCTTGAGTTCTACTCGGATTGAAATGAGGAACAGTTGGGTTTTACTTGGATTGAAGTGAGGAGAAGTTTGGTTTTACTCGGATTGGAGTGAGGAACAGTTGGGTTTTACTTGGATTTAGGTGAGGAACAGTTGAGTTTTACTTTGATTGAAGAGAGGAACAATCAGGTTTTACTTGGATTGAAGAGATTTACAGTTTGGTTTTACTTGGATTGAAGTGAGAAACAGTTGAGCTGACCTTGGATCGAAGTGAGCCACATATGCGCTGGTGATATACTTGTCTCTCTTGTTTTGTTCAGCGTCAAGGCATAAATAAGAATAACGGAAGTAGTAGTTGTAATAACAGTTAGAGTAGTGAAAGTAGTAGTTGCAGTATTATATAGGGTAACGGAAGCAGTAGTTGTAGTTGCAGGTAGAGTAACCGAAGTAGCGGTTGTAGTTGAAGGTAGAGTAACGGAAGTAGCAGTTGTAATAGTGAGTAAACTAACGGAAGTATAACATGTAGTGGTAGGTGGAGTAACATAAATGATAGTTGTAATAACAGGTAGAGTAGTCAAAGTAGTAGGTAAAGTAACATATATAGTAACAGACGTAGTAATTGTAATAATACGTAAACAAGTGCAAGAAGTAGTTGCAATAACAAGTACACAAGTGTAAGTAATAGTTGTAATAGCAGGCAGAGTAGTGGAAGTAGTTAATAGAAGGCAGAGTAGTGGAAGTTGTAGTTGTAATAGAAGGCAGAGTAGTGGAAGTTGTAGTTGTAATAGAAGGCAGAGTAGTGGAAGTAGTAGTTGTAATAGAAGGCAGAGTAGTGGAAGTAGTAGTTGTAATAGAAGGCAGAGTAGTGGAAGTAGTAGTTGTAATAGAAGGCAGAGTAGTGGAAGTAGTAGTTGTAATAGAAGGCAGAGTAGTGGAAGTAGTAGTTGTAATAGAAGGCAGAGTAGTGGAAGTAGTAGTTGTAATAGAAGGCAGAGTAGTGGAAGTAGTTAATAGAAGGCAGAGTAGTGGAAGTAGTAGTTGTAATAGCAGGCAGAGTAGTGGAAGTAGTAGTTGTAATAGAAGGTAGAAAAGTGGAAGTAGTTAATAGAAGGCACAGTAGTGGAAGTAGTTAATAGAAGGTAGAGTAGTGTAAGTTGTAGTTGTAATAGAAGGCAGAGTAGTGGAAGTTGTAGTTGTAATAGAAGGCAGAGTAGTGGAAGTTGTAGTTGTAATAGAAGGCAGATTAGTGGAAGTAGTTAATATAAGGCAGAGTAGTGGAAGTAGTAGTTGTAATAGAAGGTAGATTAGTGGAAGTAGTTAATAGAAGGTAGATTAGTGGAAGTAGTTAATAGAAGGCAGAGTAGTGGAAGTGGTTAATAGAAGGTAGAGTAGTGGAAGTAGTAGTTGTAATAGAAGGCAGAGTAGTGGATGTAGTAGTTGTAATAACAAGTACATATGTGTAAGTACTATTTGTAGTTGTAGGTAGAGTAACGTAGAGGTAATTGTTATAGCAAGTAGAATATCGGAACAAGTAGTTGTTTTAGCAGGTAGAGTATCGGAATCGGTAGTTGTTTTAGCAGGTAGAGTATCGGAACGGCAGTTGTTGCAGCATTTCGAATATCGGAATCGGTAGTTGTTTTAGCAAGTAAAGTATCGGAATCGGTAGTTGTTGCAGCATTTCAAATATCAGAATCGGCAGTTGTCTTAGCAAATTAGAGTATCGGAATCGGTAGTTGTTGCATCATTTAGAATATCGGAATCGGCAGTTGTTTTAGCAGGTAGAATATCTGAATCGGTAGTTGTTTTAGCAGGTAGAGTATCGGAATCGGTAGTTGTTGCAGCATTTAGAATATCGGAATCGGCATTTGTTTTAGCAGGTAGAGTATCGGGATCGGTATTTGTTGCAGCATTCAGAGTATCTTAATCGGTTGGTGTTCTAACAGCTTGAGTATCGGGTTTGGCAATTGTTGTAACAGGTAGAGTATCTAATTCATATTGTGAATATCTATATTAAAAAGGCAATGCTTGATGTCGTGTATGTACAACACGATGATTGATGTCGTTTATGTACAACACGATGATTGATGTCGTGTATGTACAACACGATGATTTATGTCGTGTATGTACAACACGATGATTGATATCGTGTATGTACAACATGATGATTGATGTCGTGTATGTACACCAAGACTTGATTGATGCCATGTATGTACAACATGATGATTGATTTTATGTATGTACAACACGACTTGCTTGATGTCATGTATATACAACAACATTGCTGGATGTCATGTATGTACAGCATGATGATTGATGTCGTGTATGTATAACACGACTTGCTTGATGTCGTGTATGTACAACACAACTTGCTGGATGTCGTGTATGTATAACAGAACTTGCTGGATGTCGTGTATGTACAGCACGACTTGCTTGATGTCGTGTGTGTACAACACAATGATTGATGTCGTGTATGTGCAACACGATTTGCTTGATGTCGTGTATGTACAACCCGAAGATTGATATCGTGTATGTACAAGACGAAGATTGATGTCATGTATGTACAACACAACTTGCTTGATGTCGTGTATGTACAACACAATGATTGATGTCGTGTATGTACAACACGATGATTGATGTCGTATATGTACACCACGAATTGCTTGATATCATGTATGTACAACACAACTTGCTGGATGTCGTGTATGTACAACACGACTTGCTTTATGTCGTGTATGAACAACACGATGATTGATGTCGTGTATGTACACCACGATGATTGATGTCGTGTATGTACAACACGACTTGCTTGATGTCGTGTATGTACACCACGATGATTGATGGTGTGTATGTACAACACGATGATTGATGTCGTGTATGTACAATATGACTTGCTTGATGTCGTGTATGTACAACACAAATTGCTTGATGTCGTGTATGTAGAACACGATGATTAATGTCGTGTATGTACAACACGATCATTGATGTCGTGTATGTACAACACGATGTTTGATGTCGTGTATGTACAACACAACTTGCTGGATGTCGTGTATGTACAACACAACTTGCTTGATGTCGTGTATTTACAACACGATGATTGATATCGTGTATGTACAACACGATGATTGATGTCGTGTATGTACAACACGACTTGATTATTGTCATGTATGTACAACACAACTTGCTGGATGTCGTGTATGTACAACACAACTTAATGGATGTCGTGTATGTACACCACGACTTGCTTGATGACGTGTATGTACAAGACGATGATTGATGTCGTGTATGTACAACACAACTTGCTTGATGTCGTGAATGTACAACACGATGATTGATTCCGGTTATGTACAACACGATGATTGATGTCGTGTATGTACAACACGACTTGCTTGATGTCGTATATGTACAACCCGATGATTGATGTTGTGTATGTACACCACGATGATTGATGTCGTGTATGTACAGAACGACTTGCTTAATGTGGTGTATGTACAACACGATGATTGATGTTATGTATGTACAATACGACTTGATGGATGTTGTGTATGTACAATACGACTTTCTTGATCTCGTGTATGTGCAACACGATGATTGATGTCGTGTATGTACAACACGATGTTTGATTAGACAACGGCAGGACGGGGTTGGGACAAAAGAAGATAGGTATTGCGGGAGGGCGATGGGGATGGGGTGGGGGGGGTATAAAAATGGTAGACTGAAGTTGCTTAGGGATGTTCATCACTCACCATGTCCTGCCACTATATGCCTGTAATCGTTCCTAGGCATCTATTTACAAGGGACTGGAGACTTGGTTGTACGGCGTTGGTCATTCTCCATGTCTTTACTTCATACAACAAGCACACACTGGAAACGGGCATTCAATGTCATGACTTTGATGTGAATATTGGTTTCTCTAAATATCCATATGTTGTTAAGTGTCACAAATGCCACTCTCGCCTTGGTAAGTCTAATCTTTACATCTTCATCTGTAACTCTTAATTTGTCTATTGTGCTGCCTACATCGGTAAAGGCATCCACTTCCTACTACTGCTGTCCCTAAGGTCTGATCGGTTTCTTCTTGGTAGTGTTGAGTTTAAGGGATACCAGACCTTCCGTCTCGATAGAGAAGGCCACAAAGGAGGGGTCCTGATACTGACCAGAAACTGCATACCGAGTAGCGCGGTACCTGTCAGTCACACCGGACAAGCAGAAATTGTAGGAGTTGACATAATGGCTCAAGAGACGAAGCTCCGCATTTTCAATCTGTACGGACCACCAAATAGAGACATATAGCTCTCGAGTATGAAGGTCAGAGACTCCAACTGCATAGTAGTTGGATATTGTAACAGCCACTCTGAGAGATGTGGATACTCTGACACAGACAGCAGAGGTGACGAAGTGGAAGATTGGGAGATAGATACAAATCTCTCCCTAATCAATAGGTCGGAGGATAGCCCTAGCTTCTATTCAAGAACATGGTATACCACCTCGACTCCAGATTTGGCCATCTCCACACAGGAAATACACCATAAAATAGACCGCCAGGTGCTAAACCAACTGGCAGGTAGCGACCACAGGCCGATCAGGATAGACATCGATATGGAAGTAGGCCCACAAGAAACAAAACCACTCCCACGTTGGCATTACAAACGAGCCGACTGGGAAAGATTTGCAATCCTGACAGATGGGCTGTGTGAAACCATCAACACACGAAACAACAAATTGAAGCCCATGGTGGAAAGCCTAAGCAAGGCAATAATGCAAGCCGCCACTGAAACCATCCCAAGAGGAGCTAGGAAAAACTATAAGCCCTACTGGAATGATGAGTTGCAGAAAGCGGAAGATGCAGTAACAAATGCTAGGAACATGGCAGAGCGAGAACAATCTATGGAGGCAAACATCGCCCTCAAACCCGCCACGGCGAAATACAAATACACCCTCAGGCAAACAGCAAGAGAAAGCTGGAAAAACAAAACGGAAAGCCTAAACCTGGACAAAGACGGGAACAAGCTATGGAAGCTAGTCAGAGCCATTAACGAAGAAACCCCGTCAAACAAATAAATTACCATCAAGCAGGGCGAAAACATGCTCACAGGTAAGAAAGCCGCAAACGCTTTTGTCAATCACTATGCCAGAGCAAACCACATCGAGATCCCTGCAGATAAGCATACAGACATTAGCGAAGAGCTAAAGTGGCACGACAACATCAATACGGCACCTGAAGAGCACATGATGGCCAAATTAACAATGAGCGTAATGGAAGAGGCTATGAGAACATTAAAGAAAAGGAAATCTTCCGGAAAAGACGGGATAACAAACGAAATGCTGATGGGGCTGGGCCAAACAGCGAAGAGGAAACTGCTATCGGTCCTGAACCAAAGCTGGAAAAGGATAATTGTACCCCAGGCATGGAAAGACGCAATACTGGTACCAGTACCAACAACAGGAAAGGACAAAACAGATCCAAATGGATACAGGCCCATCAGCCTACTGAGCTGTGTCGGCAAGCTGATGGAACGTATGATAAATACCAGACTGATGTGGCATCTGGAAGAAAAACGAATACTAATTCCACAGCAAGCCGGCTTTAGACAGCACAGCTCCACTGAGGACCAGGTCATCCTCATAGGCAAGGAGATAGAAGATGCCTACAAGCACAGAAACACACAGTAGCTGTTTGGGTGGATCTGGAAAAGGCATTTGACAAAGTCTGGAAAGACGGACTTAGAGTCAAGCTAAGAAGAAGTGATGTTTGTGGGAAAATGTACAAATGGATCAACCACTACCCCAAACAAAGAACGGCCAGAGTCCAAGTACAAGGGCAGATAAGCAAAAAGGTGACACTCGAGCAGGGAGTACCCCAAGGGGGAGTACTGTATAAACGATATTACAGAGAATATACCAAGAAGAGTCCATAGCTCAATGTTTGCAGACGATCTGGCTATGTGGACCTCTGAAAAGAATCTCACCATAGCAAGAAATCATATGCAGACGGCCCTAACATCGCTGGAAGAGTGGGCGAACTCATGGCCGGTCAAAATAAACAAGGAGAAAACCACACGCACAATTATCTCGCTTTCATTAAAACCCCAAAATACAAAATTAAGTCTAAATGGCAAATTCCTGCAGCCAAACGACAACAAAACCTATCTGGGAGTCACATTTGATCGGCGCATGACATGGAAAAGTCAGATTCAGAGAAACCGAATGAAAGCCAAAGAAAGAATGGCAATCATGAGAAAACTTGCTGGCACAAGCTGGGGAGCAGACGAAGGCATACTAAAGAAACTGTACACTGGAAGAGTGAGACCAGTTCTCGAGTATGGCATTGCGGCATGGACAACAGCAGCGAAGGCGAACTTCGATAAAGTTAGCAAACTTCAAAACCAAGCCATGATAATTATAACAGGTGGCATGAAGTCAACGCCAATTGTAGAACTTGAAAAGATTACAAAACTGCAATCCATGACCGATAGAAGAGACTGCAGAGCCCAGCTGCAGTCAGAGAAACTCCGAAGACTGACCGACCATCCAATGCACCAGAGACTAAACAATTTGGGAAATGGGAAACTAAAGCGGAGAAACTTTGCACAAATAGCCAAAGCAAAGATGCACGAAGATCCCATAAACGCACTAACAACACCAAAACCCATCACTACTGTACGAAAACCTACCTGGAGGCAGGATATATTTCCAGAGGTGGTAGAAAATATACCAGGTATTGCAAACAAAAACTGCCAGACTGAAAAAGAAAGGAGCGATACTACCCTAAGCTTCATAACGAAAAGCTACCCAAGCATGGACTGGACCCATGCATACACCGACGGTTCTGTAACAAATACTACACAGAACGGAGGGGCAGGAGCATTCCTGAACCTTCCAAATGGCAGAAAAATAACACTGTCATTCGCTACTGGTAAGTATACAAGCAATTTCAGAGCGGAGGCAGAGGCACTGAGGGCGGCAGTGGAAGAAATGGTGACACACAGTGAAAATGAAAGCCATATAGTCCTGCTTACAGATGCTCTCGCCGTAGTCACAGCGCTAAAATACCAGAAAAATACTGAGCTTAATGACTTAAGAGCAGCACTCTGGAAACTGTGACAGCAGTCCGCACCAAAAAGGGTAGTGGTACAGTGGGTCCCATCACACTGCAACATCCAAGGCAACGAGGAGGCAGACAGACTGGCAAAAGAAGGTGCAAGACTACCACAAACAGATACTAGTATGACGTACGAAGAGTCACAACGGCTTATCAAAGCCAGATACATGAACAAATGGGAAACCGAACATTACTGGTTACACCAAAAACCATGCCTATTACCAGTTGAACCGAAGAGAGCAGGTCGTTGTCTTCAGACTTCGCACTGGCCACAATAGACTGAGGTACCACCTATTCAACAAATTGAAGATAGGGTGTTCCGACGAATGCCCGTGCTGTACTGGTAAAATGACCGCTGAACATCTGCTGCAGAACTGCCCTACATACGAGGATCAGAGAGAGCAGATGTGGCCATCACCAGTGGAACTGCAAGACAAGCTCTATGGTAGTGGCGACAGCCTCAGGATGACCGCCGCTTTTTTCGAAAAAATAATAGTTACTGTCTGACTGCCTACGAAGAAGAAGAAGAAGAAGATATTAGGATTTTTTTTTTTTGTCAGAGAGTGGTGAAAGCTTGGAATGCATAACCACGGGAGGTAGTGGAGCAGGGACAATGAATGCATGTACCAATACGAAGAAGAAGAAGAGTTTAAAGAGCTTGGTTTTCTTCATGTTGATGTTCAGTCCTTTTCTGATTATTCTTTTATCCTACCAAGTTTCTGATGCATATGGCTATGATTATGTGACAAAAGTACCAGATCATCTGCATAGTCCAGGTCCTCCAATTGTGACAATAGTGTCCACTGAATACCAGTTATTTTTCCTTAGAGTAATGTCTTCATTATCCAATCAATAGCCAGCGCGAACAGGAAAGGTGAGAGTAGGCATTCTTGTCTCACCCCTGCTTACAACACGAAGATGTTAGTAGGTGATCCTTCATGTACTATTCCATTAACTGTGTCTTTTCTCATTTTCTGTTTAGTGTTGTATACATCTCTGGTATACCATATTATCTCAACAGTTGCCATTGAGTACTTCGATCCACACTGTCAAACGCTATTTCATAGTCTATACAATTTGCGTATAGGGATGATTACAATACTTTGTTCTACTACGATGCGATGCTTAGCTGTATAATATGTGTATGATCTTCACTGGCTTGTTCCTCTCTGAACTATTTTTCTACTTCCATTTTTAATTTTCCAATATGATTTTGCTGAATATCTTGCCTGGCACTGTGAGCAATGTGATCCTCCATATAATTGCTGAAATCTACCAGGTCTCCCTTCTTAGACAGTTCACACACAAACACACACACACACACACACATATATATATATATATACACGTGTGTGTGTGTGTGTCTGTTAATTGCTTGTCGACACACACACACACACACATATAAACATACTCTCTTGTCATTAACATATAAACGTATTTATGCTAATGAGAAAAGAATGTGCGTGTGTGTGTGTTGACCAACAATACAATAAGACAAAGCGAATAGGTGTAAAGATGCAATTGGCAGCTAATATATCTCAAGACACACAGTTGCTAGTTAAGTCACTGGACAACTCCTCTGCGAGGTTTTCCCATTGTTAGGTTATGCGAAGCAAGCTTTAAATATCGATTGCCCATGCAATTACTGGGCAGTGTGCATTTTCGGTTCTGCTCAACACCCCCCCCCCCCCCCACCCCACCCACAAAGCCAGGTCTTACATATGAGGCCGGCACGCCGTTTAATAACTCGACAATGGCTGTATGTCAACCTGTCCACTTGGTCTCCTTAATTGTTTTTGTTTCAATAGTTTCTAATGTTGGTGTACTGCCGTCCGTGTCCTATGGCATACTTTCTAACTCATTCTTGACAAATCCTACCATTTACACAGGCAAACAGTCTGCTATGTGTCAAGCAACATTTTAGGTTCGATGAAAAGCTCTTGATACAATCCGGCGTCTGTGCTAAGTGGAACATATTGTGTGGCTGACTTCATTCCTTATCTGCTAGGGATCGTGAACAGAACAAACGATGACAAGAGTAGAATGGAGAACACATTATGATAAGAAGAAAAAAGGAATGAGTATTAGAAATAAAACAGTGGGAAGAGTCAGAGAAAGAAGAACAATGAGAAGAAGAACAAAAAGAAAAAGAAAAAAAAGAAGAAAACAAAGAAGTAAAAGATAATGACAAAAAAGAAAGTAGACTATGAAATGTCAGAAGAAAAATAGAAATGGATAGGAAAAAGGAGATTAGGAAGAAGTAGAAGAAGAAAAAGAACAAGAAGAACAAGAAGAATGCGAAGATGAAGACAAAAAAGAAGAAGAACATACAAATGAAAAATACAAAACAAGCTGAAGAGGAAGAAGAAAGGGATGAAGAAGAAGAAGCAAAATAAGGAGAAGGAGAGTAAGAAAAAGAAGACGAAGAAGAAGAATAGTAAGAAAAAGAAGAGGAACACAAAGAAGAAGAAGAAAAAGAAAATAAGAAGAAACAGAAGAGGAAGAAGTACAAGAACAAGGAGAAGAAGAAGAAGAAGACAAAGAAGAAGAAGAAGGAAGAAGAAAGAAGAAGGAAAATAAGAAGCGGAAAACGCGCGTCATGTCCGACTGCTCAGAGAAAATTGTTTTCAAATGACATTGAGTGAGTCACGGTCTCCAGGCACAACCAACCATTGCCCGCCCAAAATCTTCATGCTAGTAGCATGAATCGATACATTTAACAGTCGATTACCGGAAGCGTTTTGCTGATATCAAATTATCGATTATGTGGAAATATCCATTCTGTCCATATCTTAACAAGACTGGCTGGCGCGATATGTCGCAATACATTTTGTGTTCAGATTATTTGTTTTGTAACGGAGAACAAACAATAAAAGAAATTTGGTCAGCTGTGAAATGAAGTTTACTAAATCTGGGACTAGGACAGTTTCAAAGCCGAATATACGCACATATTTATAATGAAAGAAACCATACATATGTAGTTATATACAACTACATGTGATTTTATAGATATCCATCACATGTAAGTGATTTAATATCGATGAATCAAATCGACTTAATTTAAAAAGAGAAAACATGTATACAAGGTGAACCGAAAAGGAACAGTACGTAAAGTAACAAAGATGTGCCATTATTAGATTGTTCAAAAACTCATTGCTAAACTTTGGAATATTACTGCAATAAGTGCACACAATTCTGTTTTTTGCGAATGACAGCTTTGTTGGTATCTGCATACAAGAGTCACAAAAGCAACCATTCGGATGCACAGCCCTCTTATATCTTTGGAGGAGTAGTCCCAGACATGATTAGGGAGATGAACGAGGACTAAAACTACTTATACATTCGCTACAGTCTCAACCAAATCGCAGAGCTCAGATTTAATGCTGAATTGAAGAAAGCTTCACCTGGATGAAAAATCCAACTATTTTGGTATTACCTTTGATAGGTTTCTGACATGCGATAGCAGGTTGAGCGAAACCAGATTCGATCAAGGCAACGAATATCCATCATGAAAAATAAATGTACTGGCATTTCATTGGGGAACAGATCCACATATTTTTGAGAAGTTGTACAATTGACATGAGTGACCTGTCTAAGACTATTGCATTGCGGCGTGGGCAACTGCAACGAAATCAAACTTTGACAAAATCAACATAGCCAAGAATCAAGCAACGAGAACCATAACATAGGGCATGAAGTCTACACCATTAAAGAAATTGAAATGGTTGCAAACTTATAACCGATGGAGGACAGAGCAGACACAGGACGCAACAACAAGGTGAGAAATTAAAGCGGTGTGCCAGAGAATAAATGGATTTGGAAAGAAACCACTAAAATGGAGCAACTTTGTGGCATCAATTACATATAAGTGGGAAAGAGATTGTATGACTGGCTCAGCACAAATAACACCCATCCACACTACTTACATGCTCCCCACTTGGAGAAAGGGGCACTTCCAAAATCTGACAGATGGCGTGCCTGGAATTGTGTCAACGAATAGCCAGTCAGACATTACGAAAAGACGAAATTGAGAACCACATTGATAAACACTACCCAGGAATAGATGTACTCGGATGTATTCAGAGGAATTTTTATGAACTTAAATAACAGCACTGAAGGAACGTTTTCAGTGGCAACAGAAAAATATCCAAGTGACTTCACAGCAGAGACAGTACTTGAACACTACAGAAGAGGTACTTATGATGAAAGACAATTCATAGAACCACGTGATACTTTTCACCGACACACTCTATGTAATGGTATCGTTTGGAAGCCGAAAACATGTTGATCTCAAAGAACTGTGGGAGATACTCTCTGAACTATATTTCCGGTTCAGGAAAGTGGTGACTCAGTGGATTTCTTCTCATTTCGACATACTAGGCAATCAGGAGGATGGCATACTGGCTAGATGCCATTAACACCTCATACACAAACTCCAATACCTTGTACAATGACGCCTCAGATACTTCATCCCCGACAGCAGTATATGCAATGGAACTTGATGTGAGGGGATTGCGCCTCATAAACAAGATGTGGCCTAGTTCAATGAAATATCATACACTTCATCGACGTTAGCAACGTCTTCTAGTTGACAGCCATTACATTTACACTGATTATATTTCAATACATACGTACATGTCCGGGCTGCTTTGAACATGGGCGTTTTATTTACTGCTCATGTAAATGAAATCCTCAGCAGAGTTGACATGGTAGCCACTGGCAATAATTCCTGCCTCTGTGGGATCGCAGCCAAGGTTTCGTATCTTGATTGTTGCCCATAATATTTTATTACACTTAATATTTTCAGCAGCAATTCTGTTTCGCATTTTTTAGACTTTGAATAGTGCAACACAAAATTAGTGAGAGTGATATTTGCATCTAATAATTGAGTTTATTGGTATCAAGCAATTTCAATGATCGTAACCTGTTTCTATACACATATATGAATGTTAATGTTAATGGATTAATTACAGTTTTATGCAGTTATAATATATGCACAGTTCTGAGATTTCCTTTCATTCAAACTGTACAATTATAAATCGTCATCGAAGTACTACTAACCTCAGTCATTATTGACGAGAGATTGCTAGTTTATAAATACCTTTGTGGAAGCCGTAGTCCTTTGTACCATGCACACGGTCATCATGGTTCGATTGTTGAGAATTTGTTTCTCAACTGTTATATGTTTGTTTTGTTTGTTCTTATGTTTTCAAAGCAAAAAATACGTCTCTTTCTGATTATTGATGTTAATAGTTCATCTTTCTTACAACTTACATGTAAAACGGGTTTCCTTTTTTCATACTTAATGACGTGTCCTAATTGAAAACTACAAATGTATTTTGTGCATGTTCTGTGCTACAGGGGGTACTAGAATTTACGATGTCTGGATTCAACGGTTAAATGATGAAAATGAAAATAGACTTGTGTACAGGTTTCACTTTTTTGTTGTGGTTTTCATCTCCGTCTTGTTGCAACTCGCTGTCAACAATGATGAGTCAGATTAGGATTCAAGTGTGTCTTTTCATTCACAATATTATGCTGTTGTTATGTGCATGTGTATTCAGAGTATCCAACGCATTGGATTGTTCCCACCACTATTCACAATTCCCGAACTTTAAAGAGAAGACAGGAAACAATATTTCGTATGTAATACAGGAATTAAACTAAGAAAAGCTTCATTTCAAGGGACAGAGCAAGAAATTAATGCACTGCCGAAAATGATAAGGGCAACAATATTTCAAACAACAAAGCGTGCTACATTCTACTTGTTACTTCCCCTTGATCAAAACATTTAATGTTGTATGCTGAATACTTTACACTGCCATTTAAGAGTCGGAGGCCATTACTTTGTAGAAAAGAAAAGATACACTAATCATCCGCTCGCATTTAAGCATTACAAGCGACTGAGGAGGGGGTTAACATCAGGTTAACTACATCTACTAAATTACTAAATAAACCATAGCTGTAAGAGTACTTCCATTGCTTTAGGACTTCGTGTTTATATTTCATTTTCAGAGAGGTCCAAATGCTTAGTAATGATCGTGAAATTGAGACAAATTACGTACATACGGTCAGCACATAAACCTCTACCTAACAACATATACCTCTACTAAGAACATGAACCTCTACCAGACAACATAAACCTATACCTGACAACATAAACTCCTACCTGACAACATAGACCTCTATCTAACAACATAAACCTCTACCTAACAACATACACCTCTACCTAACAACATAAACCTATACCTGACAACATAAACCTTTACGTGACAACATAAACCTGAACCTGACAACATAAACCTCTACCAGACAACATAAACCTATACCTGACAACATAAACCTCAACCTGACAACATAAATCAGATACGCAGGTTATATGGGGAGCTAGTGGCCGAGTTGTTTGGATACAATGGTCCTGAACAAGAGGGCAATGATTCAGAACATCGCTATGAACATCTGCAACAAATGAATGTCAAATCATCCAACGATCTCCTGTATACATTCAAATGTATTACGTTTATGCGACTCACAATGTCTAAAGAATGGATCATCTAGACCCAGGTACACCCTTCCTTTCCTGGCCTTTACGAAAAAATGAACATGTTACATGTGCTCTATTCTTTGCTCCCACGCCAGTTCTCAGTAATACTTGGACGGAGCCTCAGTTATCGGAAACGTTTATTGTATCAGGTGTGGATTAACATGCCAGTAAGACCGCTGCGGAGCGACTGCACAGGTACGATATCTTTAATTGTAAGTCCTTTAATTCCCTTTTCCGAATTGGAGAATATAGCAGGGATAGGTGTTTCGTTTGGATATGGCTTGGCTTGGCTTCGTTCGTTCTAAATCACCCGCTACCAAACCATAAAAGGGTTTAAGTAGCAGAATGTAGTCCAGAGAACGGAATGCGTTGTGTCGTAATTTACAGCTTGACTGCGATATGTGCACCTTTCGGTCAAACACATCCGACTTCAGCAAGCATTTTTTGAGTACCGGGTTAGCATTCCCTCTTCGATCCCTTCTACTTTGCCAGTCTGCTCTGTTATCCAGGATCATCGCGTGGAGGTGTTGAAGGGTCTTGGCAGCTCTGGTTCGCTGGCCCTGCCAGCTATGGGTCGCTGACTGATGCAGCTCATGCGCTGCTCAACATCTTGATCCCGTTTGGATGTATGTACACATTTTTTTTACCACTGCTCTGATTTTTACGTCTCTTCCACATCAGGTCTCATAATTTTACAATACAATTCTAGCCCACAGACTCAAATATCCCAGTCATAACAGGCTAGCACATTCAGAACCTCACACGTCACTCGGGGCGCTTATTAATATGCACATAACGTGTGTTGAATACTGTCGAAACCTTTTTTCCTGCTTTGATTGCAAATCTGACTTTTTTTCAGCTCAAGCGCGAACCAAATATAGAAGTGCAAAAGTAGCACTTCTTGACATGTCGTACGGAGATTTGAACAATATGTTGACCCATTGTGTTCTTTAGAAATATTCAAGTTGGCGTCTAAAAGTGTCAAATAAAGAATTAGAAAATAAATAAGTAAGCAATTTCATTTATATCACTAAAGTATAAATTTTAGATCATTGGTCGATGACTGACAGAGAACACGCTGACCACAATTTCTGGAAACGTTTATTAAGGACATCGACAACACTTCCATAACTTCTTATATCCTAAATGAATGTCCAGCAATGGACCCCCTGGCCATTAGTCTTGATGCTGTTTCTAAGAGCAGCATTACACTACATCCACTTCTTAGATCTTTCACTAATGATTGGACAATGACGCATTGACCATCATTCCTGGTGGCATCTTTAAGAGTATCAACACACATCCTCCACATGGACTGGATGTCTGCTATCACTCTAATGGCGATATAACATGAGCGTGCTCTCTTATTTGATATTTGACCAAGTTGCTTTAGATCGGCTTCTCTTCCACCTTCCCTCGGGGGCCCACTACATAATTACTGTGATGATGGTACCAGACGCGCATGTCAGAACACGGGCATCTTATATTATATAGACGCAATTATTTTGGAGTTCTATATAATTGGATTTTGTTTTGATAAGAAGGTCTAAGACGTGAATGACTCAGGTATTCATTAGTAAGCTCACTGTATCTTTTTATACATGTAAGACATGGCGACTGAGTAGAGTTGTGAATGGGTGGTTATCTTATCATGCAAAACACGATACCACATAATCACAAAGAGCAAACATACTCTTTACGCACTGTTAGGCTAGGAGGTTACATATAAGTAAGACCGTATGCTACTACATCGGATACAAATTCAGACATGTTAATGATGCTGTCAGCTGCTGTGATGTTTTGCTGTTTTAGATCAGATGCTTTATTAGCAAGAGACAATGACGGAAGCAAAAAATCAGGACGATGTGTCAAAGGACGAATGAACTTCACATTGGTGGATAGGGGAAATCACAACCACAGATGTGTAGCAAGCAGACGACAATAACCAATCCCGTAGGAGATTCGAGAGAGCAAGTAAATATAGACTTAACATGCCATCAAGAAATGTAAACTGACAATACAATATGTCATGTATAGCAATATAACAAACAAGGAAAGAGATGGGTGAAGCAGAAGTACAGTTGATGAAGAATATTTGCCGCGATATTTGAAATATTAGCAGCCGGTTTCTGGAAAACAGATTGCTTCTTTTAATGTCATTTTACAGTTGGGTAGACTGGAGCGCATGATTAATTATGTAATGTTAGATATTTAAGGGATACATACGGATAAACACCCTTTATCAGATATCCAATGGTGAGCCAATAAGGTAAGTCCATATTTACTGCTGCTGTTGTAGATCATGTGTTTATGAAATCATCGAACTAGCTAACAGCTTCTGTTAAGATGGATTCACCAATTCGACTCACCCATGAATACATTTCCCTGACTCAAAAAGGGTCAGGAACCAATTTACAACTTGGTAGACTGGACCGATCCGTGACTATGAAATGTACCGAGTCGAGTAGCATCAAACATTTCACATATAGTATAACTAGCAGATACTGTTGTCAGAGAAGAATTTAAATTTTAAAAAATATTTTGAATGAATCCTTCGTGCGTTTTCTAACTCTAACGGAAACTGAAGCTGTGGCGAAAGTGAAGGTCAAAAGTCAACCGGAGCAAACCACATTGATGTCCCTACAGACAGGCATACATACATTAGTGAAGAACAAAACAGCCACGACAACATCAATATGGCACCAGAGGAACACATGATGGCAAAACTAACAATGAATGAGGCCATGAGAACGTTAAAGAAAAAGAAATCGCCCGGAAAAGATGGGGTAACAAACGAAATGATGATGGGGTTGGACCAAACAGCAAAGAGGAAGTTACTATCAGTTCTGAACTAAAGCTGGAAAAGGGGAATTGTACCGCATGCATGGAAAGACGCTGTACATATACCAGTATCAAAGAAAGAAAAAGATAGAGCAGATCCAAATGGATACAGGCCTATCAGTCTACTGAGCTGTGTAGGCAAACTGATGGAGCGTATGATAAAAACCAGATTGATGTGGCATCTTAAAGAAAAACACATACTAATTCCACAGCAAGCAGGCTTTAGACAGCACAGATCCACTGAGGACCAGATCACTTTCACAGCCCAGGAAATAGAGGATGCTTACCAGGAGAATAAAACACACAGTAGCGGTTTGAGTGGATTTAGAGAAGGCATTTGACAAGGTGTGGAAAGAGGGACTTAACGTCAAGCTACGAATAAGTGAAGTTTGTGGGAAAATGTACAGATGGATCAGTCACTACCTCGAAAACAGAACAGCCAGAGTTCAAGTACAAGGGCAGATGAGCAAAAAGGTGACACTTGAGCAGGGAGTACCCTAACGGGGAGTACTGTCACCCATACTTTTCCTGGTGTATATAAACAACATCTCAGAGAATATACCAAAAAGAGTCCACAGCTCCATGTTTGCAGACGATCTGGCTATGACGACCTCTGAGTAAAATCTCACCATAGCAGGCAATCGGATGCAGCAGGCCCTAACATCGTTGGAGGAGTGGGCGAACTCATAACTGGTCAAAATAAATGAAGAAAAAACAACATGTACGATATTCTAGCTTTCAAATAAAACCCAGAACACCAAAATAATTCTTAACGGCAAATATCGAAACGACAACCCAAACTACATGGGAGTCACATTTGAAAAGTCAGAACGAGAGAAACCGAATGAGAGCCAGACAAAGAATGGCAATCACGAGGAAACTTGCTGGCACAAACTGGGGAGCAGATGAAAGTATACTAAAGAAATTGTACACTGGAAGAGTGAGACAAGTTCTCGAGTATGGCATTGCGGCATGGACAACAGCAGCAAAGGCGAACTTTGATAAAATTAGCAAATTTCAAAACCAAGCCATAAGAGTTATAACAGGAGGCATGAAGTCAACGACAATTGTAGAACTTGAAAAGATTACAAATCTGCAATCCATGACCGACAGAAGAGACTGCAGAGCCCAGCAGCAAGCAGAGAAACACAGAATACTGACAGACCATCCAATGCATCAGAGACTAAATACATTTCGAAATGGGAAACTAAAGAAATAGCCAAAAAAAAGATTAGCTAAGACACTATGAACACATTAACAACACCAAAGCCAATCCCTACTGTACTCAAACCTACCTGGAAGCAGCATATCATTCCGGAGGTGGTAGAAAATATACCAAGTATTGGAAACAAGAACAGCCAGACTGAAAAAGAAAGAAGAGACTTAACCTGAGGTACATAACGAAAAACTACTCATTCATGGACTGGACCCATGCATACACCCACGGTTCTGTAACAAACACAACACAGAACGAAGGGGCATGGGTATTCCTGAGCCTACCAAATGGTAGAAAAATAACACTGTCAGTGGCAACTGGAAAATACTCTAGCAATTTCAGAGCGGAGGCAGAGGCACCGAGGGCTGCAGTAGAAGCAATGCTGACAGGCAAAATAAATGAAAACCAGATAGTCCTGTTCACCAATGCCCTGGCCGTAGTCACAGCACTAAAAAGCCAGAAAAATAATGAACTTAATGATTTAAGAGCAGTACTCTGTCAACTATGCCAGCAGTCCGCACAAAAAAAAGTAATGGTACAGTGGATTCCATCCAACTGTAACATCCAAGGCAACGAGGAGGCAGACAGACTGGCAAAAGAAGGTGCAAGACTACCACAACCAGATTCTAGTGTGACCTACAAAGCGTGCAAAAGGCTTATTAGAGCCAGATACATGACCAAATGGGAAACCGAACATACAGGCTACACAAAAAATGATGCCTATTACAAGTTGAACAGAAGAGAGCAGATCGTGATCTTCAGACTCCGCACAGGCCACAACAGACTGAGGTACCACGTATTCAACAAACTGAGGATAGGTGGCACTGACGAATGCACATGTGGTACCGGGAAATTGACCGCTGAATATCTACTGCAAAACTGCCCGACATACGATGACCAGAGAAAGCACATGTGGCCATCACCAGTGGCAACACTAGACACGTTCTATGGCAGTGACAGCCTCATGATGACCGCTGTTTTTATCGAAAAAATACAGGTTGACGTTTGACAGCGTACGAAGAAGAAGAAATAGTCTACCCTTGATGGTACAATCTGCCAAGCGTATCACTGTCTTAACTTAATGTAACTCCACCCTTCTGTCTCTCCTGTTGATGGCACAATCTGCCAGGCCAATCACTGTCCGTCATGTGATGCCATCCTTCCCCTTAAAGCGCTGTTTACTTATGGCACTTATGCCCGTTATGTTTTCTACATCTGTTTTAATAAATTATTATGCATTTTTATGTCTCACAAATTAAACTTGTTCACTCTGATTTCGTTCGTCAATTCTCTTTGGGGTCCAAATGTTGCTTTTTGTGTTCTATTCTTTCCATCTAAAGGGTTCGAATCGAATAACTATTCATATTTGAAAGACCCACATTTTTTGCTCTAATAATTTGTTCATTGTCCATGTTTCTCCGTTATATATCAGATGCATACACGTATCACCACATCACTCTCATTTGAAATTATGAATGACTTGCTTAGATGTCCAAAATTGACTTAAGTACACGAAAACAGGTAATCTCTATTCTCTTTCTGATTTCCATTTCGCGTCTGCTAGTTCGCATACTTTTCTTTCTATAAGCAGAATTTCTAGATCTGTTCCAGCATTTGATCTTCTATTTGTATCTTTGTAGTAGACGTCCTGTCTACTTTTCTAATTATTATAGTTTTCGTTTACACGGTTCTGGCGTCCAGTCATGTATCTTTCAATTGTGCTGTTTACTTAAATAGCCAGTTCCGTTCTTCGCTGTCAAACTTCGTGTAATCCGTTTACAATCAGGTACTCTTTAATACCTGCGTGGACGTTATCGCAGACTAACAAGCAACCGTACAGTCTCAGTTGTGACGTAAAGATAGCCGTCCTATAGCGCTGACGCTCGTGAATCAATTATTGTGATAGGGGATCTAAAATGGGGGACATAAATGAAGGAAAGAAAGAGAGAAACATCTCAGAGGAAATTTAATAGACGAGAAACGTGAGAAGACATAATCTGGAGGAAACAGGGAATGTCTGGAACCGTCAACAGGCAGCGAGTGACTCCAGACAATCTAGGATGAGGTTTGAACTGACCGGAAACTTGACAACATCAACTAAATGGGCTTTATTTTGGAGGCTATAAATGGATCTGCATAGGAAACAGGAGTCGGCGATGGAGTGTGAGACGGAATGGAAATAACGTGCTGGTATGTGTGGTTGTAAGTTTGGTAGTAGATGGTTGAAAAGAAGTAGGGAGGTGAAAGCAAAGAGTGTTGATGAAAATGGTATTTGAGATAACAGCGTAAAACATGTTTAACGACAAACGACAAGGGGCGTAACAATTGGGGTACTAGTCTTTTGATAATAGAGGGAAAGGGGCCTGGCAGTGTGTGTTTGAAGAGAAGAGGCGAAGATACTCAGCATGAAGGAGAGTGAATATAACATGAAGAGTGGGGAGGAGGAGACACTCAGATAATAGAGGGCTGAATGAGCTAAGATGATGAGAAGATAGTGAGAAGATAAAAGGCTGATTGACCTTAGATGAGGCTAAGATAGTTTGAAGATAGAGGGATGAATGATCAAAGATGAGACTAAGATAGTTTGAAGATAGAGGGATGAATGATCAAAGATGAGACTAAGATAGTTTGAAGATAGAGGGATGAATGATCAAAGATGAGACTAAGATAGTGAGAACAAGTAGCACACATTTCTGTGGTTATATCTATACCAGTGCTCATTGTCTAGGTGCTGCTAATGTATAGGTTTACCTTTTTACCTTCAACTGAACCATTGACAGAACAATGTACCAGGTGCATTTTCTCTGTAAATTATACGGTGTATTCGTTGTGTTAACATCAATTTGTTATATATAACTGGATGCATCGAAAACAAGATCATTTATGTAAGCCCTAATAAAAAATGTAATGCCATGTTTTCAGTTCAGACAATTTGTAAACGATTTGTTTCTGTTTCACAAAGATTTGGAAGATTATCCTATTATTGGGGACCATGGACGTTAAGGGTGTGGTGACGTGCTTTGTGAGGTAGGTGTGTTTAGATGATTTATGTAGATGTGATAAATACGTTTGTAATGGAAACTTAACAGATATGCTGATCCGGTTCTGAACAGTACCGGTGTTTGTATGGCAATTTCAAAGATGGACACGACATCTTGTGTACCTAAAAATGGGTAAGTTTAAATGTTTGTGATGAAATAAACATTGTGGAAACTAGAAGGATATATTGTGTTCCTATACGTGTTATTTATCTGATAACATCAGCCCCAGACAGCTATCCTAGAGGAAAAACTGTGTCATATGTCTATCTTAGTTCTGGAATTTCATTTCCCCCTTTTGTAAATTAGTCGATTGTTTCATGATGTTTGCTGTTTGCTCATTATGTTGTTAGCATAAATGTGGAAGAAATAGGGGAGCCTACCCATCCCTGTCTTGCTCTATTTTGCATCTCAAACCAGTCCGATGTGTCTCCAGATATTCTCAGCATTGCTAGTTGTTCTTGATACAGCGGAATCTAATGCGTTAAAAACACCAATCATGATTCTCTATAGCATTGTGTATTCTACATAATAATCAGAAGCTGTGTGGTAATCTATGGAGCAAAGTATGCAATTCGACATTGTACTATCATGACTTTTCGACAATATTTGCATGTTAATCATGTGATCAATTCGTCTCTGCCATTTCTAAATCGTGCATGTGCCTCATGTTCTTCCTTGTTTTCTAACCTGTTAATGATGATTCTTAACAAGATTTGGCTTGGGTCACTTATAGCGATGTATCGGTGGTAGTTAGTGTATCTCTTCATATCACCATTCTATGAGACTGGGAGGTACAAAGATCTTGTCCATGCTCTTGGCAATAGCGTGCTGTCTGCGGTACATTTTGACTCTGGCATGTACTCTTGCCTGTATACATTCAGTCAGTATACCATCACATTATATCACATGACTCTTCCGTTTTGTTGTTGATTGTTTTTTGAACTGTATTTATAGTAGGTTGTGGTTCTTTGTCTTGGTTCGTATATGTTTTATTTGGGTTTCTTCCGCTGTCTGTATACAATTCTCTGCAGCATTTCTTCCATCTGTTGATTATATCCTTGATTCATGTCAGCGTTTCATCATGTTCGTCGGTATTACATGGAATGATGATTTGAATTAGATTATTTATCTCTCTCTTCTTCCTCTGCTGGATAGAATAACAATTAAAGAGCTGTTACAGCGAGTCCTTGAGAACGAAGAGTATCATCAAGGTCAAGTAGAACAATCTAATGGAGGCCCTCACCCCACTTCTCTGTAAGACACCTCAAAACAGGATTTGTTACAACAGTGTGGTCAACGAGGTGGGGATTGACACTGCAATCCCCATAGTAGTAGCCGTTCTGATGAGCCTCGTTCTGCATTATATGCAAGAGGATCGATATTCAATACCTCAATTACGCCTCGGGATGCATGCGGCGCAAATGTTACCCGTCACAAAATAAACTTCCAAAAGTATAAAATAAACTCAGCACACGTATTTTCAACAGTAACACATGCAGTGCTCTTTTCCTCTCAGCATTTTTGACAAGTACATGCTCAGGTCTAATGAGCTCTAAACTGACACATGTTGTTTAAATAAGTTTTAACAAATGTTCAAGGGAACTAAGCCAATCACGTTACATAAGACAATAAGTCAAAAACAAGCATAAAAGACCACGCAAATACGTGAAAAACAATTATGTAAGAGTTAATCCAAATGTGTCAAAAAAGGGACTGTAAGACTTATGGAAATACGTCAAAAGGAAATCTTTAATAAAACGTCATGCACATGCGTAAAAAACAAGCTATACACCGTTCATGCAAATACATCAAAACAAGTATCTGAGACTTCATGGAAATAGGTCAAATACAAGTCTCCAAGACGGCATGCAAATACGTCAAAACAAGTCTCTAAGACTTCATTTAAATACGTCAAAAATAGGTATCTAAGAATTCATGCAAATCGTTGAATATGTTATAATACGATCACACATGTATATCTAGCTTACAATTGATAATCGACTCCCTTAAGAAAAACATGCAGCATGGAAGAAAACTAGGTACATCACCGTAGACACGCTGAGACCTCCTACATGAAAGACTCTTTCACGTCATCTAAATTTAGCAAGATCTGCTGTGGCACTGCCAGTACCTTCGGTCATCAAACCTCTCAACAAACGAGATTTTCTATACTTAACTCTTCCTCACCTCATCCCCAACAGCATAATGACCTGTATGATTACCTTACTGCACCAGCACAGATTTGAGCTCTATTTAAATAACAAAACGTGTTTTGCAATGACTTGAGACATCAGTAACATAATCCATTTCATGAAATTAAACAATGTTATTTAGCTAATGTACTAACAAATATTAGATTCCTCAACAGACGAAGAAATTCAAATATGCAATACAAAAATAGTTTTTATTTTTAGACGTCACTACTGACATGTTTATGGACTGTACGAGATGAATTAATGTCTAGCGACATGCGCAGTCAAAAAGCAATGTTCTTAGTTCTTAGTCGACTGTACTTCAACAGGGTCAGATGACCATGTGCAGGTCCTAGCTCTGGTATGAGCTGGATGTACCCGGAAGAAGGAGTTCCAGCTTAGCGGGCTAGGCTTGAGCAGTTTAATACTCCGATGCGTTAAGTGGTTAACCGATGTGCGATTTCATCTTAATAGACTCAAACCCTAGAGGAAAGTAGACACGCAACCGGTTAGGTGCCATCTATGCTGCTCTAAACAAACCAGCTAACCATGGCAGGTGTTATGTCATATCACACAGTTAGTCACCTCTTACGACATGCTATTTGTGAGGAAATGGTGCTATGCTTGACCTTGTCATACACAAAGACCCCCGCGGAGGACTCGGGTATAAAGCAGAGTTAGATTAAACAACAAATACAATAGAAAAGAAACGAACATCAGGACGTTTAAGCCATTACTAACGTCAGCATTGAATATATACAATGCTGTGGAATAAAGGCCGTATGCCGCTGCAATTACCATACTAACTTAAGGACACATACATGCGTTATCGCCGTTCTTGTAGTCAACCGACAATCATGTTTATCCAACAATCGCCCCTATACCTGAACTGTAAGATAATTAACAAACGATCCAAACTAACAATATCATCATCACAGAGTAGATAAATAAGAACAGCAGTTAACTGGCACAGCTATCAGCTTGAGCCTAACCTATGACGTCAATTTTTGTTTGCTTAGATGTTTGCCTCACTAGTTTCTACTGGCGGAGGCGCGCCATTTTCCACCCCAGACCGTAGTCCATTGGGCGATATCAGGACGCATAAACCAGTGCTTAGATGCATGTGTGCATCTGTATGTACCTATGCTAGGTTTGTGCGCCCTCAGAAGCTAGCCCAACCAAAGTGCAATGGAAGGGCTTTACCACGAGGGCGCGTGTGAAAGTTGTGCAAGGGTGTGACTGTAGGACAGAGTCAAATCAAACAGAGTGAGGTGAGAAGAGAGAAGGGGAAGAGTGGCCCCCAGGGTGAGCCTCCTCTGCAGAAAGTGATATGACGTCAAGTACAGTAATACTATCGTTATCTTCACAGGATAGTTCAGGTAATAGGTTAATGTCGGGGTATCGAATTCAGGCTTGTTTTAAAGTTGGAGCAGATCGATTTTCATCAACTTGATTAGAAACGTAGCCCTGTTTTGAATCTTCCTTATTTAAGAGAAGTTAACACTCTATAGAAGGGTGTGTTCCTCATCACTTAGAATGCTGGTCTTTTATTAAAGCATGACTTGAGTTCGTGCCCCTTGTAAGGAAGAACGTTTCTTGTCACCCCATTGCTTCTCGCATCACATTCAAAGCCACCGCAAGAACTCTAGCCATAAAGAAAGTTCGCTCTAGTGCGCACTGTATTGATGTTGTTGTTGGACGCCGCTTGTACTGAGCTGGTCAAGCCTGCCGATGCTTCTCTGGTATACGGTTACAGTAACTTTTCCAATCTCACGAGAAATACGGAAGATGAAGAATCTGAGCACAGTCTAGCTGTAGTGCAATGAATCATTTTGCCTAAATTGTATCACTTGTGTTCACGAACACCCACTTATTCCGTTGTGTAAAAACAGGGTACACCATTTATGTTGTTGGAAATTCGTCATAATATCATTTTCAAGGTATTGAGAATGAGGACACTTGGGAGATCGACGTTACTGCCGCTATCCCATGCACATATGTTGGTTCAAGACATCGGCTTACGCTCGAAACATGTTTATTGTTTCTTATAGAGTCACTTAGAGCACCGCGCTGTTTGAACTAATTTCAGACCTTAGTCTAGGATCCGTTTGATTCAAGTGTTCTTGTTCCCTGATCCTTATTTGCAGCGTGTATGTCACACAGTACACTTGGTACTTGGTACTTGGTACTTGGTACGCTGCAATATTATATTATTGTCATAGTGTCGTCAGGAGAACCTATTGTTGCGAGAACAGTTTCCACGCATGGACATTTCTGAATTGAATTTACAAATTACTTGACACGTAATGTATCCTAGAGGTAGGTGAGTGGTACCTGAGAGGTAGGTGAGTGGTACCTGAGAGGTAGGTGAGTGGTACCTGAGAGGTAGGTGAGTGGTACCTGAGAGGTAGGTGAGTGGTACCTGAGAGGTAGTTGAGTGGTACCTGAGAGGTAGGTGAGTGGTACCTGAGAGGTAGGTGAGTGGTACCTGAGAGGTAGGTGAGTGGTACCTGAGAGGTAGGTGAGTGGTACCTGAGAGGTAGGTGAGTGGTACCAGAGTCGTGTCAGAGTGGAACCTGAGAGGTGGGTGAGTGGTACCAGAGTCGTGTCAGAGTGGAACCCGAAAGGTGGGTGAGTGGTACTGGAGAGTGGTGTCAGAGCGGAACCCGAAAGGTGGGTGAGTGGTACTGGAGAGTGGTGTCAGAGCGGAACCCCAGTGGTGGCTGAATGTGGGGTGAGTGGTACCGAAGCAGTGTCAGAGTGGAACCTGAGAGGTGGGTGAGTGGTACCGGAAGCGGTGTCAGAGTGGGACCCGAGTGGTGGGGGAGTGGTACCGGAGAGCGGTGTCAGAGTGGAACCCGAGAGATGGGTGAGTGGTACCGGAAGCGGTGTCAGAGTGGGACCCGAGTGGTGGGTGAGTGGTACCGGAGAGCGGTGTGAGAGTGGAACCCGAGAGGTGGGTGAGTCGTACGGAGCGGTGTCAGAGTGGAACCCGAGAGGTGGCTAAGTGGTACTGGAGCGGTGTCAGAGTGGAACCCAAGTGGTGGCTATGTGCTACTAGAGCGGTGTCAGAGTGGAACCCGAGTGGTGGCAGATTAGAAAATGGCTGGTGCCTGTGGTACCGGAGCGCTATCAGCATGAAACCCGAAAGGTGGCTGAGGGAAGTCAAGGTGGTGTCCTTTGAAAGAAATAGGAGCACTGTAACCTTACAAGATTGATGCAAATCTCAGAGAGGAATGGTTCACTCTAGGCAGTTAACCATCAGAAAGTGTAGATTTATACATGTAAATAAAATCACAAGTGGCCTGCCTTGGAAGTAAAAGTAGGTACCCAATATTTTCCTCCGCCAATCTCTTCTACTTGGTCGTCGGTCGTCCTGTAAAAGGCGTTGTGACATTATGCCATAGTTCACATCGTGGCTTCTATAGCTGCGTCATTCGATGTGACAAAACCTGGCTTCAACAAAGTAATTTTGGCGTGGACCGAGTTTGCTGACCCTGATGAAAGCATGAGTCACTGGCTGCTGTCAGCTACTCACTGTGTGACAACTTAGGGTTAGATCCTCCATTTTGCTAAAGACACAACAGGCCAATTGCATGTGTACCTACACACTCGAAGGTATACATATACATGCAATTATTTCTAAACCCTCAAGGTACAAGAGGGGATGTTAAGAGGAATAATATGTCATTCATGTCATCAAATGCACAAAACATCGGTAGTGCACATGTGACCAACAACATCATTATGTAAGAGTCGTTGCTGGTTAAAGCCACCGCTACAAATACTAGAATAAAATCTTCTCGTAAAAGGGCCAGTCGAAACGATTTCGTGTACCTTAGTAAAGCAGTTGGAAGTCTTTTCAGCGAATTCCATGTTGTGTTTGGCAGAGGAAATCTGGGGGCAGGTTTATCCCAAAGTTCGACATCTGGGGCATGCATTAATTCATATCATCTCGCGATACGACGGCTTCTAGTACCAGCCTGTATGGGCTTTGCTGATTTTAGGAAGCTATGTCTGGATTTATGTATTGTGTTCTGTACCAGATGTCCAAACATTGGGTTTCTTGTGTTCTGTACCAGATATTCAAGCACTGGGTGTCTTGTGTTATGGTACCAGATGTCCAAACATTGGGTGTCTTGTGTTCTGTACCAGACGTTCAAGCATTGGGTGTCTTGTCTTCTCTACCAGATGTTCAAGCATCGGGTGTCTTGTGTTCTGTACCAGATATTCAAGCACTGGGTGTCTTGTGTTATGTACCAGATGTCCAAACATTGGGTGTCTTGTGTTCTGTACCAGACGTTCAAGCATTGGGTGTCTTGTCTTCTCTACCAGATGTTCAAGCATCGGGTGTCTTGTGTTCTGTACTAGATATCCAGACATTGGGTGTTTTCGGTCGTATGGCTGTTTTTTGTCGTCCGATGCCTCCTTCTATTTTTTATTGGGTCTCATGTGGTGCAATGTCAGTAACGGGATATGTGTTATCGACGGGGTGGGTTTTAGACCATCCTACCCGTCTCATGTGGTGCAGTCAACTAGATTCACATATGTTTAGTTCATTTAGAATGGTGCTGTGTATTCAGCTACGGATAAAGAAGGCAAGAACATATGTCCAGAGAACTGATGGATGTGCTCCCCATGTTGTGCTGGTCAGCTTACGAATGATATTATTTCTTGCGTGTATCTTACGCTTTGTTTTCTGACAGTGTGTCACGTAGGACAATGCGATTTTTTACGCATAGATATTTGGGAACCGTGAAGTGTGCAAGCTCCTTCCCTTGCCACCTAATCAGAGTTATCTTTTATCCTCTCTGTTTCTGAGGTGGTAGGCACATGCATGGATTTTATTTGGTTTTCGGTTAAGATGATTCTCGTGATAGTATGCAGTAAGGGCATTGAGAGAACTTGACAATCAGTTTTCGACCTCATGAAACTCCTGTCCTTGGTCAGAAACTGTCATGTCGTCACAGTAGAAGGATTCCATCGTGGCTGTGCCCATGGGTTTGTCATTAGTATATATGTTACATAGAATGAGTGTTTGAACACTTCATTGTGCCAGTACGTTGTTTTAGTTTAGCCATATTTTTTTGTCCCTAATGTGACAACGAATCGTCTGTTCTGCAGGAGGAATTTGATTATATTGATCAGGCGTCAGCTTTTCGGTGTGGTGAATAGCTTCGATAGTTAGTCTCGGATGATTTATTATGTCATATGCTGCACTTAGGTCAATATATACCAGTTCTGTGACATGTTTGCGTTCGTACTCATCCTATATTTAGTGTTAGCTTAAGGATTTAACTGGTAAAAGATCTTTCATTAATGAAACCAGCTTTTTTCTTGATCAGTGGTCTTTCTATTAAGAGGAGATGCGATTCAGGATCAGTCTTTTAAAGACCTTTTATATGAAACATAGAATCGACACACGGCAAAAATGCTGGTATTTTTCATGGAAATATCAGCGCAACCCATGAGACGTCCTCCATATTTTTGGAATTTGCAGTTTGTCGATGTTCACGAGATTAGCAGCCATTTAATTGTTATTTGGTGCAAATGGTTTACATTGATTATGTCCTCGGTTCATCGGGGCAAGTGGCTATACTGTTTCCATTTGATTTATAGCATCATTTAATTCCTCTATGGGGACGTTTGCGTTCATTGTGTCGTTCTCATTCTCACATTGACGTTGGATCTTTCTTTGCTCCTTGTTGTGGTTGGTCTTCCCATTTCTCAGAATGTGTGGGGTTGTTGGTTGGGGGTAAGTCACATTATCCATTTACAGTGCTTATTGGAACATTACTTAGGTTTTTGATGTATTTGCAGACTCGTTAGCTGATTTTTTCATGTGTATGTCTTCTAAACGGTAGGTGTGGTGTCTGAGATGACACGGAGCAGATCATCCCCAGCCTGAATGGTTTCCTCATCGAGAGGATCACTTTCACAAATTATTTTGAATTTCGCAAAAATTGTCTTCTGTGCCAGGGACATACTGTGTTCTAGAACCTCGTGATATATGTCGTCTGAAGATTAATCTTCCTAGTTCTATGAAGACATCATATTTTGCACATGCGTTGGTTATAATTCAAACAATTCTTTGTGTAAATCGTACGCAAATGGACCCATGTTTAAAGTTGAGATGTCTTTTAAAAGCAGCATTCTCTGGTTTAACGACGGCTACGACTCTGCATGAGATGGGTCTGATAATAACAATTGTTACCATTCTTGTAAAAAAATGTTTCCATTTGTGTATCTTCGAATTGAAATAGTAGAGTGGTAGAACATTCTCGTTTTTACGGCAAAAGTTTCAGGCTCAACAACCACAACCATCAAGCTCCAGTTGACTCAGCCAAAAATGGGTACCTGACTTAAGGTTAGGGAAAAAGGCAGCGACGAAGGGAATCGGGCACCTCACATAAGTTGGGGCCTAGTATACTGGTCTCTAGAACTTCATTCCTGACCTGCGGCTGAAGGACGTCATATACCTTCGTATTTTTAGTTTTGATCTACTTCCTTTTCATCTGATCTCTGAACAAAAACACTCTCCGTCTATTTTTTTATTTCCCTTTATTTCTCTGTCTCTCTTCTCTCTCGCTCTCTCTCTCGCTCTCTTTCTCTCTATCGCTCTCTCTATTTCTCTCTCGCTCTCTCTCTTTCTGTCTCTCACTCTCTCTATCTCTCTCTCTCGCTCTCTATCACACAAACGCATACTCTATTGCATATGTTCGTGCAGTACACACTTCATGTCTGATATTATTTAAAAATCGTACCAATAAAGAACAATCCCATTGGTAGCAACTTGCAGACATTAATAGATCAGGGGCCATAGAAGAATCAGTGGCTAGATTCCAAAAGGTATGTCCATTTTGATGTGAATGTGATGTGCATCTTTTCTCACTTCACTCTGACTAGAAATGATCATTTTCTTCAAATTGCAAACGCATGCATTACAGCAAAGTGAATATAACGGTAGAAGTTGTGCAGCATAATATACAAATGAAGGGAAAGAAAAAGTGACGAAATTACGGAGATTATTCTTTACAGTTAACATCATGACAAATGACATAGTTATTGTCAGTTTATAAGCTGATTTTGTGACAGCCACATGTGGAAGATTACGGTCGTCCATACTCCGTTATGTCACATTACGATTTTGATGGCTTACATTAACTGACTTGTCACAGATGTGATATTCATCTACAACTATTTAAACATGTCAGTGTTTCTTGTGTAAGACAATGATTTTGACTGCTCGCCTTCTCAACACATTGCACTACAAGGGATCCACGGGATTAAGGAGGCTGGCACAATGTGTGTGTGTGTGTGCGTGTGGCTTTGTGTGTGTGTGGCTGTGTGTGTGTGGCTGTGTGTGTGTGGCTGTGTGTGTGTGTGTGTGGCTGTGTGTGTGTGTGTGGCTGTGTGTGTGTGTGTGTATGTGTCTTTGTCTGTGGCTGTGGCTGTGTCCGTGTCTGTGTCTGTGTCTGTGGCTGTGTCCGTGTCCGTGTCTGTGGCTGTGTCCGTGTCCGTGTCTGTGGCTGTGGCTGTCGCTGTGGCTGTGTCTGTGTCTGTGGCTGTGTCCGTGTCCGTGTCTGTGGCTGTGTCCGTGTCCGTGTCCGTGTCTGTGTCTGTGGCTGTGGCTGTCGCTGTGGATGTGTCTGTGTCGGTGTCTGTGTCTGTGTCTGTATGTGTGTGTGTGTGTGCCCGCGCGCGCGCGCGCTTAGCCATAATTTTTACTATAAAGGTTCCACGGAATTAAGAAGGCTGGCACAAGGTGTGTATGCGTGTGTGTTTGTGCGTTTGTGTGTTTGTGTATGCGTGTGTGTTTGTGTATGCGTGTGTGTTTGTGTATGCGTGTGTGTTTGTGCTTAGTCAGACTTGTTTATGTGGTATGTTGCACTAGACTATTTTAGATGTACTTATAAAGGGCAAAAAGGGAGAGTGGTTTCCCAACTATGATCGGTTTAAGACAGGGATGTTTATTGTCAGCCATTCTTTTCAACTTGTTCTTGGAACAAATTATTACAGACGCACTAGAAGATCACCGTGGAACAGTAACAATAGGTCGGAGCACGATTACGAACTTACATTTTGATGATGATGTAGATGTAATAGCTGGAAGTGAAGAAGAGCTAAATACCCTAGCTACCAGACTTGAAACCGCATTAATGAAATACCGTATGGAAATAAACCCTGAAAAGACGAAATGAATGACCAACAACAAAAATGGGCAAACAAATAGACACAGTTACTCAGTTTAAATATCTAGGATCTATAGTTGGAGTTGGAAAGGGCAAAGGCAGAGCTAAGAATCAGATCTGTACAAGCAATGCCGATCCTCTTATCAATTAAACCTTTATGAAAATATAAATGCACCGCACTCAAAACCAAGATCAATATGATGCAAACGATGATCTTAAATGTATACCTGTACTCATGTGAGACATGGACACTGAATGCGGAAATTGAGCGAAACATTCAGGCGATGGAGATGAGATGCTTCAGACAGATCATTGGAATAACCTACAGGGATCGTGGCACATACGAAAAACTATCACACAGTATGTTGGACCTATCAAGATCTCCTGTCAGTGGTAAAGACACGCAAGCTTCAATGGTACGGCCATGTACTGCGATCGAGTGGGCTACAAAACAAAGTACTCAGAGGCACAGTCTCCGGCAAGAGAAAAAGAAGCCGCCTCAAGAAACACTGGATAAATGATATTCGGAAGTGGACAGGAAGGTCCCTTGAGGACACCAAAATTATGGCGATGGACAGACACAAATGGCGTGAATTTGTTCATGTGGCAGTGACATGAGGCGATGCCAAAACGTCCTCCCGCAGACCACCAGTGAATCACACACTGCCTGGGAGAGGATTGGGCGCCCCCCGGCTGGGAACATGCCCAAGATATATAACTCACAACTGGAAGGATGCCCATACGACCATTCTGAGGGTTACAGGAAAGGCGAGACGAGACCAGATTCTTTTAGATTGTCTTATGTTTCACCAGACTCTTTTAGAAGGTCTTATGTTTCACCAGACTCTTTTAGAAGGTCTTATGTTTCACCAAACTCTTTTAGATGGTCTTAAGCTTGACCAGACTCTATTTCATGGTCTTATGTTTCACCAGACTCATTTGGAAGGTCTTATGTTTCACCAGACTCTGGAAAGTGTTCTATGTTTCACCAGACTCTGGAAAGTGTTCTATGTTTCACCAGACTCTGGAAAGTGTTCTATGTTTCACCAGACTCTGGAAAGTGTTCTATGTTTCACCAGACTCTGGAAAGTGTTCTATGTTTCACCAGACTCTGGAAAGTGTTCTATGTTTCACCAGACTCTGGAAAGTGATCTATGTTTCACCAGACTCTGGAAAGTGTTCTATGTTTCACCAGACTCTGGAAAGTGTTCTATGTTTCACCAGACTCTGGAAAGTGTTCTATGTTTCACCAGACTCTGGAAAGTGTTCTATGTTTCTTTCTGGCAGGTATTCTTTTACTTAAACAGACTTCGCGTCAGTATCCATGAGCAGTTTCGCCAGACATTGAATCAGTATCATGTGTTACCTCACCAGACTTCGCGTCAGTATCCATGTGCAGTTTCGCCAGACATTGAATCAGTATCATGTGTTACCTAACCAGACTTCGTTTTAGTATCCATGTGCAGTTTCGCCAGACATTGAATCAGTATCATGTGTTACCTCACCAGACTTCGCGTCAGTATCCATGTCCAGTTTCGCCAGACATTGAATCAATATCATGTGTTACCTCACCAGACTTCGCGTCAGTATCCATGTGCAGTTTCGCCAGACATTGAATCAGTATCATGTGTTACCTCACCAGACTTCGCGTCAGTATCCATGTGCAGTTTCGCCAGACATTGAATCAGTATCATGTGTTACCTCGCCAGACTTCGCGTCAGTATCCATGTGCAGTTTCGCCAGACATTGAATCAGTATCATGTGTTACCTAACCAGACTTCGTTTCAGTATCCATGTGCAGTTTCGCCAGACATTGAATCAGTATCATGTGTTACCTCACCAGACTTCGCGTCAGTATCCATGCGCAGTTTCGCCAGACATTGAATCAGTATCATGTGTTACCTCACCAGACTTCGCGTCAGTATCCCTGTGCAGTTTCGCCAGACATTGAATCAGTATCATGTGTTACCTAACCAGACTTCGCGTCAGTATACATGTGCAATTTCGCCAGACATTGAATCAGTATCATGTGTTACCTCACCAGACTTCGTTTCAGTATCCATGTGCAGTTTCGCCAGACATTGAATCAGTATCATGTGTTACCTCACCATACTTCGTTTCAGTATCCATGTGCAGTTTCGCCAGACATTGAATCAGTATCATGTGTTACCTCACCAGACTTCGCGTCAGTATCCATGTGCAGTTTCGCCAGACATTGAATCAGTATCATGTGTTACCTCACCAGACTTCGAGTCAGTATCCATGTGCAGTTTCGCCAGACATTGAATCAGTATCATGTGTTACCTCACCAGACTTCGTTTCAGTATCCATGTGCAGTTTCGCCAGACATTGAATCAGTATCATGTGTTACCTCACCAGACTTCGTTTCAGTATCCATGTGCAGTTTCGCCAGACATTGAATCAGTATCATGTGTTGCCTCACCAGACTTCGTTTCAGTATACATGTGCAGTTTCGCCAGACATTGAATCAGTATCATGTGTTACCTCACCAGACTTCGTTTCAGTATTCATGTACAGTTTCGCCAGACATTGAATCAGTATCATGTGTTACCTACCAGACTTCGTTTCAGTATCCATGTGCAGTTTCGCCAGACATTGAATCAGTACCATGTGTTACCTAACCAGACTTCGTTTGAGTATCCATGTGCAGTTTCGCCAGACATTGAATCAGTATCATGTGTTACCTCACCAGACTTCGTTTCAGTATCCATGTGCAGTTTCGCCAGACATTGAATCAGTATCATGTGTTACCTAACCAGACTTAGCGTCAGTGTCCATATGGTCTTCAATTATATTTTGCATTAGTGACCATGCAAAACATCAGACTTTAATTAAGTTGCAATATTGAACTAAACTTTGCATCAGTATCCATTTAGTGCTTTACTTAATTTTGCACCAGTATCTATATACGAGCATACGAACACAGCCATTTATAGCCTGCTATAGGAACTCATCGTTTTCATTAGACTACCATTTGAAATCATCGCTTTCATTAGACTATCATATGAATTCATCGCTTTCATTAGACTACCATACGAATTCATCGCTTTCATTAGACTACCATAAGAATTCATCTCTTTCATTAGTCTATAATATGAATTCATCGCTTTCATTAGACTACCATATGAATTCATCGCTTTTATTAGACTACCATACGAATTCATCTCTTTCATTAGTCTACCAAATGAATTCATCGCTTTCATTAGACTACCATACGAATTCATCCCTTTCATTAGACTACCATATGCATTCATCGCTTTCATTAGACTACCATTTGAATTCATCGCTTTCATTAGACTACCATATGAATTAATTGCTTTCATCAAACCACCACAGTAATTCATGGGTTTTATTAGACTACTCTATGAATGCATGGCTTTCATTCGAACATAAAAGGGATGTGTGGCTTTCATTAGACTGTCACAGGAATTCACTGCTTTCTTTTGACTGTCATATGAACATTGACTTTCGTAAGACTATAGCAGGAATTAATAGCTTCAGTTTGTTATATGAATTCATCGCATTTGACATACTGCCACTGAATTAATGACTTTCATTAGACAGTCATAGACATTTGTGGTATTCGATAGATTGCCATTGTAATTCATGGTTTTCTTTAGAATGTCACAGGAATTCATGACATTACAAATTCATTAGATTGCCATATGAATTCATGGCTTTCATTAGACTGACATAGGAATTCTTTGTTTTTGATGGACTGCCCACATGAATTCAAGGCTTTCATTTGATTGTAACATGAATTCGTGGCTTTCATTAGGCCATCATATGAGTTAATGACTTTCGTTAGACCACTAAATGAATTAATTGTTTTCATTGCCATATACATTACTTGGTAGTTATGTTCTTCCAAATGAAAGCATTACAACGATAACAGAGTCCCGAGTATTACTCTACAGTTGAAAGGGTACATATCACACACACACACACACACAAACACACTCACATAAAGGTTTATAAGCCCTAATCCAGATCTCTCACGTACCCAGCCTCTTTCATCAAGATCAAACACATGTAGCTAACGCCGCAGAAATCCGATATCACCACAGGGACACACTTTACGACGCGAGCCACACACATACACACTCACACGTGTTCATTCACACTCCAAAACGCACTCACTCACACACATATTCACACAGTCATTCACATGCAATCATAAAGACGCACACGCGCACTCAAATATGCACACGTGGCTGCCAGCCTAGGCATCTCCGAACACAAATCAATAAGCGAATATCAAAAGCCGAAGAAAACGTGGTTTGTCAATTATCACGTCACACAATATTCAAATAAGGAAGGTAGAATTGCATAGAGAAGACAGTCGGTCGGTACAATTGTTAGCAGCAGACAAACAATTGATTACATCCCGTGTGTGGTAAATGTGTGTTAGTCTAAATTATTTATGCGTAAGATGAACAGAGACGCTAGGGTGGGTGTCTATAAATATCTGCGTATCACCTACCTCTATGTGTGTATCCCATATATTATCCATGTATCACTTATCACATTGTCTGTATCACTTTCCCTTGTCTGTGTATCATATATCAATGTTATATTTCAAGGTGCACTCTCTGTGTATCGTCAATCATTGTTTGTGTATTACCCGTCACTGTTTGTGTACATCACATTTTACTTTTCCTAGTACATATCACTGAATGTGTATCCCATACACTTTATATATTTGAGATATCACTGTTTCTGTAGCACATCATTGATATGATACCACTTACCCCTGATTGTTGGACATCTACTGCCGTTTGCGTAACCCCTAAAATGCGTATGTTATACTGCACATTTTAAAGCATGTATAATGAAGAAATGTGTACATATCACCTTTCACTGTTACTGCGTCCCTTACGCCTTGTGCTTGCATGACCTACAATTGTCAATTATGTATCACGATCCGTATAGTATTTGTTTATACAAACATTTCCCACATTATTGTGGGCATGTCAATTCACAGTTTGTGTATCATACATTTGTATATCGGCTAAGCAAATAAATAAATAAATATATATATATATATATATATATATATATATATATATATATATATACATATGTATATATATATAGTATACCTTCTAACTGTTTATGTATTACATATCGCATTATGTGTACCATCTAATCACGTGTATGTATCACATATCACTAAGTGTGTATCACGTGTCACAACCCGAGTACCATTTATTACTGTTCACGTATCACCTAATTATAGTATGTTTCACATATAACTGTTCATGTATCCCCTAATTATAGTATGTTTCACATATAACTGTTCATGTATCACCTAATTATAGTATGTTTCACATGTAAATGTTCATGTATCACCTAATTATAGTATGTTTCACATATAACTGTTCATGTATCACCTAATTATAGTATTTTTCACATGTAAATGTTCATGTATCACCTAATTATAGTATGTTTCACATATAACTGTTCATGTATCACCTTATGTGGGGCCAAAATGCAGCAGTGCGTGACCTGACAGCTGCCAGCGGCCCTTACTGGTTTGCTTGCAACAGGGTTACGGAACGATTATTTTCCAAGGCCCTATTGCGTCTACACCTTGCTGCTTTAGTAACACGCTGCACAAGTTACTAATGTAGAATGGCCAAGTGATATGGATCGAAGTGGAAAGGCAGACTCGGTAATCAAAAATCCCAACTGGAATAGGACAAATCGTGCCGAAATGCACACATGTCGCAGACTCGCTGTAAACTACAACACAATGCCACAACGTCCTTTTGAGGACGAACACCGACGAAGCAGATGTATCACTTAATGTTGTGCACGTATCACTTATTGCTGCCCATGTTGTCCATCACAAGTGATGAAAACCACGCTCTTTGTTCAGCCGTGTGAACAGTCGCATCTCTTGCTGTGTCCGCTGAAATGGGTGACTTGCACGGTTTTTTACAGTAGCATCTAAACTTCCCACAAGCCAAATTCGCGAAGGTGAACCGGCAGAACTAACCCGTGAGATACGTCACAGGTGTAAGCGTAGTGCCATTCAGCCGGCGTCCAGACCAGGATAAACGGATGGAAGAAATCACAAAAAAGAACGAAATAACACGTCCAGACGGAAAACAACACCACGTTTCAGTGAACACAAGTTTAAGTCGTCGACTAGTGTGAATTCCAGGCAAATCCGTGGTCTAGCGGCATCCATAATGATCCAAAACAGTAGAGAATTGTAGACTCGCAGCCAGTTATGGCGCCATCTTTGCCAGATTTTTGCGAGATTTGCTGCCCATGTATCACGTGATTATGTGCACTTATCATTGACCACTGTTAATATGTGGATCATCAGCGTGCGTGTTATTAGTGTTTATGAACGGTTTATGCTTAAATGATTCAACAGTTATGAAGAAACAGAGGATCTAAACGTTTATAAAAGTAACTGTTTGTTTCGTTTCTTTAACTAGCCCACGGCTCTTCAGACATTCCCATAGCTTCTCAATCTCTCTGAGTAAATGGCACATCTTGTAGATGAAGGTGGTTCATGTAGCTCGTTTGTTGAGCGCACTCCTGATCCACCTTCTTATGTGCCGATGCGGCTCGACTCTCATTGCAAAGACCTGCAACAGTGATTTAATACGGTGACTTTTTCAGACAGGAGGTCATTGAAGAACTTAATCATAACGCACCAATCCCTATCGAATCATGAGTGCTTGTGAAGACAGGATGTCAGCTCTATTTGTCTATACGATGTGCCATAATTAAACAGGAGGTCATTGATAGGCTTCGAAAGGTCACTCATTTCATGATGCTCGGAGTGACCATCAGCGCTAGACCACGTGACTTGCTCTCAGAGACAGCAGTGAAAGGTGGTGGAGCTTAAGGAGACAGATAAAAAGTAATGTCGGAGAGAGTGCAGTCAGTTCTTTGTGTTAACCTGGCACAACTTAAGTGGAATCAGAAAATCGGTGAAGTTAAAGGCTTGCACTAATTTGTCCTTTGACGAGATTGATTTACTGACTACAGTAAGTATCTGCCATATGGCTATGTATTGATTGTTTCCTTGTCAGAGAAAGGTGTAAGCATCGACATGGAATCGTATCCCAATGTACGGAGTTCCTTGTCTGAGAAGGGTGTAAGCATCCAAATGGGATCGTATCGCAATGTACGAAGTTCCTTGTCAGAGAAAGGTGTAAGCATCCACATGGGATCGTATCCCAATGTACGAAGTTCCTTGTCAGAGAAAGGTGTAAGCATCCAAATGGGATCGTATCCCAATGTACGAAGTTCCTTGTCAGATAAAGGTGTAAGCATTCAAATGGGATCGTATCCCAATGTACGGAGTTCCTTGTCAGAGAAAGGTGTAAGCATCCACATGGGATCGTATCCCACTGTACGGAGTTCCGTGTCAGAGAAAGGTGTAAGCAAACACCAGGCGATGACGTTCCTTTGTACAAGGTGGCTACGTCAGCAAGAGTTGTACATGAAACAGCAGAGGTCGCATCCTGTTGTACGAAGTTCCTTTGTCATCAATAGATGTAAGAGTTACATCTGAAACTGCAGCCCTTTGCACAAATTCGACATCTTGTTTCCATAACGAAAACTGGAAATATTGAAGATACCAGAACTTCTGGCATGCTACAGGTAATGAGAAAAAAAGACTCACTAATTGAGTTAAATATCAAATGATCGTGGTTGGGATATAAATAACTAGAATTGACCATGAATGGAACCAGGTTTAAAACCAGGGGAACCATTTTACTTAGTACCAACACCCTCTGATAAAAGAGATTAGTTAGTGATAGTCTGAACTATATCGATGTGATCCTATCAAGTTTTGAAAATACATTTATAATTGTGTTTTTGTGAAAGAATTATTTGTCAAGTTTCATTTATGATGTGTGTGTTTGGAGAGGCGGGAGGGTGAGGGAGGGGGGGGGAGGCGGGGCGGTAATTTGGTCAAAGCGATAGAAAGCACAATACGTCACAAAAACAATTGACCACAGTGTCTAGTCCAGCAAATGTAGATGTTTGTATAGTTATCATGAGTGCTAATATTGATCAGCTGGTTCGCGTCGAGGTTTATGGAAAGAAGTGACATTTAGATATTTATTAATGACAGCCTGTTGGATGATGACACATGATAGACACATCAACAAAACGCATCCTGCAGAGCTTTGAAATCAAACGAGAGTAGAGTGGATTAAGGTGTATATGAGGACGAAGCAGGAGTGTGTACAACCAGCGAGCTACATGAACCATTCCACACCTTTAGTAATTTACTGATAGAGTCTGAGCATCTAAGGGTATTCCAAGCGTATAGTGGTCCATTATAAAACACATAATACAACATACCAAAAAAAATTAGAAGGGAGACTAGATCGGACGTCTGAGTAGAGGTGTGACTAGTAGAGCTCTCTGCTTTCGCGTTAAAAGTGACGGTGCCGAACGCCGTTATAGACACGCACCAGTCGCCTCAGCTATAAATTGTTATCTGCTTACAGTTATGGAAGAAAAGACGATGAGGAAGGGACATGGCTAGCCAAATTTACAAAAATAATACACATGAGGCCAAGTACAATGTAAGTCTATGACTCTTTGTCCCAGACAGAAGTATCTGCAATGGGACTACCATTACACAATGACACCAATGAACCCCTACTAATACTGCAGAAACACGTCCAAACTGAGCAGTTTTCACGACAACTTAAACTCTAGAACATCATCTTGGAAATAAAAAGGATAGCAGGAAAACATGATATTATTATCAGTTGTCGTTTCCATGACCATATATTAGACATACCCTCAGCACATTACCTAACACATATTTCTTGTAAAAAAAACACATGGACACTTAACTCAGGACGCCCTCTGGCATATCTAGAAAAATGACGACATTAGATATTGTGAGAACAATCCCTGTTCCGCGTACATAACAAAACTGACAACAAAACTGACAACAAAACTGACAACAAAACTGACAACAAAACTGATCGATTATCTAAAATTGTGTTGCGATCGTGCTACTGTCACTGTGCAACTATAACAGCACATACTATGGTTACATAACTGCTGAGTAACATACATCTTACAAGACATGCACACTGCTACGACGGCTACATTTTTGGCTCTGCTGATGACGATTTATAATAATCCCGCAAGTTTTACTAAGGTGGTTTGTAGACTTTGCCAGACTATCGTTGGGTGCAAGACCATCTCTAGAATAAGAAAGGTATCCGTAGATTGTACCAGCCTGTCATAGAGTCCCAGACCATCTCTAGAATAAGAAAGGTATCCGTAGATTGTACCAGCCTGTCATAGAGTCCCAGACCATCTCTAGAATAAGAAAGGTATCCGTAGATTGTACCAGCCTGTCATAGAGTCCCAGACCATCTCTAGAATAAGAAAGGTATCCGTAGATTGTACCAGCCTGTCATAGAGTCCCAGACCATCTCTAGAATAAGAAAGGTATCCGTAGATTGTACCAGCCTGTCATAGAGTCCTAGACCATCTCTGGTATAAGAAAGGTATCCGTAGATTGTACCAGCCTGTCATAGAGTCCTAGACCATCTCTGGTATAAGAAAGGTATCCGTTGACTTCACCAGACTATCATAGGATCACAGATCATCCCTGGACAATGAAAGGTATCCGTATATTTTATCAGACTATCATGGAGTCCTAGACCATCTCTGGACTAAGAAAGGTGTCCATAGACTTTTCAAGACAATTAAAGTGGTTCAGAAGCCCCACCATTCAACTACAAAACAAACCATACCCACTGGCGCACGCACACACCCACACACACACACACACACACACACACACGTGAGCTGCAAACACGTGAGCTGGAGAACCATAAACCAAACGGACATGGCTTGGGCTGTCCAAGTTTTGACATGATGTCACTGGTCTGCTAACACATCCGGTCTGTTCAAGGATGTCTGAGTCGCTATAATCGTATCAGTGAATCGACACTGTCATGTTAGAAATGAGATTCTTAGCTATCGTTATTTTGGTTGCGTTATTTTTCTGTCCCGTTACTCTCCATTTCGTGTATGGAAATATTGATCGAAGGATTGGGCGCGTGACAGGAGGGATCTTTGCTTTGCAGCTTTCTGTATGTAAATAATTTCTGAGAGCTGTTTGTATGAGAATGATACACAGATAAGGGGCACCGGCACAGTGGCGTAACAACTTTATATGGGGCAAACCTTGGTGGAAATAAATTATGAGCTGCTTACTAATGGTTAACTTAACAACGGTTTTATTCTTCCATCAGTCTGTGGGAGCACATCTAACATATTCCAAATTTAATTTCTTCCTTGATTACTTTATGACCCGTTTCTGCAGCTAGAGATGTACCTTTGTCGCTACAGCTTTGGTTTTCAGCGATCTCTCTCCTCGGTTTCGGTTATAACTTGCAGAAATGATACATAGATAATCGTTTCAAGTAGGTCAGTTCGATGATCTTTAAATTGTGCTATACAAGTTCAATTTAGATCAGATGATTGTCTGTAAGTAATTAGCGTGTCGGGCAATTTTATATTAGACCAAATCGATTATCTGTAAGTAACTAGCGTGTCGGACAAGTTCATATTAGACCAAATCGATTATCTGTAAGTAACTAGCGTGTCGGACAAGTTCATATTAGACCAGATCGATTATCTGTAAGTAACTAGCGTGTCGGACAAGTTCATATTAGACCAGATCGATTATCTGTAAGTAACTAGCGTGTCGGACAAGTTCATATTAGACCAGATCGATTATCTGTAAGTAACTAGCGTGTCGGACAAGTTCATATTAGACCAGATCGATTATCTGTAAGTAACTAGCGTGTCGGACAAGTTCATATTAGACCAGATCGATTATCTGTAAGTAACTAGCGGACAAGTTCATATTAGACCAGATCGATTATCTGTAAGTAACTAGCGGACAAGTTCATATTAGACCAGATCGATTATCTGTAAGTAACTAGCGTGTCGGACAAGTCAATTTATCGTTTCGTTTTCAGTCTCGCAATTCGTGAAAATGATTTTGTATATGATTTGCTGTTTTCTTCTCCTTGACAAAAACGAATTGTAAAGCAATTTTCTTTCTTTACATTTACTGCCTCGCATAATTTACTCGCACCTGCTTGTCTTATGATTGGCATGTGTTTATACAATTTTCTGAAGATTTCAGATGTATGCTTTTTTGTTGGAATATTTATATTTCAAAATATCGAATTATCTCATTTCTGCCTTCTGTATCGGTAATTATTTTTTTCGAAAAAAGCGGCGGTCATCCTGAGGCTGTCGACACTGCCATAGAGCTTGTCTTGCAGTTCCACTGGTGATGGCCACATCTGCTCTCTCTGATCCTCGTATGTCGGGCAGTTTCGCAGCAGATGTTCAGCGGTCATTTTACCGGTACCACACGGGCATTCGTATGTACCACCTATCTTTAATGTGTTGAATAGGTGGTACCTCAGTCTATTGTGGCCAGTGCGAAGTCTGAAGACAACGACCTGCTCTCTTCTGTTCAACTGGTAATAGGCATCGTTTTTGGTGTAACCAGTATGTTCGGTTTCCCATTTGGTCATGTATCTGGCTTTGATAAGCCGTTTTGACTCTTCGTACGTCATACTAGTATCTGTTTGTGGTCATCATTAAGATTCAAATCTTACAGGAAAATGTTGGACGTCGAATCGACAAAGCATTTTTGGGTGAACAATTGTGATTTAGTCAGAACAGCTGAACAGCAATATCTTTTAAAAGACGCAAGCAGAGAAATATATAGAGTTACAGAAAAACATATATATGGTTACTATAATGATGACAAAACCCGAGTGGTCTGCCGGGGTCTTTATGTATGACAATGACAAGAATAGCACCACGGCCTCACAGAGAGCATGTGGTAAGAGGCGACTAAGTGTGTGACATAGCATAACACAGCCATGGTTAGCTGGTTTGTTTGGAGCAACAAAGATGGCTCCTAACAGGCTGCAGGTATACTTTGCTTTATTGTTAGAGTCTATTAAGATGAGCGCGCACATGAGTTAACAACTCTTCGCAAGCGATTGTTCCAACGCTGTGGAGTATTAAGCTGCTCGAGCCTAGCTCGCGAAGCAGGAAATCCTTCGTCCGGTTATATATAGATCATACCAGAGCTGAAACCTGCACAGGGACATCTGCCACTGTAGAAGCACAGGTCGACTAAGTGGGACCTGCACAGGGACATCTGCCACAGTAGAAGCACAGGTCGACTAAGTGGTACCTGCACAGGGACATCTGCCACAGTAGAAGCACAGGTCGACTAAGTGGGACCTGCACAGGGGCATCTGCCACAGTAGAAGCACAGGTCGACTAAGTGGGACCTGCACAGGGACATCTGCCACCGTAGAAGCACAGGTCGACTAAGTGGGACCTGCACAGGGTCTTCTGCCACTGTAGAAGTACATGTCGACTAAGAACTAAGACTCAGAACCTATATAAATTATGAAAAGGTCTTTCACAGGACCCAGCATAAGAAACTAATTACATTTAGGGAAAGCAGGTAGGAATGGAGAAGGCAAAACAACATTAAGTAGCCTACAATAGAAAGAAACTGGCGCTGAAATATATCGCCGATGTTATGCAGAAATGTATACATATAAAAAGGAATGTGCTGTTGCAATACGTACTTGTCAATTGAATATTGCCATCAAACGACTGTATAGACAGAAACAGAAAGTGCTATCACCCATCGACAGTGGAGTATCAATAAATAATCTGAGATTCCCCGAATAGTTCAGTTCTACTGGCTGAAAACGAGCACAAATTACATAAAATGGTTACTCAATAAAAGAACAAAAGTCCGGTGTTTAGGTTGGACACTTACACCGAGAAAACAAGAACAATAACACATTTGGAAAATAGAGCCGACATCTTACTCTTCAGATACAATTCAAGAGCTGCTCCTATAACGACTTAGTATATCTTGCTAATATAATAACTATTTAGTATATCTTAGAAATACATTAACGATTTAGTATATCTTGCTGGGATCAAGATGCTGAGCAGCAAATGAGCTGCAGTGGTTAGCGACCCATAGCTGACTGCTAGAGTCAGGGCCAGAGAACCATAGCTGCCAAGATACTTCTACACCTCCACGCGGTGATCCTGGATAAGAGGCTGCAGCAGGGCAGACTGGCTAAGGAGAAGGGATCGAAGAGGGAATGCTTACCCGGTACTCAAAAAATGCTTGCTGAAGTCGGATGTGTTGTACTGAAAGGTGCAAATATCGCAGCCAAGCTGTAAACTACGACACGGCGCATTCCGATCTCTGGACTACATTCTGTTTCTTAAGCCCTTTTGGGGTTTGGTGGTGGGAGATTGAGAACGAACGAAGAAAAAGAAGAAGTACTTCTTGCTAATACAATAACGATTGATTATATCTTGGAAATACAATAACGATTTAGTATATCTTGGAAATATAATAACGATGTAGTATATCTTGGAAATGCAATTACGCAAAATTAGATTTGCGAATTGAAAATCAGGACGAGAATAAAGTTAGTCAAATATGTTATGAACAACATGAGTTGTATATTGACATCTAAGCACGTCACTCACAAATTCAAAATAAAGTTTCGAGTTGTTTTGTGTAGTCGTCTCCCAATGTTATCTATACTCGTCTCCCAATGTTATCTATACTCGTCTCCCAATGTTATTTATACTCGTCTCACAATGTTATCTATACTCGTCTCCCAGTGTTATCTATACTCGTCTCCCAATGTTATATATTCTCGTCTCCCAGTGTTATGTATACTCGTCCCACAATATTATCTATATTTGTTTCACAATGTTATCTATACTCGTCTGACCGCGTTATATATACTCGCTTCACGGTGTTATATTTACTCGTCTCTACTGTATCGGGTGGACACATGGATTATAATAATAACACTCAATTACTTTTTTCAGAAGATAATTGATGCACTGGATAAAGAATTGGACGCATATCGCTGACAGAAAAAAAAACACAAAAGGAAGTCTGATAAATTAGGGATGCATAGGGAATTGATGAAGAAAATCCCAGTCCGATAAATACGATATGTCGGTGACATAAAAGGACATAATGCAATGTTGTAAACAATACAGAGATGAAAGGTGAAGATCAAACGTGCCAGAGGTAAGCAACGCTACATGTGGGAAGATAACATGAGATTGACGGTGAAAAACCTGCCAGATCGTACCATCAAAGCAAGAGACAGATGTTGTATTAGAAGAATTGGAGCAGACCTTCACTGTCAAGATGACAACTGAGCTAGATTGTACAAAGCTTAGCAATATGATAATGATACGGTGCAACATGATAATGATACGGTGCGACATGATAATGATATGGTGCGACATGATACTGATACGGTGCGACATAATAATGATACTGTTCAATACAATACAATACAATTTGATATGATTATGCATGATATGATAAGTCATTGTACAATATCTTATAATATCATACCATACCCTATCATGCCATATATTAAATCTTATCGCATAAAATCATATCGTATCATACCATATCGTTTCATATCATATCATATCATACCATATCGTATCAAATCATTTCATATCATATCATATCGTATCATACCATATCATATCATATCTTACCGTATCTGTAACTGAATTACAAGGGGCCAACGTCAGGGAAGCCATGAAAATACTGTTCGTGGTACCCACACATAGCTTGAGAACCCTGCCCGAGAGGTTCAGTTCATTGAACGGGGCATTGTACTTAATTCTCAAACAATGCAGTTTAAAACTGTCCAGCCAAAAATGGTTCTCTGTCCCACGATTCTACGGGGAATCCCACGATCTATAAGCCATCCATCAGTTTTAAAAACAAAGCAACATTTATCTGGGGCAGGCCAGTTCAAATAAACTTTGAGGAAAATGAACTCAAGAAAGTAGAAGTCATTGACCAAAGCGGGGAGCTTAGCATATAAGCTAGGGGAGACAGATAAGGAAGACAGATCAGAAGGAGCAGAAAAGGAAATTCTACCGTGCAGTTTAGTAGGTAGAGTATTAGACAAGAACAGTAAGCTAGATAAAACTAAAGAACTTAGCCAGTGAGTGACCAGAATAGAGAGATAGAATTAGAAGCCACCGAGGCAGACCGACACTGAAAGCCAACGAGAGACCACACACGTGTAAGAATCTGTCTGTGTGTGATGTTCTGTTGAGTCGTCTCTAACGACTATCTCTCGTGACCCGACTTCATTCTCGTCAGACGGAGACGTGTTGCTTCAACACAAAGATGTCGTCCTGGACAACATGTCGCGACTCATGTGTGCCTCGTCCAGAAAACCATAGTAACAAAACCACTGTCGTATGTCATAGATACGAGCACAGCTGCAGTCGCCGACTTCTTGATGTTGAGACGAGACAAGAGGCTCAGTAGACATCTGCATTACGTTGAGACGAGAGAAGATGCTCAGTAGACATCTGCCTTACGTTGAGACGACACAAGAGGCTCAGTATACATCTGCCCTACGTTGAGACGAGACAAGAGGCGCAGTAGACATCTGCCTTACGTTGAGATGATACAAGAGGCGCAGTAGACATCCACGTTGTGTAAGCTCATGGAAGAAATATAAGGCCATCAGACGATCTATGACAGAGAGATGAGGACTGAAAACAAGCAGATAGACAGCATTATATCAACGCATAGAGATAAGCGGTGAATAGAACAATTGCTAGATGCTGACCACGTGATTAGAACCCTGGGTAAAATTTAGTGCAACAAATAAGACTTGTGCTACTTGTACGAACCTCTTGAAAGACGGTAAGGTTAGTTACAGAAGTGAGATAACACCATTCTTGAGGGGCATTACAATTAGTTAATAATTGATGAACAATATAATTCGATTTACGAGCATATGCATTGATATGATGTGAATTATGTTTGTGAAATAGACATTCTTTGTTTTGTTTTTGTTAAAAGAATTGTTAGTGGTTTAATTAAAGTGTGAGTTAAGGAGTGATATTGTTAAGGAAGAAAGATAGTAAACAAAGTGGCACAATAACGGTAGACCTGCTACATATTATATTAAATAGCACAATGATCTAGGATAGAAATAACGTTTGACCTGTTATATATCTTATCATATTATTTCATATCATATCATACCAAATCATATCATACCATATCATATCATACCATATCATATCATACCATATCATATCATACCATATCATATCATACCATACTGTATCGTATAATATCGTATTATATCGTATCATATTATATCATATCATACCATTTCATATCATATCGTATTGTATCGTATCGTATCGTATCATATTGTATCATATCATACCGTATCGAATATCGCATTGTACAGTATCGTACTATATCGTATAGTATCAAATCATATCATCATATGATTAATGGAAAGGAACATACATAAAACCAAGCACTTGAAAAGAATAAAAAGGAATAGTTTCATAGCCAGCGTTATCGTGGCGTCCAGATGGTGGTACGAGGTTAGACGTTGTTGATAAACTCCACAAGTTAAACAATCTCCACTAACATGTGGATTGTTGCTATGTTTGTTAACTACATGCAGGATATTATAAACCAAAATAACCAAATGCCACGTTAAAATATTTCAACAGGTTACAACGACACGTCGATTATGAGCCGGAAGTCTGGTTTTTCACCCACCAGCAATCTTATTGCAACGTTCCATTTCTGTTTTAGCTGCTTCTAATTAATCGTTGGATATGAGGTCTTGTCTAGGTGTAAGAAATTGCATCAACGTTAAACGACACTAGCCTTAACGGTGTTCTACTGGCTATTGTTGTATTGGAAGTCTCATATATAAAACGTAGCTACAAAATCTATAAAATTCACTTTTTCTATAATTTTTACATTTAATCTTTACTTTATACATATATACATATATATATAGATTATCGACATGTGTGTTTCTTTAATGTTTCATCAATTATCGACATTTATGTTTCCATATTGTCTCATCTATTCTAGTATGTATTCATTTATGTCTCATATTATTTGACATATATATTATTCTTATATTTATCAATTAATATCAACATTTGTGTATATTTATATCTGCATCTTTCATCGACTATTACATTATCCATATATGCTCATCTGTTATTGATATTGACATTAACCATTTTTCTAATTTATTAAGGACATTAAAAATATTCCTATTTTCTCATCTATTAATGGCATCTGCATTACCTTTATTGTTGTCATCTATTATCCACATTGATATTACTCTGATTGTCAAATGTTATCGATATTTATAATAGTATTATTTTCTCTTATGTGAGCAACAACTCCACTGCCTTGTGGAAACCAGAGAGAGGGTAAGGCTAAGGGAGTAAACCTAGGCTGAAAATTCGGCGTGGTAGCACCTAAGGCGGATGATTTCAAAATTGCGAAATAATTCCGGCAGCTCCTGCAGCTGAGCTGCTGTTAAATCGTCATGCTCTGCATTCCTATGGATTACACAAGTGAGGCCGAGAGGAGATCCGGCAGTTTGGGCTGCCAAAGGTCTCCATGTTATGGCACATGCCTGCACGATGGAGAGGCTACTCCAGCCTCGCTCTTGAATGAGGACACAACACGGAAGCTTGGAAGTCTACGGGTTATTAGTCCCACCCGATTGGCGTGGGGGAAGGGGCGTCACGGGTCAGTTTTGACCTTGGGAGGGATTATCGCATCACATTGGTCGACTACCGCCCGCTTCAGCCGGGCAGTCCCCGGTCAGCAGGGTGTCGATTCGCCAACATCTGCCTGCTCCAGTGGGTACCTGGAGCTTATTACATGTATGACAAGCAGATTTTCATTTTACACCAAACAAAACCAGCTCTTCGATTTGCTAGCTGGAATGATTGTATTATGTGTACAGGCATCTCCGATGCTCTTCGCGAGGTTGGATTTGCCAGAAAACAAGGCATATATATCACAAAGACTTCTTCAAGGGCAGGCAGCAACATAATGTTTCCTGGAAACACCCAATGTCATATCGATGTCATTAAATCGACTTGATTGTCACTATGCCTTCAGCTATAAACATGGTCCTCTCCACTAGAAGCTATCACAGTGCAGACTGCGATTCTGGCATGCTCTTGTATGCAGCAGAGTACGCTTGCAGCTTCGCAAAATATACAACTGGTTCAATTCACATCTCGCAAGAATGGAAACAGAAATTGAGGTCAAATGAGAAACTTTCATCAATTATACAGAATGCCCAAATGAGAGGACGCTTGCTACCCTCAGAAGGGCCCGTGTCATCAATCAACAACCTCTAGAAAATGCGCGAATGAGTACTGGCAGAAACGTTGTGAAGAAATTCAGCTAAATGCAGACACGGGAAATACCCAGAGCATGTATATAGCCATAACAATGGCTCTGGGCTTTACTGCAAGAGGTAATGCACCCTTGACATTTCTGAAATATTTTAGAATCATGGACCGTGACCAGATGATTCCAGATGGGTGGAACACTACTCTGAGCTCTACTTTCGGGAAAGGTGGTCACTAATGAGGCCTTGTGAAGGCTACATGTCCTGTCCATTATAAAGGACCTTGATAGACCACCTACTCTGGAGGAGCTTGAAATGGCTATTAACTACCTCTCAAATGGCAAAGCACCAGGGGGAGATGATTTCCCACCCGAAGCCATCAAATGCGGGAAACCAGCACTAGCTCGGCCAATGTTCTATTTGCTTAGCTTCTGCTGGAAGGAAGTTGCAGTCCCCCAAAATATTCGTGACGCCATCATTGTGACTATTTACAAAAACAAAGGTGACCGCTGGAACTGCAATAATTATAAAGGATCTCGTTCCTGACCATTGTAGGCAAAGTCTACACACACATGCTACTAAACAGGTTGAGACTGCTCGCGGACAGGGTGTACCGAGAATTCCAGTTGGCTCTAGAGTTGGTAGATCAATAACAGATATGATTTTCTCGCTTCACCAAGTCCAAGAGAAGTGCTAAGGTCATCGACTTGGTTAGTAGAAAGGGTCTACTAGAACCCCTCGAGAAGATCTGTTTCTACCCAAAAGTACGTAGCATGATAATTTCTTGTCACACTGATATGAAGGGCTCCGTTCTTGTCGACGGATCATCTTCAAACTCTTTTCCCATCAATAGTTTGGCGAAGCAGGGATGAGTGCTCGTGCCGAACCTTTTTCAGGATCTTCTTCTCCATGCCCATATGATACATTTGTGGACGGTGTTTATCTGTACACCAGGTCAGATGGATGCCTGTTTAACCTGACCCGACTGCGTGCTAGGATCAAGGTGAGGAGGGTGTTCATTAGGGAGATGCTATTTTCGGATGCTGCAATTATAGTGACCATTAGTGAGGTGCCTTACAGAGACTGGCAGACAGATTCGTCGATGGGTGCAAGCAGTTTGGGCTCACCATACAAAGGTCTGCGCAGAGGACATTACTATTACGCCCTCAAATACGTTTGATAGTATCACTCTGGAGGCCATCAACAGTTCCAATTATCTGGGGTCTGTCATAAGCAACACTCTCTCGCTCGAGAAGGGCAATATTCTTGGCAGGGCAAGTACCATCATGGGCCGCTTGACGAAGAGAGTCTGGGAAAACACTTGCTCTGTCCCCTGCATCAAGGTCCGGGTCTATCAGACCTGCGTTCTTGACACTCTCATGTGTGGAAGCGAGACTTGACACTCTCATGTATGGAAGAGAGACTTGGCACTCTCATGTATGGCAGAGAAATTTGGAGCACTTACACTAAACAGGAACGGCGGCTCAACACCTTTCACGTGAGGTGTCTAAATCGAATATTGGAGAGTGGGTGGCAAGAGAGAGTGTCACATAATACGGTCTTACAGAGAGCAAACACTCACAGCATGTACTCGACGTTGAGCCAGCGACGTTTACGGTGGTTGGGACATGTTTATCGCATGGAAGACGAGAGGCTGCCAAAGGATATCCTTTTTGGACAGCTAGTCATTGGGATTAGAAGAATCGACCGCCCTACACTGAGATTCAAGGACGTATGCAAGAGGAACAAGAAGTCGGGCGACATCACATCCGAGGACTGGAATAAAATTGCTCAGGATCGAGCTTTCTGGAGACAGTCAGTTGGAGAGTCATAGTGGCTGCTGACGTTTCGTAGAGGTCTTCTGGCTTCAGAGAAAAGAGAAGGACTGAAGAGATCAAGGAACAGCCAGGCAATCCAGCCTTCTCAGTATGGTTGTACGATCTGTGGCAGAGACTGTCACTCGCGGATCGGTCTTTACAGCCATTGCAAACAGTGTCTAAGTGCAGGAGACAGGACAAAACTTGCAGGGCTCCATGCGCATGGTCTGTCGAGACCGAGACGACTATGATGATTTTCTCACCAGTTATTAGCGTTTATATTGTCTTTATCTTCCCATCAATTGTCGAATTCGTCATATTTCTTGCATTATCGACATTTATATTACCCTTTATTTATCATCTGTTATGGAAATGTATTTAATTATCATTTTGTTATATAGTTCCCACATAATCCCGTGGATTTCGTGGCGAAGTGGTTAAGCCGTCAGCCTTGTGATCAGGTGGTGTGGGTTCTTTTTCACGGGTGCTTGATGCACCTGCATCTCGTAGTCGCCCCTAGTCGTCTTGTCCTTGACATCAATGGGGTCGGGCTTCTCGAGAAGAGAGAATGAGGATACAAAGTAGTGCAGTTAACCCTTACTAACAATAGTGCTAGCAACTCAATTATGCCAGCATCGTCTGCGATGGACGGCGGCCTTTACCTTTACCCACTTAATTATGACCACTATTTTTGCCATCTCTGTACGATGTTTCGATTACCCTAATTTTCTCATCTATTATCGACATTTACAGCATCATGTCCGAACTTATTATTGACATTTGCTCTTGTATCGCCTCATCTGTTATCGACATATGTGCTTTCATATTTACTCATCGATTATCGACATATATGTTTGTTTATCGTCTCATCGACACTTTTCTTGCACTTATTTTCTCATGTGCTTTCGACGTTTCTGCTTCATTATCTTCTCACCTTTTTTTGACACTTATATTTGCCGTAATGACTCATCAGTTCAGTTCATAGCGAGCATCGCTATTTCCAGTGGTAACAGCGTGCCTCAGTTTGATTCCCGAACGGAGACTAAACAAATTCAGGTCGTGGTTTTAATCGAGGACTGCTTCTCCAGTCAACCCAACTGTAAATGGGTACCTGACGCATGAGTTAGGGAAATCAAAAACAGTAAGTAAGGGCACTGGCCACCCCACCTCTCACAGCCTACAGCTTAGTACAATGGAGTTTTGAAAAACTCAATTTCAAACCAGCGATTAATTCTGCGGAATTTCCTTTTTTTGTATATGAGCCGTATGTGTCCATCTATTACAAGCATTTGTGTATCCTTATTCCTTCTGATATCAACATTTGTGTTTCTTTTGGACACATTTAGATATTGTCCCGCTAAGTTTCTTCATCTCTGTTTGCCATCAACCGTCGACGTGAATTGCTCACCGCTCCTGACATTGCTGCATAGCTTGCCCTGTAATGGTATTGGCTGAGGTCACTCTACTTTCACGAGGTCTGCAACGAGTGTTCGGTTGCTATGTGGCCGATGTCACAGATACGCAGATCAGCCGTACTGTCCTGATATGTTATGTAATGAAGGGCACGATAATTCATTGTGTCTAGAGCGTAAACTTATAACGGAAACCAGATATAGAGTATAACAGTGATTATTATTTCAATTGACTTCGATTGTTTTTCTTGACGTTGATAGAAATATTACAATTGTTTTGATTTCATCCTTTGCTGAAAAGTCGCGCCATTCTTGGCACTCCTGCCTGCTCTTATTACACGGGAAACCACAGTGAACGGGTATCCACTTAATTGTGGTCAGTTGAAGATGATTAGAATGTAATTATATTCTGGTCAAACAATTAGTAAAGTGTATTCCACAAACTATGCATGTTAAAATGTGACGTGACGCGTTTTGTAGATACTTATTGTAGATTTTCATGAACGTAATCAAATGTATAAACATAATATGTATACATTTCTGCAGGGACAACAAACTAGTAAGACCACACTAGTATGTATACATGTCTGCAGCGACAACAAACTGACCACACGAGTATGTATACATTTCTGCAGCGACAACAAACTGACCACACGAGTATGTATACATTTCTGCAGCGACAACAAACTAGTAATACCAAACGAGTATGTATACATGTCTGCAGCGACAACAGACTGACCACACGAGTATGTATACATTTCTGCAGCGACAACAAACTGACCACACGAGTATGTATACATTTCTGTAGCGACAACAAACTAGTAAGACCACACGAGTATGTATACATTTCTGCAGCGACAACAAACTAGTAAGACCACACGAGTATGTATACATGTCTGCAGGGACAACAAACTAGTAAGACCACACGAGTATATATACATGTCTGCAGGGATAACAAACTAATAAGACCACACGAGTATGTATACATTTCTGCAGCGAAAAAACTAGTAAGACCACACGAGTATGTATACATGTCTGCAGGGACAACAAACTAGTAAGACCACACGAGTATGTATACATGTCTGCAGGGATAACAAACTAATAAGACCACACGAGTATGTATACATGTCTGCAGGGACAACAAACTAGTAAGACCACACGAGTATGTATACATGTCTGCAGAAACAACAAACTAGTAAGACTACAGGACTATGTATACATGTCTGCAGGAACAACAAACTAGTACGACTACATGAGTATGTAGACACATCAACACACACTAGCCTATAGACATTTTCCAAAGCGAAAAACATACAGCGAAATTAAGACCGATCTGTATTACAGATGAAATGGTTTTTTAAAAAAAACGTGGGGTTGAAAGTGTATAAGTGTCTAGGCCAAGATGGTATTCAAAATAGATGTTTTAAATTAGAGACCAACTAGCAAAACCATTGGCTATATTATGTTCTCAATCACTTTGCAAAGGGATTGTTCCACTGGATTGGAAAGATGCAGGAGTGATCCACTTATTCAAAAAGGGCAAAATATCAGACCCAGAAAACGATAGACCGGTTAGTTTTAACGAGAATAGTATGTAAATTGTTAAAGTCAATAATTAAAGAAAACCTTGTAATGCATTTATAAAAGTTTAATCTAATCAGAAATATTCAGCATGGGTTAACTAGAGGGAGATTGTGCTTAAGAAATCTATTAGAAAGCATAGAGGAGGTTACTAAAATGATAGTTAAAGGGGATCCAGTGGATGCTATTTATCTATTTTTTCCAAAGACATTTGGTAGAATATTTCATCAAAGAATATTTAGAAAGTTAAAATCACATGAAATAGGTGGAGAAGTTGCTAAATGGATTGAAAATTAGTTAACGAGAAGAAGGCAGATGGTGGGCATGAATAAGGAGTACTCTGAGTGGTATGAAGTAAAAAGTGGAGTGCCATAGGGCTCGGTACTGGGACCAAATTTTTTTTGGATATATATACACGATTTGGACATTGATATACGGTCCATGATTGCATAATTTGCTGATGACACAAGACTATGCAGTAGTGTCTCATCTAAAGCAGAAGTGGATATATTAAGGTCGGATTTAGATACAATTCAAGCATGGTCTGTAAGCTGGCAAATGGAGTTTGATGTAAATAAATGTACAGTCTTCCACATGGGTAGATCTAATATGGAACATAATTACAGAATGGGCGAGAACAATATTAGAAAGATATAAAAAAAATTGACCTAGAGGTTATAATAGATCATACAGGTAATGTGAATGAGCAAGTTCAGGCAGCAGTGTAAAAGACAAATGCGATGTTAGGTATGATAAAAATAAATATTAAACATAGGAGCAAGGAAGAGATAGTCAAACTGCATACAGCATTAGTTAGATATAGATTGAAGTACTGTGTATAATTGTGAAGTCCTTTTCGTAAAAGGGATATAAACATGCTGGACAGGATACACAAAAGAGCGACAAAGCGGATAGTGGGATTCCAGAATTAGAGATGAGGAAAGAATAAAAAAACCGCACTTCAGTGTCTATTAAAGAGAAGAATTCGAGGTGACTTAAATACAGGTTTATAAAATAATCAAATGAACGGATACATTCGATTATTACACATTTTTAAATTTGACAACACCTACAAAAACAAGAGGACATAGCTACAAATTAACTAAAGAAACGTCCAAATTAGATATTATAAAATATTGTTTTAGAGAGTGGTAAATTCCTGGAATGCATTACCACAGGAAGTAGTGGAGGCAGGGACAATTAATGAGATTTAATAATATATTGGATGCGCATTGATTTTAGAGCTAGGTAATGTAAATGAAACTGGTTGTATATAGACTCTGCAGATTCTTCTAAACCAGTATAAAGACGTTAAGTAAAGTAGTTACACGTTTCTATTTTCACACCAGCTGTCACAGTTCATTATCCTGTTGAATATATTTTTATCACCGTTGCGACTTTCCTGCATTCAGACACTTCGTCGGCCACCCCATCTATTCATCCATCTTGTGTTTTCTCGTCGCTCTCTCTCTCTCTCAATCTTCTTTATTCAGTAATCTGCAACTATCCTTGTATCTCTTTCTCTCTCATTGTGAATCTTGAATAATGCCTGACGTTGATCTACGACTGACCAGTTTCCTTTTAGACTTCTGCCAACTTTCTTTGTATCTTTCTCATCCATTTGCTTTATCTCTCTCCATCCAGTAGTTAATATCTCTCTTTTCCTCCTTCTCCCTCTCCCTCTATCTATCTTACTCACTCTCTCTCGCCATCCATTGTATTCACCTATCTCTATCATCTTGCCCTTCCTCTTACTCAACCGTACCATCAACCGTAACAATCACCTTCTCCCTCTCCCTCTATCTATCTTACTCACTCTCTCTCGCCATCCATTGTATTCACCTATCTCTATCATCTTGCCCTTCCTCCTACTCAACCGTACCATCAATTGTAACAATCACCTTCGCCCTCTCCCTCTATCTATCTTACTCACTCTCTCTCGCCATCCATTGTATTCACCTATCTCTATCATCTTGCCCTTCCTCCTACTCAACCGTACCATCAACTGTAACAATCACCTTCTCCCTCTCTCAAATTTCTTAGTTTATTCGTTTTATTACTTGTTCATTTCATTCTCATCCTTGTATTATTTCTATTCTTCTTTTATCCTATCACTCTTGCCTTGCGGCGTCACAGAAATAAGGTATGCGTAGATTTCTGGTTTCGTTATGTGGGAAGCTTGTGTAGTCGATATGTTGAACTTTTGGAGTGTTCCCTTGATCCCTTCTATCGAACGTGGCCGCAGGCGACCTCTTGCTAGAGAACCTCATTCCTTCATGTAGTATGATTTTGCTGCAGGTTGTTCATAGTGCCTTCTCGTCAAATGACCAAAAAACGTTACTCTCTATACTTCAATATAGCAGACAACCAGTGTAGTCCCCACCATATTCCTAAGCGTTGCTGTTATCCTCTCCATCTCCAAATTTACATCGGTCTGCTCTCCCCCTTATCTCTCCATTCTCTAGATAAAACCTTCATGTCACACTTTCCCCCATCGCTTCTCCCCTCTATCTTCTCTCCCCTATGCTCTCTCTCTCTGTCTCTTTCCTTCTCTCTCTCGGTCTGCTCGCGTACTGACTTGTAGGTTCCTGCCCTCGATTGATCGTCCGCACTCTACACGCCTAGAATCACTTCATTTCTCATGAGAACTTACATCTAATCATTGATTCGGCCTGGTAAAGCGTTTCCTTCATCTTCCAACTTGCTAGTTTGCTCGATTCTTGCTTTGATTCAACCGCTTCCAGCTTTTGTTTACTTTTCGTTGATTAATCGAATCGATCTTTTCCCATTGAATTCAACTTAACATTTCCCCGAAAAATGATTTTCTTATTGTTATTCTTTTTTTAAAATAATTGTTTAAGATGATTTCCATCAGATCCCAGATATAAATCCCAAGATGTAAAACCCAAAATCTCAATTCCCAGATTTTAATTCACATTAATAATTTCCAAGATTCAAATTCCAGATATAAATTTCAAAAATAAACAACAATATATCAATTCCAGATATCAATTCCAGATATCAATTCCCAGATATCATTTCCCATATATAAATTCAAAGAAATCTATTGGGACTGGTTCCCTCCTTTATATTGGTCTAATTACTTTATATAATTTAGTCCAGACTCTTCATAGACATTAGTACCGATCCTTCATTAAACTCAGTCTAGTTTTTTTTTCATATAGTCATATACATTAGCCCAGTTTCTAAATGTACAAAATCCAGCTTCTTCCTATACATTTTTCCAGTTTCTTCATTTAACTTAGTCCAGTTTCTTCAAAACATTTGGCCATTTTCTTCATATACATTAGTATAGTTTATTGATACACATTAGTCCAGTTTCTTCATACACATTAGTCCAGTTTCTTCATATACATTAGTCCAGTCTATTGATATACATTAGTCCAGTTCCCTCCTATACTTTAGTCCAGTTTTTTCCTCTACATTAGTCAACTTTCTTTAAATACATTAGTCCAGTTTCTGTTTTTATATATATATATATATATATATATATATATATATATATATATATATATATATATATATATATATATATATATATATATATATATATATATATATATATATATATATATTAGTCCATTTTCTTTCTATACATTAATCCCATTTCTTCATATATATTAGTCCATTATCTTCGTTTACATTAGTCTAGTTTATTCCTCTACATTAGTCCAGTCACTTCATATAAATTAGTCCAGTTTCTTCATATATATTAGTTCAGTTTCTTCATACACATTAGTCCGGTTTCTTCATATATTTCAGTTCAGTTTCTTCACATACATAAGTCCAGTTTCTTCACATACATTAGTCCAGTTTCTTCACATACATTAGTCCAGTTTCTTCACATACATTAGTCCAGTTTCTTCACATACATTAGTCCAGTTTCTTTCTATGCATTAATCCCATTTCTTCATATATATTAGTACATTATCTTCGTATACATTAGTCCAGTTTATTCCTCTACATTAGTCCAGTCACTTCATATACATTAGTCCAGTTTCTTCATATATATTAGTTCAGTTTCTTAATATACATTAGTCCGGTTTCTTCATATATTTCAGTTCAGTTTCTTCACATACATTAGTCCAGTTTCTTCACATACATTAGTCCAGTTTCTTCACATACATTAGTCCAGTTTCTTCACATACATTAGTCCAGTTTCTTCACATACATTAGTCTAGTTTCTTCACATACATTAGTCCAGTTTCTTCACATACATTAGTCCAGTTTCTTCACATACATTAGTCCAGTTTCTTCACATACATTAGTCCAGTTTCTTCACATACATTAGTCCAGTTTCTTCACATACATTAGTCCAGTTTCTTCACATACATTAGTCCAGTTTCTTCACATACATTAGTCCAGTTTCTTCACATACATTAGTCCAGTTTCTTCACATACATTAGTCCAGTTTCTTCACACACATTAGTCCAGTGTATCTATTTACACTAATCAATAATTCCTTTTTATGTTGTCTAACTTAGACTCGTTATTTCCATATTTCAGCCTTCTAGTATTGTCATCACCCGTATTGTCATTATACTTTCATCAGTTGGATGCTGTCTCCCTGTTCAATGCATTTATTTATGTGTATCATGCTTAGCCATTACCTTATTTCATTGTATATATATGTATCTGCCTTATTTTTAAATCTCCGCGCCGTTATTATATTGTCGCTACCCAATCTATTTAATAAAGCAAGTAGGGCATCCAACCATTTCTATCACTGCTTGTATCTTAACTACCCAATTCCGTTAATAAAGCAAGTAGGGCATCCAACAATTTATATCACTGCTTGTATCTTAACTACTCAATTCCCTTAATTATGCAAGTAGAGTCAACTGCCATACGACATTTTTCCCATTGCTGGGGTAGTCGAGGAGTTTTGAAGGCTGTCACGACGTCGTGTGCTGGCTATGATTCTTTATTTCACCCCTTAAAGAAAAACAACATATGCCATATCTGGGATTCGACCGCTGCCTTCCTTATCGGCAGGCAGGCCTCGAAACCATTCGGCCTCGCGCTCTCCGAAGTAGAGTATCCAGCCAATTATGCTATTGTCTGTATCTGAACTACCTAATTCCATTAATGAAGCAAGTAAGACACCCAGCCAGTTCTACCATTACCTGCATCATTCCAACCTAATTCCTTGAATTAATTAAGAGGGGGGATGCAGCCATTTATATTGTAGCAAGTATGTCCACCGTCCAAACACTGTTACAGGAGCTCGAAAGAGAAATGAAGTAACGCTCTAACTTCCTAGGGTAGAGTGTTTAGTCTAGTTGACATTGAGCTGTCTAGCTAGACTGGGATTATAGCGTGGCAAGATTCGAATTGACATAAGAATATACAAACATAAATCTGAACCGAGGTTCACCCCTAATACCACATCTCCACCAGTCGACCCAGCAGTAAATTGATATTTGACATGAGTTGGAGAAGGTAAAAACAACAAGTAAGGCAACTGGCCTTACATAATAGCTGTCCATCGTTGTCGATGAGGACCGCCGACATCATCCTTGTCACATATTTCCCTGTTGGGTGTGGGTGCGCATGTGGCTGAACAGGCCAATGCGAGCACGAAAATATCTGCTACATATCGGGCACACGAGGTTTGTAGAAGGGGATGGTGTTCCCGCTGCTCGGGATTTCCGCGTCTCTCGTCTGTTCTGGGCTTTCACAACACGGTCATCTTCACCGGCAGCTACACCCGATTTGACTGCGCTTCTCCAGTCAGATCTATTTTGCGCAAGACATTCCCATGTGTCGATGTCTATCTGGCAACTTTTTAGTGAGTCCTTCAGACCGTCTTTAAAACGTTTCTTTGGGCGCCCTCTCTCGCGCCATCCCTCTCTCAGCTCGCCGTAGAGAAGCTTCTTTGGGAGCCGCTCGTCTGACATACGGACGAGGTGTCCGGCCCATCCTAGTCGTGCTTTTTCTAGCAGTGCATGGATGCTGGGCATGTTAGCCCTCGAGAGAACCTCGATGTCAGTGACACGATCTTGCCATCGGATGTGGAATATTCGCCTCAGGCAACCTGTGTGGAAGTGGTTTAACCTCCTTGCATGTTCAGAGTATACAGTCCAGCTTTCGCAAGCGTATAGTAGGGTTGGAATGATGGTTGCACGGTAGACTTTGAGTTTGGTCTTGACGATGATGCCACGACGTGCCCAGACCATCGAGCGCATTCTACCAAATGCTAAGCTGGCCTTTGCTATTCTGCTTGCCACCTCATCGTCTAGGCTGACAGATCTCGACAGCGTGCTGCCCAGATATGTGAATTTGTCTACGGCATTCAACGTCTGCCCGCTGACTGTAGTCTCTGGTTTTGTGTACGGCATGCCTGGTGCTGGTTGGTACATGACCTCTGTTTTTTGGGCATTTATGGTCAGGCCAAAATTTTTGCATGTGGCAGAGAACTGGTCCATTCCAACCTGCTTGTTCAGTTCTGAGTTGCTCATTAGAGCGCAGTCGTCAGCAAATTCAAGTTCCCTGATTATATCGCCAGCCACTTTGGTTTTGGCCTTCATTCTTCTGGAATTGAGTAACTTGCCATCTGTGCGGTACTTTATGGGTATTCCAAGCTCCAATGATCTGAAGGCGTCTTTCATCGTGGCCGCGAACATCATGCTGAACAAAGTCGGGGCGAGTACACATCCTTGTTTTACTCCGTTTGATACTAGAAACGTTTTAGAGATTGCACCGCTGTCCAGTACACGAGCACACATGCCTTCATGTAGCTGTTTCACCATTGTTATGAACTTGTTGGGGCAGCCAAACTTAGACATTATCATCCACAGCCCTCCTCTGTTTACTGTATCAAATGCCTTTGTCAAATCAATAAATGTGGTGTACAAGGCCTGATTTTGTTCTCGACACTTCTCTTGTACTTTGCGAGCGGCAAAAATCATGTCCACTGTTCCTCTTCCGGCTCTGAATCCACATTGGCTTTCTGGGAGGTGGTGGCTTTGTTCAAGGTGGCCTTACATACCAACTAGCTAGTTGGTTGGTAGGTGGCCTTACATACACACTACAGATTAGTACATGACGAGTTATCTTCATCCCCGACTGCAATTGTTGTCATGGGACTGATCGTTAACTATCTAGGCATATCGTAACAAACGACTATGGGAGGTCGGGCATGTGACTCGCTACCCTATACTACAGAGTATGTTAACCATAACAACATCAACATATATCGACATACCAACATTTAATGACTTGGCTTATAGTTGCTAAAGACATGTGCTCCAGAAGAGGAAGAAAAGACTTTGATTGATGATCTCCTCCACATTTGTGTTTTGATTAGGAGAGACAGACATCCTACAATTTATGTCATTGTCTAAATCAATTTCCCAATTAAGCATTGAAGGACATCATTTCTACCCTGCTGTTGCTACTTTTCTTAATGATCAAAGATGTATTTGTTCATCCGGTGGTGAAAATACTACTACATCTATTATTATAATTGCTTTTTCTTTACTTGGTGTGCCATATAAATTCTTAACTAATTAGTACACTACCGACTTTCAAGAGCATTCTGAAATAGACACAATGAAGTGTTTATAGATTAACGGCTAATAAACGGACTATGGGTGGCACTAAAAGCTTGAAAATATAAAGAGATACCGATAAGTAGAGAGTTGGTAAGGTCAAAGGGGGAATAGCCTGAGAGATGAAAGTCCTGAGAAAGATCAGCCACATCCTAGACTCGTTAGTAAATCTTCAATGACGAGAGATTGATTGGCAGCTAGGGAGAATGGGATGGATCTGTGTGCGACGTTGGATATCTTAATGAGGAATAGAGGGGTGAATGATCTTGCTAGTTAACTATTACCGCAGTGATTCTTTCATTTTGGTGGGGATTTATCCGACTGAGGAATACACGGCGCCTGTCCCTGCTGTCCAAGTGCAGTGTGGAGGTAGTATTTTGTTTTACAGAAAGCCAAGTAGACTCTTGCAATATAATTGACGCTTTATTGTTCTCATGTCTATGAGGTTACAAAACCAGTATTCAAACATTTAGAAAAGCCAAACTTCGTCAACCTACTGTAGAACAACCCGCTCTAAGGCAACCTGATCTACGCCACCTGCTCCACGAACACCCGATCCACGACAACCCGCATTACGACAGACCGATCTAGAACCACCCGATTTACGGCCACCTGGTCCATGACAACCCGCTCTACGGAAATCTGCTCCTCCACAATTCACACCCCGACCACCCTCTCCCCGACATCCCTCTCCCCGACCATACTCTCTCCGACCACCATCTCCCCGACCAACCTCTCCCCGACCACACTCTCCCCGACCACCCTATCCACGACCACCGTCTACACGACCACCCTCTCCCAGACTACCCTCTCCCCGACCACCCTCTCTACGACCACCCTCTCTACGACCACCCTCTCCACGATTACCCTCTCCACGACCACCCTCTCCTCGACCACCATCTCCTCGACCACCCTCTCGCCGACCACCCTCTCCCCGACCACCATCTCCCCGACCACCCTCTCTAAGACCACCCTCTCCACGACCACCCTCTCCACGACCAACCTCTCCCCGACCATCCTCTCCCCGATATCCTTCTCCCCGACCACCCTCTCTACGACCACCCTCTCCATGACCACCCTCTCCCCGACCATCCTCTCCCCGACCACCCTCTCCACGACCACCCTCTCCCCGACCACCCTCTCCCCGACATCCCTTTCCACGACCACCCTCTCTACGACCACCCTCTCCACGACCACCCTCTCCAGGACCACAGGATCGACGACCATCCTCTCCACGACCATCCTCTCCCCGACCACCCTCATGACGACCATCCTCTCCACGACCACCCTCTCCCCGACCACCCTCTCCACGAGCACCCTCTCTACGACAACCCTCTCTACGACAACCCTCTCCACGACAACCCTCTCCACGACCACCCTCTCCACGACCACCCTCTCACCGACCACCATCATAACGACCATCCTCTCCACGACCACCCTCTCCCCGACCACCCTCTGCACGACCACCCTCTCCACAACCACCCTCTCCACGACCACCCTCTCCCCGACCACCCTCTCCACGACCACCCTCTCTTCGAGCACCCTCTCTACGACCACCCTCTCCACGACCACAGGATAGACGACCAACATCTCCACGACCACCCTCTCCACGACCAGCCTCTTCCTGACCACCCTCTCTACGACTACCCTCTCTACGACCACCCTCTCTACGACCACCCTCTCCACGACCACCCTCTTCTCGGCCACCCTCTCCATGACCACTTTCTCTACGACCACCCTCTACACGACCACAGGATCGACGAGCACCCTCTCCAAGACCACTCTCTCCACGACCACCCTCTCCACGACCACCCTCTCCACGAATACCCTCTTAACGACCACCCTCTCCACGACCACCCTCTCCACGACACCCTCTCCACCACCACTGTCTCCACGACCACACTCTCTACGACCACCTTCTCCCCGACCACCCTCTCCACGACAACCATCTCCACGACCACAGGATCGACGACCACCCTCTCCGCGATCACCCTCTCCACGACCACCCTCTCCCCGACAACCCTTCTCCATGACCACCCTATCTACGACCACCTTCTCCACGACCACCCTCTAAACGACCACCCTCTCCCCGACCACCCTCTCCACGACCACCCTGTCTACGACCACCCTCTCCCCGACCACCCTCTCCACGACAACCCTATCCACGACAACCATCTCCACGACAACCATCTCCACGACCACCCTCTCCACGACCACAGGACCGACGACCACCCTCTCCACGACCACCTTCTCCACGATCACCCTCTCCACGACCACCCTCTCTACGACCACCCTCTCCACGACCACCCTCTCTACCTCCACCCTCTCAACGACTACCCTCTCCCCGACCACCCTCTACACGACCACCCTCACCACGACCACCCTCTCTACTACCACCCTCTCCCCGACCACCCCTCCACGATCACCCTCTCCACGACCACCCTGTCTACGACCACCCTCTCCTCGACCACCCTCTCCCCGACCACCGTCTCCACGACCACCCTCTTCCCGACCACCCTCTCCACGACCAACCTCTTTACGACCACACGATTCACGACCTCCCTGTCCACGGCTACCATCCCCATGAATACCCACATCTCACCACTTGGCCCCCATGCCCACCCTCTCTACGGCCAACCGAGCCTCGACTACCAGCTCCACGAGATCATACCCAGCCTCCCTTCTGGCCACCGGATCCACAACAACCAACTGCACGACCTAACTCTCTACGGCAACACGCTTCTCGGCCATAGATCGGCTACCGAAAAATACCGAAAGAAGCGCTCAGCAAATGGAGACCGGTTGGGAGCGATTAAAAAGATGATGTCATTGATGGCCCAGCGTAATGCTATATGGAAGGCCACAGCAAAAGCACTAGATTGTGACTTAATCGACACAGCGGAACGAAAATTAAAGTCAGTTAGTATTTATAGGAACGAATGACCAGTAAATATTAAATGGACTTTATCTAGCAAACTTTCTCCAGCAGTTATCAGACTTGTTAGTCTCACGAACCTTTGATACTCAACAGAAATAATACGATTTTAATTGCTAATGGTAAATAAGAAACACTCTTTGGTTTACACACATATACATTATGTTCAATGTTGGACAGGATAGAAGCCATTTTCTGTTTTTGTTGTTGAGACAGATTAGAGGACATTTTCTGTTATGTTGTTGAGACAGATAAGAGGACATTTTCTGTTATGTTTTTTAGACAGATTAGAGGACATTTTCTGTTATGTGGTTGAGACGACTCGAGAGATGTAATGTTATTTTGTTTGGACGGACTACAAGTGATTGTATGTAGTCAATGAATAAGCATTGAGTGAACCATGCCGGAGACGGCAGCCCCTAAAGGTGTTTTGATGAGTTCGTGAACAAGTTATTGGACAGTCTCTGAAAGGGTATTAGAAAATGAAAGGGTATTTCATAGTCATTGAAAAGGTGACTGATATTCTAGGAATGAGTATTGGTTTGTGCATGAAAAAGTATTGGATAGTCTACAAGGGGTATTGGGTTTTTCCTGAATGTTTTTTGGATAATCCCTAAAGGTATATTGACTATCCTTTAAAGGTGTATTGAGTTAATAATCAAAGGGTATTGGGTAGTCCACGAAGAAGTATTGTGTAGACTACGAAACGCTTTTGAGTATTCCCTAAATGGATATTGTATAACCTATACAGGAAGACATATCTGCAGACCGATCCAAATGGAGATGTAACCGGAAGAGCCACATAAAGCTGGACAAAAATAAGCTCATGCAACACAGGCAATTGAAGAGACAACGCCGGAAAAAAAGGAAAACCAAAACTTCAGTGGAGAGTTGTTACTCTCGGTTCGCATCGAACTATTGTCAGACATGACTGAATAAGGGGCTACTGCAACTTTGGTTACAATGTTCCTGTTCTCGTATGACTCCAGATGAGAGTAGCTCTAGTAAATGATTGTAGTCCCCATTAACGAACGTCAAAGAATCAATGGGTTAAAAGATATGGCTCACGCAGATAGAAACACAGCCAGACAAGAAAGGATACCAAGAAAGAAAGAAAAGTAATAATTCAGATACCAGATTAAATATGTCACTATCCCAAGCCAGGTCTGTGGACATTTTCAAATTATAAACCAGGAGATATTGAAAGTCAAGTCTTAGACTATATTCCTGTCTCGAGCTGCCAGCTTAGCATTGAAACATCTCTTGACTTAATGTAACATATTGATTCTGCTCCTGGCCATGCCAATGTGGGCAGCAGCTGTTGTTTTCCAGTCAAACCTAGTTAGAACTGACTTTTTGATTTCAGCTCATTAAATAGCAGTTGTCATAGATTACGTTTCCGTTGTTGTTTGTCATATATTCTGTTCTCTCTCACTTACTTCAATCAAGCACAAAACCTAGATATGTTGTTAGACGTGTCTTTAAGCTGTGGCTTAGCTGTCACTATATTTTCTCAGTCAGCATTACCCAAGTTGATGTCGTGGCAGTCATCAGTATTGAAGTTATTGTCGTATCAGTCAGAAGTCTCTATGTTGTTGTAGTGAAAGTCAGCTGTTCCCAAATTGTTGTCATGTTAATTAGATGTACCTAGAGTGGTGTCATATTAGTTAGCTGTATCTAGGTTGTTGTCATGTTAGTCAGCTGTATATAGGTTGTTGACGTGTTAATCAACTGTACCCAGAGTGTCCTGTTAGTCAGCTGTAACTAGGTTGCTATGTTAGCTGTACCTAGGTTGTTGTATTAGTCAGATGTACCTATGTTGTTGAGTTAATCAGATGTACCTAGGTTGTTGTCATGTTATTCAGCTGTACCTAGGTTGTTGTGTTAGTCGGCTGTATCAAGGTTGTTGCCATGTTAGTCAGCTGTACCTATATTGTTGTGTCAGTCAGCTGTACCTAGATGGTTGTGTTAGTCAGCCGTACCTATGTTGTTGTGTTTGTCAGTTGTACCAAGGTTGTTGTCATGTTAGTCAGCTGTACATATGTTGTTGTCATGTTGGTCAGATGTACCCATACTGTTGTGTTAGTCAGCTGTACCTAGGCTGTTGTGTTATTCGGCTGTATCAAGGTTGTTGTCATGTTAGTCAGCTCTACCTAGGTTGTTGTCATGTTAGTCAGCTGTACCTAGGTTGTTGTCATGTTAGTCATCTGTACGTAGGTTGTTGTCATGTTAGTCAGCTGTACCTAGGCTATTGTCATGTTAGTCAGCTGTACCTAGGTTGTTGTCATGTTAGTCATATGTACCTAGGTTGTTGTCATGTTAGTCAGCTGTACCTAGGTTGTTGTCCAGTAGAATATGCTGATTGTTAAATCATTGATACTTCAAAAAAACTAAAAATATGTCATTTTGAAATTGTGTTGACATCAACTATTTAATGAAGACACTGTATTCCCGTGAACCCGCGATGCATAGTTTGCAAACTTTTGTAATCATACGCTTGTCTAGCATTGAGGGACGCCACAGATGTCGGAGAAGGAAAGTGTGCAACAGGTGAGCTAAAGGAACAATCAATATGGGTATTCTTCTTCATTTAATTAGAGGAACCAAGCAGATATGGTCTGTCTGTCCTGCAATGACGTCAATTCTTAACAGAACGAAAACATTGTCAAACCCTATGCATTACAAGACAGTCTCTGTTTCAGAACCCACATACCTTTATAAGTGGTGGCAGCCAATAATACACATGGAGCTGAAAACGTAGAGATGACTAGAGCAGATGACCATAGGAAGGAAAGTGTCATTCATTCATTCATTCTAGCAGTCTTTGTTTTGATCAAGTAGTGACCATAAGCACAGATATAGTTGAAAAGTTGACCTTCATTCATTCTAGACTCACGTGTTTTGATCAAATAGTGACCAAGAATACAGGCATACAGAAGCAGAGTTAAACATATCAAATTATCAAACACTGTTTTTGAAAATAAAAAAGGGAAATTCATTTAATAGTTAAATCAAAGACATTTGTCATATATCGAACGGATCATTCACTATTTCAACTTCAGGTTCAAAGAAATATCTCACTCTTTACTAGGCATTTTTAATGTTAACACACTAGATACAATTAGAACATTAATAATGTTTGCACACGAGTAAAGTTAGCACACTAGTAAAGTTAGCACACAAATAATGTTAGCACACTAGTAAAGTTAGCACACGAGTAAATTTAGCACACTAGTAAAGTTAGCACACGAGTAAAGTTAGCACACTAGTAAAGTTAGCACACTAATAATGTTAGTACACGAGTAAGTTTAGCACACGAGTAAAGTTAGCACACGAGTAAAGTTAGTACACTATAAAAAATTAGAGCACTAGTTAAAATTAGAACACTAGTACAAATTAGAACACTGTTTAAATTAGCACACTAGTTTAAATTAGCACGCTAGTAAAATTAACAGACTAGTACATTAGGACAATAGTAACATTACCACACTAGTACAATTGGCTCAGTAGTTAACTTTACCAGACTACTAAAATATGCACACTAGTAAAATTAGCACACGAGTATAATTATCCCACTAGTTAAAGTTAGCATAATAGTTAAATTGGCACACTAATAAAATTGACACACTAGTAAAAAGGGCAAAATAGTAAAATATGCCCACTAGTTAATGTTAGCACAGTAGTAATAGTAAAACACCAGTAAAGTTAGCATATTACTTAAAATTAGCACCATTAAGTAAATGTAGCATTATTAATTCTGATATACAGTTTTGTGCTTATGTTTTAATAAAAAAAGACTCATTGAATTACATTTAACTCATGTTACATACAAGTAGAACAGTTTGCTGCATCGCATCGGTTTTTAATGGAAATGACAACAATTTGGCATTTCACTAACACTTAAATCTCCAGCACTATATGATGTACATGAGTATATGATTGGAAGTGACTTGTACATGATTTGATTAGTGTTTTATGCGTACAGCGTGAACATCTCAAGGACATTTCAGATAAACAAAGACTGCTCTGACGGATTCCAGGATGAAAACCACTTGTAGTGCTTGTTTCAATGACTGCCTGTTAGACTAATATGATAATCCGAGATTTCATAATAACAGCTATAATATGTGATATTGCGAATCACGTAGCTGAGGGGCATTAGGCAACATAGCAACGTGGATATTAATCGGCGTTTATAAAACGCTGAAAGGAGATGAATCGCATTTACCACACACCAGCAACAGAACATAGCAATGAAAACAAAGAATGATTTAATATTTTTGCTGTCATTTATCCCCGTATTGGAATGATCAAACGGTTGTAATCGAATCATTATCAGTATGCAGATCAATAAAATCGCAAACCGGCTATCATCCATGCTTCGCTTAGATATTGGCAGTCATGATAATAAATTATATTATTTCCTAAATCTTCATCTCTCTCTCTCCCTCTCTCTCTCTCTATCTCTCTCTCTCGCTCTCTATCTCCCTCATAGAAAATATGTGTATGCGTATACCATTGTAATCGTCAATGTATTGCAGAAATGGGTATCTCCTTGTGTGAGTTATATCAATATACAGTATATATATATATATATATATATATATATATATATATATATATATGTACATACATACACACACACACACACACACACATACACACACACACTTAGACACACACACACATAAGTGCGGATTTCGTCGTATCATTTTTATGAAAAAGACGTGGTTCCAAATGACCATTTGTATTTAAGGACACATATTTTATTCACAGGTCATGACAGCTGAAAACATAAAAGGTGTAGATTGATTGAACACAATCTAATAGAGAAACCTAATAAAACAACCAGACATGAGTTTTCTTAGTAATCACAAGCTACGTGAAGACTGGTGACGCTACAGTACAACTGTCAACGAATTTAGGAAGAGACATTTGTCCAAATGGAGTCATAGCAGAGCTAAATAAGACGCGCCAACAATAAAAACCAGTGGAGATCCTCCACTCTTGCCATTCGATTCAATAAAACTAGCATGATTGACGTCAAATAAGTCATGTTTCTCATATTTCGATTCAGTGGATCCTTTTGTACGATCAGATCACATATGATGAGTTCTCAATAACATCATCAAGTACAGTCGTGGCACAATAACTACGTTACTATGTCTGTACGAGCGACTAAACAAATAATACATTACGCCGATCACATGACAATATTTCTATTATACAATTGTCTGGCTCTGAACTTAGAAAGGCACATAATAGATGCTTACGTCATGAAGCTTCAAACTTTCAGAGGCGTGTATGCAACGTCTGTCCTGGTAATGCCTGGGTTAATGATAATGTCAGAATGAACAATTTAACTTTGACAATCCCGTCCACAAGCATATGGATCATGGATAGACAGGGCTTAACTAATCAATGACTGACTGTTTGATGATGGTAAATCAATCGATAACATGGCATCAGCCGTTAAAAAAAGCAGAAAGAGTTGGGCAGAAGTGTGTATAATAAACGAGCTGTAGGAACAATAGTATCCTTATTGTTTACTATTTTCTGGGAAAGTCAAAGAAAAATGCAGAGAAAGATAGTGAGAAAGCCTTAGCATCTATGGGTCTTGCAGTGATTTCTATTATGTGCACCACAATAACCTCAAACAGTTTATTGATAGGAAAGCCTGACTTGAGGTACTCTAAAATATCGGTGTTCCATTGACGGTGTTCCTAGAGCCAGGTAGACAAAAGCTGTTTGAATATATTGTGGCTTTATCCTCTTGTCTATGAATCACTACTTAGCAGTTAAGATCGCTAGTGTCTCACGACACACGTAACCAGTTTAATCATCGGTCTCGATACATTTCAGTCTGCCCATTTGTAAATGGGTTCTTGTCTTGCGGTTAGGTAAGGAAGATACAGAAAGAAAAATAAATGGTCATTCTCACATCACAATAAAGGTATGGCGTAGTTCAATGAAGTCTCTAACACTTCATCCCAAACTGCAATGGGACCACATATACTTTTGGCCTTATTATGTTGGACTAAGGGTCTTACTCCTCAATCTATCACATTAGTGGGCCACATACTTATAGTTGTAGGGTCAGCAGCATTCCTATTATCCGGCATGCGTACAACATGACCGGCCCTTTAAGCTCCGTGAAAAGAGATGTAGTTGCACTCTGTACACTGGAACCAGTTTCAAGGATATAGAGAGGGTGAGGGTGAGGGGGAGTGTGTATTTCTCCACATTGTACAACGAAAGAGAGACTCACCAGAGGCTGCCGAAGTGACCAGCATGTCCATGACCGTGAGCGTGACCATGGGCGTGGGCGTGTCCATGTGCCCCGCCCCCCAGATGATGACGTGCGCGATGACGTTCTCGAGTCATTTTGACGTTGTCTTGTCACTCAACATGAGGAGCCAACCAATGAATGATTTGCTTCTGTCAACTTGTCAGATTTTGAGTGAGATGGAAGGTGCCAAGTGATCCATGATCGTTATTGTGTGAAGTCAAATACCAACAGAAATAAAGATATCAACACACCGAGAAGATCACAACGCAACCAAGTGTCTAATAAATAATCCGATTTTGTTTTCGAAGAATATGTAAATTGTTACAAAGAAACTAAAGAATACTTAAATATTCTATGCAAATTGTTGATACTCGAACAAAGGCGGTCTTAAATAATAAATGTGTCATTTCGTTCGCCAGATAAGAAACTGAATAACACTTGTGAGTTGTACGGCACACGATAGCCTACGAGAAATTTATGTATAAAATTAGATGCATACTTTAATTCGTGTGATGATAGCCAAAAGGTACTTTACTGTGTGTGATGGAAACTAAAATAAGCTTAGATGATTTGTATGAAACGTTCGACTATTTTATTTCTGTAACAAGTTAATACAGTTTCACTTGGTATAGCCATTGCTTGCCAGGATACATGGGAATACACTTTAAAATGTATGCTGCTTTTAGCATAACCACATTTAAAGAACGAGTATTTTCGACATCTTGTGACTTCAAGAATGTAACTCCATAGGCTGATGGGCCTATATTCAGGAACCTTGATGTATCACTTCAAGCAAAAAAACATCATATGTTGTTGAATATTGTCACTTCAAATATTTAACATCGTGTGTTGCTGAATCTTGTCACTTCACATATAGAACATTATTTACTTATGGAACGTGTCACTTCACGCATAGTACTTTATGTACTTCTGGATCGTGTCACTTCATGCCTATATATTTGTGGTGCTGAATCTTGCCACTTCAAGCATAGTACATTCCGTGCTGCTGGGTCTTGTCACTTGAAAGAAAGAACTTTCTGGGCTGCTGGTTCTTGTCACTCCAAAGATATAACATAATATGCTGCTGGATCTTGTCACTTCAAAGATAGAACGTTCTGTGCTGCTGGATCTTGTCACTTCAAAGATAGAACATCATATGCTGCTGGATCTTGTCACGTCAAACATAGTACATTGCGTGCTGCTGGGTCTTGTCACTTCAAAGAAAGAACGTTCTGTACTGCTGGATCTTGTCACTTCAAACATAGAACAGCATATGCTGCTGGATCTTGTCACTTCAAAGATAGAACACCATATGCTGCTGGATCTTGCCACTTCTAAGATAGAACATAATATGCTGCTGAATCTTGCCACTTCAAACATAGTACATTCCGTGCTGCTGGGTCTTGTCACTTCAAAGATATAACATTATGTGCTGCTGGATCTTATCACTTCAAAGATATAACATTCTGTGCTGCTGGATCTTGCCACTTCAAAGATAGAACACCATATGCTGCTGGATCTTGTAACTTAGGTCATAGTACGTTCTGTGATGCTGGATTTTTTCACTTTAATCATATATATATATATATATGTGTGTGTTTTTGTGTGTGTTGCTAAATCTTGTCACTTCAAGCATAGCACATTCTGTGTTGCTGAATATTGTCATTTTAAGCGTAGCACATTATTTGTTGCTGAATCTTGTCACTTCAAGCATATAACATCCCGTGCAGCTGGACCCCTTTACTGGAAGCCTGAATCCAGTCACCTATGTATGCATCCGCAGGGAGCATTCCGGTTGCAATTTCATTCTTGTCAAGTTTTCTATTCTCATTCACTAACCTCTTTAGACGCACCTTATGACATGCTTAGAAATTAATTGCGGTACTGTTCTTTCCAAGTACCACTTACACTTCTTCTTCTTCTTCTTCTTCTTCTTCTTCTTCTTCTTCTTCTTCGTACGCTGTCAAACGTCAATCTGTATTTTTTCGAACAAAGCAGCTGTCATTCTGAGGCTGTCGACAGAGCTTATCTAGTGTTGCCACTGGGGATGCCACATGTGCTTTCTCTGGTCCTCCTATATCGGGCAGTTTTGCAGCAGATGTTCAGCGGTTATTTTCCCGGTACCACATGTGCATTCGTCAGTGCCACCTATCTTCAGTTTATTGAATAGGTGGTACCTCAGTCTGTTGTGGCCTGTGCTGAGTCTGAAGACCACGACCTGCTCTCTTCTGTTCAACTGGTAATAGGTATCGTTTTTTATGTAGCCAGTATGTTCTGTTTCCCATTTGGACATGTATCTGACCCTAATAGGCCATTTGGACTCTTCGTAGGTCACACTAGAATCTGGTTGTGGTAGTCTTGCACCTTCTTTTGCCAGTCTGTCTGCCTCCTCGTTGCTTTGGATGTCACAGTAGGATAGAACCCACTGTACCACTACTCTTTGGTGTGCGTACCACTTGAACGAAACATATATTTACCACTTCAAACGTATACTAAAACCAAATTCAATATTAATTAAATTAATATTAAAATTTAATTAAAATTAAATATACGTCCAATACAAACTCATAATAAAATCAAATCAAAAATTAACTTATATTTGCATCCACTTCAAACTTATATTTCAACTAAATTTAAGATAGACTTATATATACGTCTACTTAAAAACGTAAACTAAAACTAAACATTAAAAAAACTTCTTTATACGTCCACTTCAAACTTATATTAAAACTAAATATAATGTAAACTTATATATACGTCCACTTTAAAAACTTGAACTGAAACTAAATATTAAGAAAAAACAACTTATATATACGTCCACTTTAAATTTATATTAAAACTAAATATAAGATAAACTTATACATACGTCCACTTAAATACGCATACTAAAACTAAACATAAAAAAACGTATATATATACGTCGACTTCAAACTTATATTAAAACCAAATTCATAATAAACGTGTGCATACTTGCATATACGTCCACGTCGCTGTGGTCGAGAGGAAAGACACGCGCCTCTCAAATTGTGTAACATAAATGGAGGGCGATCGAATCCAATAAGTTTCAAGCGAACACTGGCGTCAAAGGAGGTGAGAACAGAGGTCTTGTAATGCGTTATTGCTAGTCGTCGTATATTTTGCCACTGGTTCAAGGTAGCCCGGGACCAGAGAGTGAGGTTGATAGCCAGCGCATATCCTTCTTACAATAATCCAAATACAGCGCACATTACATCATTAAGACAAAACCGTATGATGATGTCACCATCATTCCTGGCGATGGACAATTTACATGTGCATGCCGACTCGGGAGGCCGATGTGTTTAATCATGTATGCATATTCCCACTCGGGAGGCAGGTATGCGTTATTATATTTGTGTATGCCTACTCAGGAGACACATGTATACAATTATATTTGTTCATGCTCAATCAGGAGGCATGTTAATTTAATCATAGATGTACATGCGCATTCAGGTGGCTGGTGTAATTAATCAGATGTACATGCCCATTCAGGTGGCTGATGTAATTAATCAGATGTACATGCCCATTCAGGTGGCTGGTGTATTTACTAATTCATGCACGTGCGTACTCAGGTGTGTTTAATCATATATGTAGTCCCCACTCAGGTAGCACGTGTATTTAATCATGCATGTACGTGCCTACTCAGGTGACATGTGTGTTTAATCATATATGTAGTCCCCACACAGGTAGCAGGTGTATTTACTAATGCATGCATGAGCCCACTCAGGTGGCAGGTGTATTTAATCATGCATGCAGGTGCCTACTCAGGTGACAGGTGTGTTTAATCATAGAGGTAGTCCCCACTCAGGTGTCAGGTGCGTTGGCTAATACATGCACGGACCAACTCAGGTGACATGTGTTGTTAATAATAGGTGTAGTCCTCACTCACGTGGCAGATGCGTTTGCTAAAACATCCACTGGCCCACTCAGGAGGCAGTAATCATTTCATGTACACTATTGTTTGCCTGCTCCAGACTAAACTTTAACACTCAATCAGACAAGTGTGCTGTTTTTCTATGGAAACGGTTTATAATCTTCACAATTTAATATCACGATTAATTTACTCGTCTCATGAGCAATGGAAGAGGAAACCGCGTGTATGTGATTGGGAGAAAGTTGAACAAAGAGAGTGGTCTCCATCACTTGTGATGGACGAACATCATCATCAACACATGTATATATATAAATATATATCCCTCACCAAGTTCGTGGAGGGCTACCTGGAAACACAATTTCACAACAGTCTGGATCGATCCTGCACTCACGAAAGTCATGAACTTTCTGAGAAATCTCACATTGCAATACGACCAGGGGGACCCAGGTCCACCTCTGTAGAATGCCTCTGGATGTTAAAGATCCGATTTAACCAGACACGAATAAAACGACAACGCATAACTAGGCTCAGGAACAGTGGTTTCAAACAACAACAGACAGACAGACTGACAGTCAGAGGGACGGAATGATGGACCACAGAGAGACATATAGTCATACAGAAAGATATATGTATATATAGTTAGATAGATAGATATATCGATAGATAGACAGATATATAAATGTGACGTTAGTGTATGTGTATTTCCTGGCGTGTGTGTATGTATATTGCCTGCGTGTTAGTATATGTTTATTGTTCGTGTGTTAGTGTATGTGTGTTGTCCGTGTGTTAGTGTATGTGTGTTGTACGTGTGTTAGTGTATGTTTATTGTCCGTGTGTTAGTGTATGTTTATTGTCCGTGCGTTAGTGTATGTGTATTGTCCGTATGTTAGTGTATGTTTATTGTCTGTGAGTTAGTGTATGTTTATTGTCCGTGTTTCAGTTAATGTTTATTGTCCGTGTGTTAGTGTATGTTTATTGTCCGTGTGTTAGTGTATGTTTATTGTCCTTGTGTTTGTGTATATTTATTGTCCGTGTGTTAGTGAATGTGTATTGTCCGTGTGTTAGTGTACGTGTATTGTCAGTGTCAGTGTATGCGTATTGCCGGCGTGTTAGTGTATGCGTATTGCCCGTGTGTTAGTGTATGCGTATTGCCCGTGTGTTAGTGTATGCGTATTGCCCGTGTGTTAGTGTATGCGTATTGTCCGCATGTTACCTGTGCCTAAACGACATCATTGACTATTTACATCGACATGTTATTATATATATCATAGCAGTGTTGATCATAGAGTCATGTACAAAATTATGTACACGCCACGGTACAAAACGTGCACAAACCATCTGATGAAATATCAAATGAATGTCTGCCAGTGTAACACATGTCATACATGCAACGGAGTATACGACTGCCTGTTTGTGTTAGGAAATAAATAATCTATGACAAAGCAAAAAAACGTGACAAAAACACATAAAATGTGTCTGCAAAAAATAGCTTCCCCAGAAGGAAACATGAGGTTTGTATGATGTGGTATAGAGAATTCCATATGTATGCCTCTAAGGTAAAAATAAAATCAGAGAGAACAGAAAATATACGGAAATAATTATAGTAAGGAAGTCAAATAAAAGAACTCTGTTTTTGTGAGATATGTTGTTTCATGTTTTATTCTCATTTTTCTTTATTTAATTTTTCTGTCCGAATATGGTTTTAATGATTCTCATAATTGTAGATGGATGAGTCTCAAACTGTAACTACCAAAAAAGACACGTTTTAAGACTTATTCGATGGGAGAAGCAGATACTTGGAGAGACAGACGCTGGAAGAGACAGGCGCTGGGAGAGACATGCGCTGGGAGAGACAAGCGCTGGAAGAGACATGCACTGGGAGAGATAGACGATGGGAGAGACATGGACTGGGAGAGACATACGCTGGCAGAGACAGGCGCTGGGAGAGACAGGCGCGGGAAGAGACATGCGCTGGGAGAGACAGGCGTTGGGAGAGACATTCGCTGGGAAAGACAGACGCTGGAAGAGACAGGCCCTGGGAGAGACAGACGCTGGAAGGAACATGCGCTGGGAGAGACAGACGATGGGAGAGACAAACCATTGGGGAGGCAGACTCCGGGAGAGACAGATACTGGGAGAGACAGACCTTGATAGAGTCAGATGCTGGGAGAGGTAGACGCTGGGAGAGACATATGCAGAGAGAGGTAGACGGTGGGAGAGACAAATGCTGGGAGTGGTAGACGATGGGAGAGGTATACTCTGGGAGAGGCAAATGCTAGGAGAGACAGACGGTGGGAAAGGCAGATGCTAGGAGAGGTAGACGCTGGGAGAGGTAGGCTCTGGGAGAGGTAGAAACTGGGAAAGGCCGACGCTGGAAGCGGCAAATTCTGGGAGAGGCAGACGCTGGGAGAAATAGACGGTGAGAGAGGCAGAAGCTAGGAGAGGTAAACGGTTGAAGAGACTGAAGCAGTGAATGAACTGCCATTGGTCAGACACCCACTGATGTCTGCTTGCGTCAATGTTTGCCAAACAGAGCTGATAAAGACCATCGTCCATCTCTAAGAGTTGCTCCTGGAAACAGCCAGCACCCGTGCAGTCTTATTTCATGAACGAACGCAAAAGAAGAAGAAAAAGTAGAAGAAGAAGAAGAATAGTTGCCTCTCTCAGCGTCTACCTCTCCCAGTATCTGCCTCTCCCACAGTTTTTCTCTACCAGCGTCTGCCCCTCCCACATTTCAAATGACGACACCTGAGCGCACCTTTATACTCCTGAATCGACACAAGCATTCAAACAGTGGAAGAATACGCAATCATCACCATCCACAACATGTTTTTGTGTCTGCGTCTGCAGGTAAAGTGATGGGGAGTGTTTTATGGGACACATTTTGCATTTATCGCGTTGATTTTCTATCTCGCGATTTCACTATCATCAGTGAACACAACAAACGCATTTTGTGTAGTGTGCATAACTGTCTTCAGAATCGCCGTTTGGTTTGGTCACAAATGGCATCCTGCTCATGCACGATAATGCTCGACCTCATACGGCTCACTGCACTATGTGCCACCTGCAGCAACTCGGCTGGGAAGTACTGCCACATTCACCTTACATCCCATACCTCGCTTCAAGCAATTTCTACTACACTATGCCGAATAATAAATCGCATGTTGACTAGATGAACACCTTTTTTCTTCTTGCAAAAACAAAGTCCCTGTTTGACTTGAACGCCCCTCGTATTTATTCAAGGCCTATCTCACATTCACGCAAGGCAAAGGCCGCCGTCCATCGTAGACGATGATGGCATAACGTATTTGCTAGCGCTTTTGTTTAGCAAGGATTAATCGCGATACTTGTTATCCTCACTTTCTCGTCTCGAGCCGCCCGACGCCAGAGGCAAGTCAATGACAAGACGACTAGGGGGCGACTAGGAGATACAGGGGATTCCACATCAAGCACCCGTGAAAAAGACGGCGGAGTCTGGAGTCGAACCCATACCACCCGATCACGAGGTCGACGGCTTAACCACTTCGCCACGAAATCCCCGCAGTGTACATAGAAATAGGTTGTTACACCAGTCTGGCCAATGAGGTGGGGATCGACACTGTGGTACACGAATTTTCGGGGAAACTATGTATTGTACTACAGCTAAGTCCATCTTCTTCAGTACGCACAAGAATGTAAGACGAACTAGAATCCGTTTTAAAGGACAGAACTCTTGACAGAAGTAGAGTCGTAAAACAGAAAGTCCCATTCGCCACAGCATGATGGTGTCGAGATAGAAACCGTCGCACCACAGTATCGCATTGTACATGTCCATGTCCATGTCCGTCAATATATGTATTGGCATGTGTTGTCTTTATGGTCGGCTATTGGTTTTGTTTTTTTAAATGAATTAATTATGTGTTTGAGCAATGGAAATGAGCATTGGTTTACATGATAAGGTTATGCATAGCTGTTACACATATTCCATTTTTTGTTATGGAAGCACAAAGACACGCGCTTGTGTTTGTTTTCATGTGATTTGTGCACCTTAATCTAGGCATTTCATTTTATTTATCGCCATTGAATTTTGTTCTGCAAATGCTTTAATTTAGCCCGGTATTTAATGTCCTATCATTTGTGACAGGTTTTATTGTCCTTATCGGGCGGCACTGATTCTCCAAACCACGTGACAGGGAACACGAAACTGATGATGTTGTTAGCTTATAGTGTGATGTCAGTAACGCAATGGATCACGCCACCCTCGAGTTTGAGAACCACTGCTGTAGAACAAATATCGCCCCGCCTCTCTCCTCTTCCCAAGCCTTAGCCTGAGCGTTCAATGACAGTTTCTATTTGACCAAGTATTGACGTTTCCACATTGCACATTTGAGTTTCACTGGTTCAGTTCCCTCGTGCCCCCACCTATTTGTTCTAGTAAAGTTCGTGTGGCTAGTGACCACCAGAGTTATTCCCTCGGTAACATGCTTCAACATAAAAATATATCCAGACAGTTTCTTCAACATAAAAATATATCCAGACAGTTACTTCAACATAAAAATATATCCAGACAGTTACTTCAACATAAAAATAAATCCAAACAGTTACTTCAACATAAAAATAAATCCAAACAGTTACTTCAACATAAAAATATATCCAGACAGTTACTTCAACATAAAAATAAATCCAAACAGTTACTTCAACATAAAAATAAATCCAAACAGTTACTTCAACATACACATATATCTAGAGAGTTACTTCAACATAAAAATATATCCAGACAGTTACTTCAACAATAACAAAATTGAGTTCATTACCTCAACATAAAAGTACACCGAGTCAGTTACTTCAACATAAAAATAAATCCAAACAGTTACTTCAACATAAAAATAAATCCAAACAGTTACTTCAACATAAAAATATATCCAGACAGTTACTTCAACATAAAAATAAATCCAAACAGTTACTTCAACATAAAAATAAATCCAAACAGTTACTTCAACATACACATATATCTAGAGAGTTACTTCAACATAAAAATATATCCAGACAGTTACTTCAACAATAACAAAATTGAGTTCATTACCTCAACATAAAAGTACACCGAGTCAGTTTCTTCAACATAAAAATATATCCAGGCAGTTACTTCAACAATAACAAAATTGAGTTCATTGCCTCAAAATAAAAGTACACCGAGTCAGTTTATTCCACATAAAAATATATCCAAACAGTTACTTCAACATAAAAATAAATCCAGACAGTTACTTCAACATAAAAATAAATCCAAACAGTTACTTCAACATAAAAATAAATCCAAACAGTTACTTCAACATACACATATATCTAGAGAGTTACTTCAACATAAAAATATATCCAGACAGTTACTTCAACAATAACAAAATTGAGTTCATTACCTCAACATAAAAGTACACCGAGTCAGTTTCTTCAACATAAAAATATATCCAGACAGTTACTTCAACAATAACAAAATTGAGTTCATTACCTCAACATAAAAGTACACCGAGTCAGTTTCTTCAACATAAAAATATATCCAGACAGTTACTTCAACAATAACAAAATTGAGTTCATTACCTCAACATAAAAGTACACCGAGTCAGTTTCTTCAACATTTACATATCGAGTAAGTTACTCCAACATTAACAAAATTGAGTCAATTACCTCAACATAAAAGTACACCGAGTCAGTTTCTTCAACATAAAAATATATCCAGGCAGTTACTTCAATAATAACAAAATTGATTTCATTACCTCAACATAAAAGTACACCGAGTCAGTTTCTTCAACATTTACATATCGAGTAAGTTACTCCAACATTAACAAAATTGAGTCAATTACCTCAACAAAAAAGTACACTGGGTTAGTTAATTCAACATATAAATTTATCGAGACAGTTGCTTCAACATCTGAAGAAACTGAGTCAGTTATTTCAACATATAAACATATCGAATCAGTAGCTTCAATATGTAAATATGTTGAGCCCGACACTTAACATATAAATATATTTTATCAGTTACTTTAACATTTAGAAAATACTGAGGCATTTACTTCACCATACAAATATTTAGTGAGTTACTTCAACATATAAATATAAGGAGTCAGTTACTCCAACGTATAAAAATACTGAGCCATCTTCTTCAAAGTGGATATAAATAGACAGTTAATTCTACATGAATATATTGAGTCAGTTACTGAAGCTTGTAAAATGTAACACAATTAGTGTAGCAGATAAAGAGGATGAGACAGAACTTCCAAGGTATAAAGAGCCTGACGCAGTTTATTCAGCAGTTTTTTAGATTGATATTAATTACTTCAGCATATGAGCAGACTGATGAAGTTACTTCAGGAAATAAAGAAAGTCAGGGTTTGATTCAGTGGATCTCGATATCGATGCTTTTACATCCATCACCAAACAGATGCAAGCAGTCCCTTGCCCACGAGGCAAGCAGATACTTTTATACGTAAAGACAATACTTCAGCTACTGTATGTTAATATATTCCTTCGGCTATTATCGTATGTAAAGAAATGCAGGCAGTTACTGTCGTATGTAAAGAGATGCAGGCAGTCATTGTCATATGTAAAGAGATGCATGCAATTAATGTCGAATTTAAAGAGATTCAATCAGCTAATATCGTATGTAAAGAGATGCAATCAGTCACTGTCTAATGTAGCATGTAATGATATGCAGACAGTTACTGCTGCATGTAAAAATATGGCGGCAGCTAATGTTGTATGTAAAGAGATGCAGACAGTTACTGTCGTATGCAAAAAGATGGAGGCAATTGCTGTTGTATGTAAAAAAATGAAGAAAATTACTGCCATCTGCAAAGATATTCTGGAAATTACTGTCGTATGTAAAGAGATAACGCAATTACTGTCGTATGTAAAGAGATAACGCAATTACTGTCGTGTGCAATGAGTCAGAGGTAATTACTATCGTATGTAAAATATGAACGCAATTAATGTTCATGTAAAAATATGCAGAAAGTTACTGTCATAGGTAAAGAGATGCAGGCCATTACTGTCGTATGTAAAGAGATATAGACATTTACTGTCGCATGTAAAGAGATGTAGACAGTCACTTTACCTTATAAAGTGTTTCAGAGAGCTACGTTATTTTTCGAGTAGTACGCCGGGGTCTTTCTGTGTGATACGGACAAGAATAGCACCACTGCCCCAAAGAAAGTATGTCGTAAGAGGCGACTAATGTGTGACAGGCATATCACCGACAATGGTTAGGTGGTTTCTTTAGAGCTGCATAGATGACGCCTAACAGGGTGCGGGTCTACTTTGCACTTGTGTTTGAGCCTATTAAAATACACTCGAACATCGGTTAACCACTCTTCACTGCACTTGTCCCAAGGTAGCGAAGCAATAGACTGCTCGAACCTAGTCAGCTAAGCAGGAAATTCTTCTCCCGGCTATATCTAGCTCATACTAGGGCTGGGGCTTTTGCCACTGTAAAAGTACAGGTTGACTAAGAACTGACTAAGAACATTAGCTGATACAGAGATTCATGTAGTTACTTTAGCTGATACAAAGATTCAGACAGTTACTTTAGCTTATACAGAGAATAATGCAGTTACTTTAACTTATAAAGATATTCATACAGTTACTTTAGCTTATACAAAGATGTAGACAGTTACTTTGGGTTATACATAGATTCAGACAGTTACTTTAGCTTATACATAGATTCATACAGTTACTTTAGCTTATACAGAGATTCATACATCTGCTTTAGCTTATACAAAGATTCAGACATTTACTTTAGCTTATACAGAGATTCAGACAGTTAATTTAGCTTATACAGAGAATAATGCAGTTACTTTAACTTTTAAGAGATTCAGACAGTTACTTTAGCGTATACATAGATTCATACAGTTACTTTGGCTTATACATATATTCAGATAGTTACTTTGGCTTATACAGAGATTCATGTTGTTTTTTAGCTTATACATAGATTCAGACAGTTACTTTAGCTTATAAAGAGATTCAGACAGTTACTTTAGCTTACAAAAAGATTCAGACAATTACTTTAGCTTATACATATATTCAGACAGTTACTTTGGCTTATACAGATATTCATGTAGTTATGTTAGCTAATAAAGAGATTCAGACAGTTACTTTAGTATACATAGATTCATACATTTACTTTAGCATACATATATTCAGACAGTTACTTTAGCTTATACATAGATTAATGTAGTTACTTTAGCTTATAAAGAGATTCATAGTTACTTTAGCTTAAAGGGGACTCATACATTTACTTTAGCTTATACAAAGATTCATGTACTTAATTTAACTTGTAAAGATATTCAAACAGTTACTTTAGCTTATAAAGCGATTCATATAGTTACTTTAGCTTATAAAGAGATTCATATAGTTACTTTAGTGTGTAAAAAAATTCAGGAATTTACTTTTACTGATACATATATTCAAACAGTCATTTAATAGTATACGTAGATAGGCACAGTTACTTTAGCTTATTCAGATATTTAAGCAGTTACTTTAGCTAATAAAGAGGTCGATTCATGTATTGTATTATGTATAGTGATCCAGGTAGTTATTTCATCAACTAATTGGAATGATGCTATTACTTTATCAACATGTGAGATTCAGGAAGTTACTTCATCAAATAGCAAGCTTGGGGGAGTTACTTCAGCATTTACAGAGACAGTCATTACACCATGAAGTAAGATAGAGGTCTGACAACATGTAATAATTGTTCGAGTCTACCTATTATACCACGAAGATATCTACCTTAATGCTATATTGATATCTTAGCTTTGCAAGTACCAGCTTTATGACATTTGATATAATTCAAGTGATTCACTGAAAATAATCAATAACGGGCGCTCGATGACGTGACCAACAAATGAATCAGCGAACCGAAAAGGGACTAATCTTCACAATTAAAATAGATTCACTTGACTTAACGACTTTAGAGGTCTTTGTAGAGGATGTATATAAACAATTTCTTTTACATTCACTTTACCTAACAATAAATATACGCATTCATTATATTATGTAATGCATTTATTGACTATGCATTCAGTATTTCCGGTGGCAATGCATTTCAAATATTCGCCACTAACTGGCCCAAAAAATACTTCCTGATATCTAAACTGGATCTTTATTTAATTAGTGTGTGGCTGTGCCCTGTTGTTCTTGTAGGCGGCTGTATTAAAAACACCAATTTGTTATAGTTGAATTTATCCTTTAAGTTGATTATCTAATAAGTCTGTATTAAAACACCAGTTTTGTTGAAATCGATCCGTTTGCGAATGCCCTCGTTATCAGTCTGCCTCTGCTCGATACTCTGGCGGCCATTTGCAAGACATCTCTTTTCGCATGTCAAGATGTTCGTCTCTCGTGCCTTGAACTTAACCCATGTTTGGTTCTGAAAGCACAATAGTGTTAGTTAGATGGTGTGATCCACTTTCTGCTTCGTTGCAAAACTAATTGTTTGAACAGTGGCATCAGTTGATAAGCTACTTCTGCTGCCCTCTGGCAAATAGTCTGTTGTTCTATCCCATCTGCAGTTTTCTGGGAAATTTGTGCCCAGGTACCTTGCCTCCTGAACGTGCTGGAGATCTACGTTATGAATGCTTACGTTAAGCTGCCCCTGTTAGAGTTGTTGGTTTAGATGTGCTGAAACATATACTATACTTTACGAATATTAGAAGTGGGACCGATTACAAACGAATAATTCCAGCTACAGTTGCCAACTTTGAGTATTCATGTTGACAGACATTGGTAGAATCCAAACCAAAGTATCGTGTTTACCTCATGTCCATGTCGCTGGAGGTGAAAACCGAGCAAAGTGAAGGTTTACCATGAAGAGCCGCTGGTGAAATGGTAAGAGTTTGAATTGGCCTAGTCATCTAACAAGCAGTATACTTATTGCTATTAAATCATTAAATATGCTTAATCGAACTAATCGCGGTGTATTGTGAACCGGAAGTGTAAATGTTCTACAAAACAGGGACGCAGCTTAAATAACAGCTTTCAACGTCAGTGGAAAGGGTGAAAAGTAGTCATAACTGATATAATCTATGGACATAACAAATATAGGAGACTTAAGAAAATATAAGATAAAATAATGACAGAACAACAAAGAGATAAGTGAACACTTTGTATTAGTGTGTAGCGGCGTCAACACAAATTATTAGCCAGACGAGAAGTAGTTCCTTTTGCATGCCCAGATAAAACCAAGTACATTACAGAAACAATGCAGCACTCAAAGGCTAATACGCCTGTGATAGTTGATGGTAGATAAAATGGTTGGGATGATCCACGTCTATGCCATTTGCATCTCGAACAGCAATGAAATAGATGAGTGATAGTTCTTTCAGTCGGTGTCTTTCAGTCAATAGAGGTAATCTTATCACAATGGCCGATGTTAATAGAAGAAAAGGGAAACACAGATCACCGCACAAGGATTCATTAAGAATAGTTAGTTACCCCTCTTTAGAATAGAACACAAATGGAGAAGAGTTTACAAATGTATGCACTGAGAAAGTCTAGTAATAAAAAAAAAACAGTCTTCCAACACTGAAAATGTAATATTAAACATGGAACAAGAGCAGCGACTCAGAAGTAACATCAGCAGTTGATTACACATTAATATAATAACGAAGAAATGTAACGGGCAGCAAAGTAAACGTAACACATCTACAAATACTTATCATCATTAAAAAGTAATGACGCAAGCAAGAACAATTGGTGAGGAAATATCAGAAAAGAGAAAAGCTAATAATTGTCAGAAAACTAAAAAAAAAAAAAAAACATTATGAGGAAAATAGTTGATAAAAATGCAATGAAATTATAAAGAATTAGAAGATTTACAAGACATAACATAAAAATTTTAGCCATATACAGCTATTGCGTATTGACTTATCAGAAAACGCGAAACACCAAATGCTTAGGAAATATGAAAAGAAAAAAAAACAGCTTCGGGGAATGCCGATGTTAAAGAATGAATATAGACTAAAAATGAAATTTCCAATACATGGCTAATGCAAGAAGATTATATTGCTTATCAATAGAAAGACGAAATAATAAACAAGCAATCAAAGTTGATAAACAAGAATTATTCGGGAAAAAATGTGGATAACAGCTACCACACATATGCAAAACTGGTCTTAGATGAAGGATTTAATCAAAGTATCACCGCAGTGAAGTTAAAAGTTACAAGTTTCAATCCGATGTTAACCGTCGATAACAAAAATGGACCCCACAAATTATACGACCAAGAACAACAACATCAATGGGATTAGTGGTTCAGATAACTAAAAACGCATCGTGCGCTCAGGGACAATCGTTACTTATCCTAATATATAAGGACCATCTGGAAAATGATATATTGATGCAAGAAATAAAAAGAGCTGCAGTTTAATAGCTCTAGAAATAAGCATATTGTTATGGAAGGCACAACTGAAATTATTCAAAATTGGGAGAAAAAGAGTTATGACGTGATTAAAGAGAATCGTTAAAAAACATGAACGTAAAGACGAGCATTTAATGATTGGCAACAACCTACATTTGGAAGAAAGGAGAAATAAATTAACCACTATACACACACACAAGCATGTAGCTACTAATATATATATATATATATATATATATATATATACAAAAATACTTTAAGAATCGTTAACACCAATTGTGAACATCAGATGAGCAAAGTTCAATTTTAATTCAGGAAGGGAATAGGAGAATATGATGTAGTGATGCCTTGTTCACATTAAGACAACTCAGATGAAGAACATACATTTAAACATAACATCTAGAAAAGCTGACATTTGCTGATGGAGCAGATTGAAATCATTTATGGACAATATTATTTGACTACAAAATGCAAACGACAATTATTGGATAATCTGATGGTGCTGTTCCATACGAATATAAAGGTAATACGAATAATTATTGGCATCGCACATGTTTTTGAAACATACACACGAGTAGAACATGGATGCCTGCTTTCAGCATTGGTGTTCAACATTTACATGAAGAAAATAACAACAGAAACCAGCCAAATTACAAGACTAGTTCATTGCATGAACTACTTTTTACAAACGGCCAAAGCGTATGATGAAGATAAACTGCAACAGCATACACAAATGCTGATCACAACCTATGACATATATATTTTGAAGGTTAGCACATCAAAGGTGAACAACTGTGAGGATTAACAAAACCACAGGGTATAGATCATTAGTGTTGACAATATCAAACTCAAGCATAAAATGTCAGGCTTGACAGAGAAATCGAAAATGCATCTCAGAAAGCATCTGATTGGACGTATTAACTGTCACAACTGCTTAAGCATGCGAACTTCAGCTTAGTATCAAAGCGACAACTAATAAATATTATTTGCATGCTTTGTGCCACCAATGTCAAATGCCATCATTTTTTAAGGCTCAGGGCAGGACATTTACAATGTGTGAAATGAAATGTTATGAGAACACTCATTGGTATCTATAGGAACGATACAATTAGAAGTAATTACGTTGGAAATATGATAAAGTACAAGTGGATTGGCAAGTAAGCACTGCACATGTGCTATAGAAACCAAATGAAAACAAGTAAGGACGTTCTGCAGAAACTAGAGGTGTAAAGAGAACTGACGAGCAACACCAAGATTCCAACAGTCAATATATGTTGGTCCAATACAGAAACATAATATCTTGCTGAAAACTAAACTGGGAGGAAAGGAAGAGGGCAAAGTGTCAAAGGTTGTTGTTGAATGCACACAATGAGTAGGACTACTCTTTCGTGCGCCCTAAAAACGACCTTAAGTGGCGGGTTGTCGTAGTTTTTCTCACATCCTGAGCGTGCTGATGAGAAAGAAACGGGTCCTCCAGGTGGTTGTGCTGTGCTTGTCTTCATCTACGTGTTGCTCACTACTACAGCGATCACGACGATCTCTCACCGTTTTAGCCAGACTGCCATGAAAACAGCCCGTTTCCAAAAAGGGCTCAGAGGAAGCCAATGTCAGGGTTTTGGTCAGTATGTTTTTCCGGACCGTGGCTAACATGTCCAATCAGTATGATTTGAGTGAACAGACGTTAGTCTTCCTTCCTTCTGCGCCAGATGTAAACAACGCTATAAGTTGGTGGATAGCATCAGCAGATGAGCAGGGACAGGCCTAGTAAATTGCAACTTGATGGCAAGAGACAGAAGACGTTGGAGATGCGTTGCAGCCATCCTTCGTTGTGGTGAAGTCACTTGAATTGAATAGGCTCATTAACCACTATGTGCGGCCTCTGAGACAATATCTTGGCCTGTAAACGTGAACTTCATAACTTGTAGCTACGAGATCACAAACTTGATTCATGTATCATTTGGGTCATTCACATGACTGCACTTTAGATGTGAGTCATAATCTGAACTTCATTTGTCTTGTGGGTCACTAACTTCATTGCATGCAGTTGTATGAACATCAAAATTGACTGTTCTTTAGCCATAGCGCCGTTGACATTGCCTTGATGCTGCCTTTGAGGTATTGGCTTGACTTCTTGGGAACGTCATCGTGGATGAAGCTTGAGACCCTATAACTGTATTGTGTTTTATGTTGCTATTCAGTTTGTTAGCTTTAATAACTGCCTATTATTTATGTTCCACCATGCCAAGATGTTTTAAATTGTTCTTCTTCCATATAATTGTCCACCCTTTGTTCTCTCCACAAAATTGCCTTTCCATGTCTCCAATTATAATCATTATGCTCTCCCTTTCTTTCTTGTACAATTCTAAAGCACACTTAGAAACCAGACGGGGTATACAAGAAACAATGCACGTAATTACACATGGGAAATTGCAACCAATCGCATATAATACACCAGTCGTGGCAACACAAAACAGCTATCGAGATAATGGAACTCATTAAATGAAACAAATCTATGCACAACAAATGGAGAAAAAAAAGCATTTGGGAAAAGCTACAGTGTAACTGGCGGCTAAGATGCTTAAATAACAATACATGTTCACATTCAGTTGAACGCAGAGTCAGTAGTATACGTGTGTTTCCGCACTGCACATACGGCGGAGGTCTTCGTCTGTGTCTGCACTACACATATGGTTAGTGGTCTTTGCTTGTTTCCGCACAGCACATATGGCCAGTGACCACCGTCTGTGTCCGTACAGCACATGTGGCCAGTGGTCACCGTCTGTGTCCGCACAGCACATATGACCAGTGGCCACCGTCTGTGTCCGTACTAACGCTAGCTGTTTATATATCATCGATACCAGAGACAAAAACACCTTCAAAATATTAAAAAGAGAAGTGAATTAGGAATAATTATTACAGACACAATAACAACAATTCAAATCGCACAGGTGTGGGTTTATTTCATGAAGAATGTTTATGATGACATTGTACCTCTAAGAATGCAAATGATAATGTCTAACGCTATGAGCTATGATAATCGACATCATGATCATCCTCACAGAAGGTCAATCGCTATTTATAAAAAAGAATTAGGATGTCGCGGGGGTGGGGGGGGGAGCAGGTGAGTGAAGTCATGTTTTGGTATGAGGACAATTAATAGTATTGAAGAGAAAGGGGGGGGGGGGGGGGGGATTTAAGAGAATACATCAAAAGGAGATATTGTTGTAAGTGGAGCAGTGGGTGACGGACCAAAGAAACTACCTAACACAAACAACACCTGTACCTTGGACGAGTTTTATTCTGGGTTTTGACTGTCTTGATTCAGAGAAACCAGGTATTTTCATTTTTAGAGGGGTATAATTCAAACGTGTTTTGATCTTATTTCTCAATTTTTAACGGCAGAAACAAATGTATTAACCATTACACAAAGTTCACAATCGCCAAGGTGACCTGTAAACTGTCATGTTACAGCAGCCGGGCCTCGAGGTAGGGTTGGTCAATGTGATTCATGTATCGGTGAGCCTAATGTAAGATTTTAAATTGCAATACGGCCATGAACATCTAGGCTCACTTCCTTCAGTGCTACCTGGATATAAGAAGAACTATTACAACCTTCTACATGTGAACATCTGTAACTGTTAAAGAACTTAGGACGTTTATGTTTTGGCAGCAACCCCTCAAACCATCGGCTGCCACTACCCTCTTCTATTCTGCAGCAGCCCCGGCCTACTTCAGACGACTTTACTGGGACAACAACCTTTCATACCATCTTCTGCCACTTCGCCCCATCTAACCATCGTCTGCCACTACCCTACCCCCACTATATAGCAGCCTCGCCCCTTAACAGACATTACTGGGACAACAACCTTTCATACCATCTTCTGCCACTTCGCCCCATCTAACCATCGTCTGCCACTACCCTACCCCCACTATATAGCAGCCTCGCCCCTTAACGAACATTACTGGGACAACAACCTCTCTAACGATCGTCTGCTACTACCCCCTTCCCCACTATGTAGCAGTCCCGCGCAGCAGCATACATTACTGGAACAATAATCTCCTAAGCAATTGTATGACCACCCCCTTCCTCCTCCACCTAACCGCCCTTACTCTCCCTCCGTGCATTGCAAGTAATAGGCGTCTCAGTCTCTATAGACAATTCGTGTGGCGCCCTGTAAGTTTTGTCCATCTCTGTCGGCTGTATTTTGACACTGTCTGCTATGGCTGTAAAGGTTGTTCCGTGAGTGACATTCCCTTCCACAGATCGTAAAACCATTTTAAAGAGGCTGACTTGCCTGGCTGTTCTTTGATCTCTTCAGTGTTTCTCTTTTCTCTGCAGCCAGAAGACCTCTACGAGCGTCAGCAGTCACTATGGCCCATCCAACTGACAGTCTCCAGATAGTTCGATCCTGAGCAATTTCTTCCCAGCCCTGAGATATGATGTCGCATGACTTGATGCCCCTCCTGCATACCTCCTCGAATCGCAGTGTGGGACAGCCGATTCTTCTAACTACGATGCCCATAAATGATCTCCTTTGGTAGCCTCTCGTCTCCCATGCGATAAACATGTCCCACCCACAGTAGACGCCGCTGCCTCAACATCGAGTACACGCTGTGAGTGTCTGCTGTCTGCAATACCGTATTATGTGCCCTGGGCAGTAGGGTGTCGATTGGCCAACATCTGCCTGCTCCAGTTGGTACCTGTAGCTTAGTGCATGCACGACAAGCGGATGTTAATCGTGCACCAAATAACACCAACAATGCCTTGGTAGTGGTGTCCAATAACAGACATCACTGGGACAATAACCGCTTTAACATGTTATCGAACAAGATTACCAACCCCCCCTATGCGGTAGTCCCGTCCCACATTAAACATTACTGTGACAATAACCTCTCTAACAATCGTTTACCCACCCCCTCCCTATGTGGTAGTCTCGTGCCATTAAACACTATTGGAGCAAAAGGCCATCTGACAATCGTCTGCTACTATCTGTACTATTTGCTAGTATGTCACATAACATCCTAACGAAGCATTTTCATTTATTGAGTATAAATCGTCTTTTATGAGGTAGGGTCCCGGTTTCCTTCCTCGTTATCTTACATTATCTATCCAATAAGCAGATAGTAGACAGTAACGTCATACTTTTGCAAAATATGATAACGCGTTGAGTTGTTGGCTTGAATGTGAAGATTTGGTTCCCATATTATGTTTAAGCACATTTAATTAAATAATGGATTTGTGATTGATCTATGGGGGGAGTGAGATAGAGCATGAAGCTTCGAACAGTAACACCACTGTCTGACATATGGCCACGACAGGCTGGTTCATGTGTTGAATAGATTTGTCACCGCGTCCAGAACTCCTTGTCACTTCTCCCATCTCTCTTCTCACTTATCGCATTTCTTCTCTCTCGTCTCTCTTCTCCATTCTCCCTTCTCCCTCCTTCCTCTTTCGTCCTTCTCCCTTTCTTTCTGTTTCTTCTTTTTCTTCTTCAACTTCGTCTTGGTCTTCTTTTTCTTTTCTTTTTAATTTTCTTCGAATTTTTATGTTTTTCTTCTTCTTCAGCAATCCAGGTCGAAAATGAGATGTTCCCTTAATAATGCATGTATACAAATGCCTGGTATTCCTATCTTAGCCAAGAATGGATTCGAGAATGATCAGTCAATTCTAACTTCATATGTCAATGACATCTGACAGGAATGTCCAGCTCATGATCTTCTCGTCGTGATTGATTTGAATCTACTAAGAGACTCTCATGGTGCTTTAAGACCATCATTTTCTGATTAGATAACGTCCATAAGCCCAGAGTTGTAATGTGTCTAAGTGGAAAACTCTGACATCAAGTCACATAATGTCTTGCTCAAGTCACCGAAGTGCTAGAGAAAGTTCACCAGAATGAAAAGATTTGTCGGAAAACGGAGTTGCTGGGCCGAAAACCTACTTTAGCTTTTCTCATGCGGAAAAAAAAAAGAGAAAAATATGAGGAGGGGAAAAGTGGTCATTAAAGCAGATACACTATTAAGGGAGGCATTTCTATATATATTTGTTGGCATAGTAGAGTTATATCAGGTCGGGATAAAAGAGTGACATCAGGTTGAGAGAGAAAAGTGACATTGGACTAAGAGAGAAGAGTTGACATCAGGCTAGGAGGGAAGAGTAATAACACGATGGAAAAACATATTGACATTAGATCGAGATAAAAGAGTGACATTAGGTTGAGAGAGAAGTTTCATAAAGCAGGGAAAGAAGAGAGAAAAAAGACTGGTAGAGAAGAATGACGTCAGATTGGAAGAGAAGATTGACATCGGATATGGGTACAAGCGTGAGATCGGGCTGAAAGAGAAGATTGACATTAGGCTGGGAGAGAAAATTGACATAGGGCTGTGAGAGAAGATTGACATCGGATTAGGAGAGAAGAATGACATCATATATGGGTAAAACAGTCACATTGGGCTAAGAGAGAAGAATGCCATTAGATCTGGATGAAAGAGTGACATCTGGTTAGGAGAGAAGATTGACATCAGATCAAGATGAAAGAGGGATAACATGTTATGGAAGAATAGTGACATCTAATTGGGAGAGAAGAATGACATTAGATCATGATAAAAGTGTGACATCAGATCTGGAGAGAAGAGTGGCATTAACATGGCATTAGCTTGGGAAAAAAGAGTGGCATATGGGTATGGTAACATTTGTTGATACGATAGACAGGTTGAACATAATTGGTTGATACGAGGGTCAGGTGGAACACAATTGGTTGATACGATGAACAGGTTGAACATAATTGGTTGATACGATTGACAGGTTGAACATAGTTGGTTGATACGATGAACAGGTTGAACATAATTGGTTGATACGATGGACAGGTTGAATATAATTGGTTGATACAATGGACAGGTTGAACATAATTAGTTGATACGATGGACAGGTGGAACACATTTGTTGAAATGATGGGCAAGTGATATGCACTGAGTAACATCAGCATCAGATAAAATACATTGAAAACCATCAACATAATGTTAAGTGCATTGACTGATATCATTGTCTGGTGAAACACATTTAGTGATATCAGGGTGAAATGAATCACCGTGATCAAGACGTCACTAAACATGCGCAGAGCTAGTGGAAAAAGAATGTCTTACATCATCCTGGACATCGAGTTGGGTTCAATGCTGCAATCCCCCAAGTGGTAAGAAGCCTCGCATTGCACCATCGTCAGATGGACCCCGGTCTAAATTCTCAATAACGTATCGAGATTTAAAAACAGTATCTGTAACCTGCCACCAAGTTAACGTCATCAAGAGTTGGATAACTCAGTGTGAGTGGCTTTCAACAGCAACATCATATGTCGTTAAATTCAAGTACGATTTCTGAGCTCAGTGACGAGTGCTAGCCCAAAGAACAAGGAGAGTAGATGACATCACATAGCCTATGGTAATAATGTAATAATGTAATTACTAACTGTTGGTTTCGCAATGTCAGACACACAAGACTACTTACTATCCAAGAATCATATTTATGTTTGCGAGAGGTTTTCTCGAGAGACGTATATTGCAAATCAGGTCATTTTTTGCGTTCGCCTTATTTCTTTATTTCCTAAGTCGGTGTACGTTGCACTGCGTTTTTGATTTTTGCGCCTGTCGGCCCAGTGCATCCGACTTCGGCATGTATTTTATGTAAGAGTCTGCTTCCTGCTGCATTTTCTAAGGGTTTGTTTCCCCGGGGTAACGGCCGGTGCTGCAAACCCAGCACCGTTGGGTTTTGAGCCGTGTCACTTAACCACTAGCCCACGTCGTTCCCGAAAATCAGGTACTAATCTACAACTAAAGAGACACGGTCATTATACGATTACCCAAATAACAAACTATGCTTGTTCTCCCCTAACAGAATAACATGATCATATTTTATTTATTTACTAGTTATTGTATTTTAAAGATTACTTCACATTTCCAGTTTCTATCGTCCTGTGGGTATACGTATATAGGAATGATAAAAAACAGGTAATTGTTCTAACAAACATTAAGTTATGATCTCATGCGAAAAGGACACACCTAAGCAGTGCTTGTGTTAGAAGAACTTAGTCTGCAGAATAGAACACCAGAATGCCAATTGCACAGCCATATGATGTTTCACAGATGTGTGTCATCCACTACACTTATATATCATTCTCTACAGAAGGGTGTTATTCTCCACATATGTGTGTCACCCATCATAGAAGTGTGTCACCCTTCACAAAAGTGTTTTATTTTCCACGTATGTGTGTCACTCTCCACATTAGTGTGGAATTCTTCACAAAAGTGCGTTATTCTCTACATATGTGTGTCACCCGTCACAGAAGTGTATCATTTTTCACATAAATATGTCATTCTTCATAGAAGTGTGTTATTCTCCATAAAGTGTGTTATTCTCTACAAATGTGTCCTGTTTCTGTGTTATTACTGATACACACCCATCCTAGGACGTCAACAACCGCCACCATTCCCCATTACAGAACACGCGTATCCTTGCCGTTCTAATAAACATCACAGTTGTGGTTTATGAACCACATCTCTTTACAAGATTATATTCCAACCCCAATTAACCATCTTTGAAAATTTCCATAGAATGTCACATTGGTACTATTCATCTCTTCTTCATTGCCGAAGGGATATATCACAATTTAATTAACCCATTTCCAAAGCTAGTATTCCCTTTCAACCGAACGCCTTTAATAATATGTCCGTTTCCTGAGGAAGCCATCTGCAACAGGAAATATGTGCAGGCTAGACAATGCTAGAAGCAGGGATCACATTACGATGACTGCTAACTACAAGATAACCTACACAGAATGTTTCCAGAAAATTTAACCAAATCTTCAGATGTGGTGATTCAGCGAGATAGTGTCTCGGCTATGTTTCATCTCGTCATTCAGAGAGGAGCGTGCTTATCTGAGCTTGGAGACCTAGCTTTATCCGCATGATATCGGTTTCATTGTTTTCACTGACCTTCCCTGGTACTCTTTTGTTGTCAGATCGTTGTTTTGTGAATTCAGAAAATGTTACGCATTCAAAACATTTGCGTTGCTGTGGTATTTTCTGCTTCTTCTTCGAAGTTCGTCTTGAAAAAAGACGTAGCCCTGTGTCGAGGTTTGCAGCAATGAGTAGATATCTGACCATTTCGGACGACACATCCGGAATTAGCGAACTATCTTGGATAGCTGGTTTGCATTACTAATGTGATCTTTAATCTCTCAGTCAGACTTCACTAGTAGGGGACGGCGTGGACTAGTGGTTAAGTGACACGGCTCATAATCTGAAGGTACTGGGCTCTTCTTCTTCTCCGCTTTAGTTTCCCATTTCCAAAATTGTTTAGTCTCTGGTACATTGGATGGTCAGTCAGTCGTCTGAATTTCTCTGATTGCTGCTGGGCTCTGCAGTCTCTTCTGTCGATCATGGGTTGCAGTTTTGTAATCTTTTCAAGTTCTACAATTGGCGTTGACTTCATGCCTCATGTTATAACTCTCATGGCTTGGTTTTGAAGTTTGTTAATTTTGTCAAAGTTCGCCCGTGCTGCTGTTGTCCATGCCGCAATGCCATACTCGAGAACTGGTCTCACTCTTCCAGTGTACAGTTTCTTTAGTATACTTTCGTCTCCTCCCCAGCTTGTGCCAGCAAGTTTCCTCATGATTGCCATTATTTCTCTGGCTCTCATTCGGTTTCTCTCGATCTGATTATCCATGTCATGCGCCGATCAAATGTGACTCCCAGGTAGTTTGGGTTGTCGTTTGGCTTCAGGTATTTGCCGTTAAGACTTGTTTTTGTGTTTTGGGGTTTGTTTGAGAGCGAGAGCAATGAGCAGATATCTGACCATTTCGGACGACACATCTGGAATTAGCGAACTATCTTGGATAGCTGGTTTGCCTTACTAATGTGATCTTTAATTTCGCAGTCAGACTTCACTAGTAGGGGAGGGCGTGGACTAGTGGTTAAGCGACACGGCTCATAACCTGAAGGTACTGGGTTCGATCCCCATCACTGCACCAGCCATTACCCCGAGGAACCAAACCCTTAGAAAATGCAAGAGGAAGCAGACCCTTACATAAAAGGCATGTCGAAGTCGGATGCACTGGGCTGACAGGCGCAACATAAAAAACTGTAGCCCAACGCACACCGCCTTGCGGCATAGACAAATACAACGAACGCAAAAAAATAAAATTAAAAAGAGACTACACTAGTGGTGTCTGTATCTTAAGCTTATAGGTGGAATAGGGCCTTGGTCAGCTGTGGTTCGCTGACCCTGAACTTGGTCAGCTGTAGTTCGCTGACCCTGAACTTGGACAGCTGTGGTTTGCTGACCCTGAAGTATACAGCAAGCAGTATGTCACCGGATTCTGTCAACCAATTCAATGTGTCAATGTCCTATTTCCTCGACCCCACAATTGTATTTTTTTTTAAATAAATAAAACTGTCAGAAAGTGAAAAATGTGGCACGAACGACATAGACACAAAGACAGAAATATACAAGATCAAAAACAAAGAAATGCATGGATCACATAGAAATACATGCATCACAGACAAAGAAATACTTGTATCACAGAAAAATACTTGGACCAATAATACAGAAATGCATGGATCCCACACATAAATATGTTGATCACAGATACACAAATGCATTAATAGCATACACACATATAAACGGATCACAGATACATAAATGCATGGATCAAGCGCACAGTAATACATCACAGACAAAGAAATACATTAATCACATACACACACACATGAATATATGGATCACACATAGAGAAATACGCAAATGACAGACAGAGAAATACTTGGATAGCAGTCAAAGACACACATGGACCACAGACACGTATATAAATGTATCAGACACACATAAATGCACGGTTCACAGACAGAGAAATATATGGATCACATATAGAGAAGTACCAGGACCTTGCACAGACAAATACACGAATAACAGACATAGCATTATATGGATCACACATAAATAAATACATGGATGACAGGCAGTGAATTACATGAATCACAGACATAGACATACATGAATCGCATTCAGAGAAAAATATGAATCACAGATATAGAAATACATAGGTGAAAGGGGGTGAATTACATGAATCACAGACATAGGCATACATGAATCGCATTCAGAGAAAACTGAACGGATTTTACAAATATTTTAAATGTATCTAAACCAATAGTATGTGCATCTATAGTACATCGCCCAGCAAGGTTATAGAACAAAAAGACGGCCAACAGAAAACACGAATTTAGAACGTTTAAGAAACATTACATAAGTGTGGACTGAAAAAAAGCAACGATCCTACTTACCGTAACGCCATAAAAGATTGCACTTTCTCAGAGCGTCTCAAAAAACAAACAAACATATAAGATTTGATTGGATTGCAATTTACTACGTCACATTCTAATGACCTTAACTACATTATAAATGAGAGAACCATGCGAAGACACATATATGGGTAAGGGAAATAGCAAACCAGATTGCTGGGATTTGATACAGAAATACTAAACAGAAATCATTCGATGTTATTAAAAACACTGACACACGATAAACAGTGGAAACACTATCAATTGACCGTAAAAAACCCAAGCAAGAAAAGGATCGCTCAAGCATATACTGGATAATGTGCAGGACCAGATGGAATAGATTGCGAATAACAATGTCTTTCACAAAACGAAGACAAATTTAGAGTGAATGCAAGCTTGCATAGATCCACATTCAGAGTTCAGACTGAGGTCATTGGTTTCTTCATTTAGTTTGTTGAATGGGTGGTATTTCATTATGTTAACTTACTGTAGAGTCAAAGATGTCAACTCTACAGATATAAAACAATGATAAGATATTATAAGTCGTTAAGAGCTTTATGTATTTAAGCAATGCAATAACGGAGGATCGATAACTGTATGATAAATCAACAAGAGAATAGGGATAGTCTCAAATTGTTTCTACAAACAAGACATATAATGACATCCAAAATGAAGAATTCACACATTAAACATGAGATTCATTATGCGTCATGTACAGTATATTTCTGCATAGCATAGAAACATGGTCAATCATCAAACAGTTGGAGGAGCGAATAAAGACCTTCGAATCCGCCGAAGACGGATGTGTCGGACCGAAAGGTGTAAATATCGCAGTCAAGCTGTAAACTAGCACACAACCCATTCCGTTCTCCGGACTACATCCTGCTACTTGCGAAGCCCTGTTACGGGCTTGGTAGTGGGAGATTGAGAATGAACGCAGAAGAAGAAGAAGAAGAAGACCTTCGAAATATTGATATATTTTAGAATGTGTTCCATCACGTGGAAATGAAACACGAACAAACAAGAAACTTCTTAGGGGTAAACAAATCATGAATGTACCAAATTATTTACTTAATAATGATATTATAGTTGAATCAAAAGACACAATATGTTGTTGAATATCATACTGTAAAGTAAGAAAGCAAACGTGCCAAGTAAAAGCCAACGCTGTAAGTTAGAGAATAGCATCAAGACCGAGCAGTTAAAATTCTGGACGATTGTACCGTCAAGGTGAGCCTTTAAGATGTTGGAGATCAACTGACGCCGACAGTTCAAGTGGAGATAGCAACGACTTTGCCTTGGTGGGATAGTCTTAAGGGCCGTTGATTGCATATTCACATGCTGTACATATATTACAGTGTGGTTTGGTGTAGCAAAGGCGAGACACATCATTTAAAAATAGAACTCGAATTGAGCGTGTTGCCAGTTTGGTTTCCTTGAAGAGGACAAGGACAGAGCAACGGGAAACGTATGGCTGGGGTAGCCCAGATAACTTGATCGTATGCCAGCATTGCTCGATACAATATAGAATCCGTTTGCAGAATGAGGAAAAAAAACTGCCGGAGTTGAAGGTATAGATGTATTAGGAAAGTTTGATGTCGGTACCAATAACATGTGGTAATGAAAGATAACTTTGTTTGGATTTAGACGTACTTTACATAAATGAGTATGTCTCTATTTTAAATTTGGCGGTTATGACTAGTACTGAGAGATGGACCACGTAGTATTATCAATCATCCCAGGTTAATATATCACATAACAAAAGTTGAGAGAAGACAACCTGTTTAAAACAATGGCGATATTGCATATTATTACAAACATAACATAATAAAGGAGATCAATCAGATTGCAGCAGCTGGCGTGTCGTAAATCGAATTTTAGTGTCTGGAAAAGTAGCATGATGCTAGAAAGACTCAGGGGAACGGAAAACGAAAAGATTATAGAAGAAGACGTTGGTTTTAGACCGAAGAGATGATGCATCTACCCAATTTTCCCTCTCAGAAGAAATAAATAAGAATCTGTACAAATGTAATCCCACTAACTATAAGTTTTATTGACGTTCAGAAAGCATGTGATAGTCAGCATCGTCTGACACTTTTTAAAATTCTCAACATTTAAAGCGTCCCAACACAATATATCATAACTCATTTGAAGATAATTCACAATGCTATGCTCAGATGGCTGGAAGTTGGCTGTTGTTAGCGAATGCTCACAATGAGTAGGTTTCACTTTTGTGCGCCCTGAAAAAGGACGTTAAGTGGTGGGCTGCAATAGCTTTCCTCACATCACGAGCATGCTGATCAAGGTAGATCGTGGTCCTCCAGGTGGTTATGGCCTCATCTGCGTGTTCCTGACTACTACGGGGGTCACGTCGATCCCTCACTTTGTTAGCTAGGCTGCCAAGAAAACAGCCCGTTTCCAGGAAGGGCTAGTAGGATGCCGAGGTGAGTGTCTTGGCGAGTATGTTTTGCCAGACACTGACTAACATGTCTGATCAGTATATTTTACCGGGCCAGACGTTAGTCTTCCACCACTGCCCCCCTCCCCCACTTGGCTAGAGATAAATAACGTAATGATTTCACACAGATACGCGGTGAAACAAGGCTCCATTACGTCCCTTTCGTTATTTGGCATAGCTATAGACTTGGTTATAAAAACTATGCCCCCGACACACATTGAGGCATACAATGGACAGATGAAAACAGTCTAAATGATCTCGATATAACAGATGGCTTGACAATGCTGATTCCTTTTTTTAGGAAGCTCACACAGAAATGGGTCTATTACGCCACCTGTGTAACAGTTCCCGCCTGAGCAAGGGGAGTTTAGGATGCCTGAACATGTTAAAGCTTAAAGCTACATGAATGCATGTCAAGGTCACTCACTGTCTCAGCAAAGGAGAACAGAGTTGGGTTAAGGAATGTGGACAGGTAGAAACTGACCACTGGCCTTCCGATTTTGGTAGGGGGAGATTGATTGACAGACGAAATTGGCAACGGGGCTTGCTGCGAGAGAATGAGTGACAGGTGTGCAAAGTGTTTCGTTCCAATTGGAATTGAAGATGACCATACCTGAGATCGATTGGTCAAGCTCTGGTTTTGCTTGAGGATATATAACTCGAGACAAAGTTTAGCTCGAGAGGCTGGATGAGAGGCTGGAGGAGAGATGGAGAGTGAGAGGCTGTATGGAGAAGAGAGAGAGAGAGAGACTGAATGTAGATAGTGTGTTTAACTCACCGACTTTAGATAGAGGAGCGATTGATAGACGGTTGGACGAATGTTTAGTGATAGAACAGGATCGCTCAAATAGGTGTGTGAGTTTTGCATTAATGGATAATCTGAAAGTGTGTTTGTAAGCAAGGACACATTGTGAACGAGTTATGTCGAGATCGCCCGCCTGAGGGGATTTCAGTGAGGAAGAGTATTTGATAAGGTGTGTTGAAGACGCTGTTAAGGCGATGTGTGTGTGATGTAATTGCAAGGCATTAGAACTGGGTTTTTAGATAGTTGGGAATTCCATCAATAGCTAATGCTTATAATTCCCGGTTTAGTACAATGTTTAGTTAAGATATGTATTATATTGTGTTTGTAATTTCTCTACTCATTCTATGATATGAGTATGATTTAATAAATATGCCACCTGCTGTTTGATATGTCATTTACTGAGTATGGTCATGATGATGTGGATGAGTGTGAGAATGTTCTAAGTTAGATCACGGCCAAGGCAAACAGTGGGATCTGCTACACGTTATTATTATTTTGGTGCCTGTTGACCACGGATAGTCGTGGTAGATTTATAAATATAGTGCGTGTGTAGCTATAGATCTTGATTTGCACGTTTAACACAAGTGTCGCAGTTATATATAACTTGTGTGTGTAGTTAGGAATAGAGGAGTAGCTAGTGTTAGTACCATAGACAGCTTTTCCAATCATCTGACTGGTAAGTGTGACATTTTTTTTACCACCCATTGTTGTATTATTGACAAGACTTTGTGCGTACTTGACAGTGTTATAACTTTTTTTAGGTGGGCCAGACGGGTTTATTCAATATGTCGAGGTTGGACAATGTTAAACAATGTTATCATTGTCTAGCTTTTGGACATTTGTCTATCGGATGCCCTAATATTCTTCGGAATATTAACAGTTCCTGGAGAAGAGGAGGACTGTTTGTCAAAAACAAGCCTTTCATGGCACGAGCTACAGTCAGCGATAAGTTGAAGGACAAAAGTCAACTACAAAACCAGCTAAGGGAACTAACAGGCAGAGTTATTCGGCTGGAAAGACAGGAAAACGACCTCCAATGGAAGCTGCGGCAGCTGTTGCAACAGTTTGAAAACGGAGCTTTCAAACCAGCTAGGAAGGAGAGACGAAATCAAGAAATCACAGAAGTAAACACGGCCCAGTATTTTAGAAGGGGACAAAGTGGTAGGAAAGTGAGTAGGAAGCCCATCCAAGTTCCACATTCCGATCCGTGGAGGGACAGAGGTGGAAATTTCAGGACGGACGTGTGTGGACGACTGGAAAGAGGTGTCAAAAAGGGGAGTGTGACCCAGGTGAAGAGGCCAAGTCAAATGAGAGGAGGAGGAATGGTTGGGCAGAAGTTTGAATCGGGCAGATTCTTAGCCCACAAGAGGCCTTTTGCACGGTTACAGATGGAGAGGCAGAACAGGAGCTATCAAAGAGACTTTAAGCACGAGGCGGATGGACAGAAAGAAAGAGATACAGGTTTTGTGTATCCAGAAAAGTTAGGGACGGAGGGCAGGTTACGCAATGCAAACGAGACAAACGTTCGCTCAGAGGTCCAGATAAAATGTTACCGCATCGGACAGTGTAGGCCGAGAATTCAGGAAGAGGGTATTACGTCGATTAACATGGTCGGGCGTGATGAAAAGGGCCAAGTTTACCAGGAACTTGTGGTCAAGCCTGGTAGAACATTAGTTAAAGTCGACGAAGAATCGAACAAGGAAATAGTCGGAGATTCGTCAGATAAAGAGGAAAGGAGAGGAGGAGGAATGGTGGCAGGGCCTAGCCATGCGGGAGAAGTTGTTGAACAGACCGAAAGAAGGGACAACCCTTCGGCCACCGAGGAAGGAAGTGGGAATGACGCACAGTTGGAATGCGAAACGGACGCACCAACAGCAGCCAACAAAAGAGGAACAGAGTTTCTAAGGAAAACGAAGAAAAGGGAAAGACAGGTTAACCACAGCCAGGACAGCGAACCAGTCATCGAAGCAAAGATGAAAAGATCTCAGTTCGAGATAAGCCAACAGTCAAACGAACAGTGTGAAAGGTCTTTCCCACAAATAGTGAATACAGATGGACGGAAGGCTGAAGTAGCGGACGATGTAAGTGTACGTAACACTACCAGAGAACCGGTGGATACGAACCAAACAACCGTGAAACAAACAGACCAGACGATGGGCGTTTTACAGGAGGAAATCGCGCAGCAATCAGAGACAGCTGATGGGGCAACGCATAGTCTGGTTAAAATAAGCAGTAGTGATAAGGAACGGTTGATGCAATGTTTACTGACGCTAGCCAAAAACCTGGAATTCAGAAATGGAATTAGGTAAAGTCGTGTGGAGTAAAGTCATGTGAAACTCCAGTTAATGTATGCATTTGCATAAAATTTGTTTCATCTACCGTTATCCTTGGGAAATGGAGATTTGGATAATTAGGGGGTAGGGTATAGAGATGGAGGAATGACCAGATGTTAAAAATTCCTTTGAATTCGTTGTCTGAAGTACACGCCAGACAATGAGCGGACGGTCAGTCTGAAGCGAAGACTGACCGAGATCAAAGGGACATTTCCGACCAGAGAAACGGACAAGAGACGCAGGATAGCTGGATGCGCCAGGTAATGATTACGCGACGCAGGGTAACACGTGGACGCGATGTTTCGATCAAAATCTGACCAGGTAGCTTTGATGCGAAGAATTTGGGGAAACAACGGTGAATTAGTTAGATCACAACACTCGGTTTTGATTCCTCGTGACAAAGACTGCACCTGGACTAGCAGGGTTACAGCATGACGTAATTCGACAGGTGGACGATTCGGTTTTTGACTTTTGACTCAGACATAGTTTAGTATCTGATTAAATTAGAACTTAGTCATAGTTTAGTGACATAGTTTAGTATCTGATTAAGTTACAACTTAGTCATAGTTTAGGGACATAGTTTAGTACCTGATTAAGTTAGAACTTAGTCGTAGTTTAGTATCTTATAAAGGGGGCATTAACAGGTGCTCATCTGTGGGGCACGAGCAGGAGTGAAGGTTGATGGCACTTGGTCATGAGTATGCGTGCAAATATTTTGACATTTGTATTTGGTGTTTGGGTTTTGACTAATGGTATTACTTGCATTTTAAGTGGGTTGTATGGTCGATATAGTATGCATTGAATTTTTCTTTATTTTGTTGTTGTTTTGTTGTTTAAACATGATTACATATCCTGACAGTATCAACGTGTTATACTTGCTGACTGAAATATTGATATCATAAGTATGCGTGCAAATATTTTGACATTTGTATTTATTGTTTGGGTTTCGACATTGTATGCAATGCATTTGTCTTGTGTTTTGTTGTTGTTTTTTTGTTGTTGTTGAATCATCATGTTTACAGGTATTTGATACAGGTTATATAGGTGATCTACAGAGCAGTATATCTCATCCAGACTGTAGGCCTCCGCAAGCACAAGTCACCACGAGTTCCAGAATCACATGTATGTGGAGTCTTTGCAGAGAAGACTACATTGATCAGAAGTTTTAATATTGACTATGACATATGTTGTCAAATATCGTTTTTGTGGGAAACATAAAGAATGTTGCTGTTTTCTTTGAGAGGGGATAGCTGTCAAGAGAGACAATGATAACTAGCCAGAGGATAACCCACGTACATTCGTGGCCTCACAGGAGTTAGTATGAAGTGAATCGGAGTTAGTATGAAGTGAATCGTCGGCCAGGCGTGTAATGAGACCGCCTGAGAAAATTGACCTGAACTGGTCGTGTGTAACAATGAAGGTTCGTGTCCTTAGAGGAAGGCACGGGAACAGGTCGAGGTATATTGACCTCAATGAGTAAGGAGAATTCCTTAAGGTGTTTCTGTTTTGATGAGTTAAAGGTCCCGCAGGGACAGACTTAGGTGAATTTGACTGTAAAACGATGTAAAAGTGTTGGTTTGTGTGGTAAAAACGCCCAGCCACAGTGTTTTTCTTCTGCTTGTATTGATTGTGTATGTATTACAAAAAGTTTATATGTATCAAATGACATGTCTTTTTTATGCATGTACGATGTGAGTGAAGTTGTAAACAGGAGTGGTGTTTACATTATGGATAGTAGAGACGAAAATGGCGTGACAGTGTTTTCTTTTCAAGGCATGTACGATGTGAGTGAAGTTGTAAACAGGAGTAGGTTTACATTTTGGATAGTAGAGACGAAAATGGTGGTCATTTGCCAGATGATAAAAAATGACCATCCATGTTTCGGTCTGTAGTTTAGGGAGGTAATGTAACAGTTCCCGCCGGAGCAAGGGGAGTTTAGGATGCATGAACATGTTAAAGCTTAAAGCTACATGAATGCATGTCAAGGTCACTCACTGTCTCAGCAAAGGAGAACAGAGTTGGGTTAAGGAATGTGGACAGGTAGAAACTGACCACTGGCCTTCCGATTTTGGTAGGGGGAGATTGATTGACAGACGAAATTGGCAACGGGGCTTGCTGCGAGAGAATGAGTGACAGGTGTGCAAAGTGTTTCGTTCCAATTGGAATTGAAGATGACCATACCTGAGATCGATTGGTCAAGCTCTGGTTTTGCTTGAGGATATATAACTCGAGACAAAGTTTAGCTCGAGAGGCTGGATGAGAGGCTGGAGGAGAGATGGAGAGTGAGAGGCTGTATGGAGAAGAGAGAGAGAGAGACTGAATGTAGATAGTGTGTTTAACTCACCGACTTTAGATAGAGGAGCGATTGATAGACGGTTGGACGAATGTTTAGTGATAGAACAGGATCGCTCAAATAGGTGTGTGAGTTTTGCATTAATGGATAATCTGAAAGTGTGTTTGTAAGCAAGGACACATTGTGAACGAGTTATGTCGAGATCGCCCGCCTGAGGGGATTTCAGTGAGGAAGAGTATTTGATAAGGTGTGTTGAAGACGCTGTTAAGGCGATGTGTGTGTGATGTAATTGCAAGGCATTAGAACTGGGTTTTTAGATAGTTGGGAATTCCATCAATAGCTAATGCTTATAATTCCCGGTTTAGTACAATGTTTAGTTAAGATATGTATTATATTGTGTTTGTAATTTCTCTACTCATTCTATGATATGAGTATGATTTAATAAATATGCCACCTGCTGTTTGATATGTCATTTACTGAGTATGGTCATGATGATGTGGATGAGTGTGAGAATGTTCTAAGTTAGATCACGGCCAAGGCAAACAGTGGGATCTGCTACACCTGTCAGAATGAATACGACTCGAAGTAATTGTGAAAGAAAAAAGTCATAGATGTTACAAAGAAATCTGTTCGTATCAAGTTGAAAGGAGAACTATTACAGAATGGTGAAAGTAAGTTACATCTTTTTGGAAGTAATATGACACCTCGTAGATAGAGGTACAGATACTGCAATCTTCACTCTTATTAACTCACCATCATTCAACTTTGACCAACTAACAAAAATGTGAAAATCAATATCAATATGCAGATTCACACCACACAATGATGTTTAGCTCCAACATAATTTCAGTGCTAACATTCGGAAGTAAAAACTGGAAAACGACAAAGGCGCAAGATAACAAACTAAATGCTTTGAAATAAATGTCTACGAGGAGGCAGACATACTGGCAAAAAAGGTGCAAAACTACCACAACCAGATACTAGTGTGACATACGAAGAGTCAAAACGGCTTATTAGAGCTAGATACTTTACCAAATGGGAAATCGAACATACTGGCTACACAAAAAACGATGCCTATTACCAGTTGAACAGAAGAGAGCAGGTCGTGGTCTTCAGACTTCGCACTGGCCACAATAGACTGAGGTACCACCTATTCAACAAATTGAAGATAGGTGGCACTGACGAATGCCCGTGTGGTACCGGGAAAATAACCGCTGAGCATTTGCTGCAAAACTGCCCGACATACGACAATCAGAGAGAGCAGATGTGGCCATCACTAGTGGCAACACTAGACAAGCTCTATGGCAGTGTCGACAGTCTCAGGAGGAACGCTGCTTTTTTCGAAAAAAAAAAGGTTGATGTCTGACTGCGTACGATGAAGAAGAAGAATAAGAAATAAATGTCTTAGAATACTGTCGAATATTGATTGGGAACAATCCAAGACCAACAAGCTAATAAGAGAAAACACCAAACTAGCAATGTTTCTACCTTCAAAAAGAAAAAACAGTGGACATACATCGAGCATGCCCTTAGAATCAACAGTGACGGGCTCCCACTACACATAATTAGGTGGGCTCCAAACGGAATAAGCAAACTTTCTGGGTAGCTGGTTTGCCTTTCCACTGCGAATGTTAATCTCTTAGTAAGCCTACACTAGTGTGGCCTGTGTCTTTTGCGGGGAGGCGAAATAGTGTTGTGGCCAGCTTTGGTTCGCTGACCCTGAAGTAAACAGCCAGCTATAAAGAGAGATCGGAAAACGACCATCAGAGAGGGCTGCTCAACTATGAGTCCAAAAAACATAAATGCGCATATTAAAGTAGCTTCACCTCGTTTAAGACATGAGAGCACTTGACTATGTCTTACTTACCGTGTTTGGCGTTCAACGAGCAAAGTTATATGTATGGCATTGATAAGTATATCATGATTTAACTAAAAACGCCATTCAATTATAAGAATACTGCCTCTCTGAAACACTAAAGGAAATACAACTTGTCTGAATGTGACAGAGTCACATGGGTCTCATGAGCGAGAATCAGGGGGGATTCAAGTAATTACCCTTCGATAGTACTCTGGCACATAACTTTAGAACGCTACCCATAAGCTATAGCTCAATGCAGTAGTCACTGATAGGAACTTATGACAATAGGAATTACAAGTATACCTATGATAACTGAAGTCGCTCGAACTCAGCGTCAGTTTACACAGTATACTGGAAGTCTCACGATCGTGGGGTCAGTTTACACAGTGTGCTGTAAGTCTCACGACTGTGGGGTCAGTTTACACAGTATGCTGTAAGTCTCACGGCGGTGGAGTCAGTTTACACAGTATGCTGGAAGTTTCACGACTATGGGGTCAGTTTACACAGTATACTGGAAGTCTCACGACTGAGAGGTCAGTTTACACAGTATGCTTGAAGTTTCACGTGCCCAGCATCAGACTGAAAGTTCGAACAAAGTAGATATTTCTTTATTGGTATTCGTAGGTTAGGGAACGTTTACTTGGACAGGTGAGAAAAAAGGAAGGCATAGACCCAAACAAGGAGTGTAGGTAAAAGACTGGCAGTATACAAGTTGGGGGATCAGTGTATATAGAAAGTCGGAGTACAGAGTAGAGCTTGGTTTGAGAACTTGGTTACATAACAAAGATTGTCTGTGTGTATTGTTGTACAACCACCAGTCTGTGAAGCAATACCTAATCTAATATCAGATAGCCATTGTAAATTTCAGAGAAAACATATCTTGGGTAACTAATTGTCTGATAAAGACTAAGTCTATTCGAAAAACGGTATAAGTAACACATTGAGTATACAACGAAGCAGATCTGAGAAGGGCGCTGTTCCACAACGGAATTTTGGCGCAGAAAGTAAAGACAATGAGTCCAAGCAGTCAAAGACGTTGAATAAGAACAGTATATTTAGTTAGGTAGATTGCGATAAAGGTAGATAGATTAGATGGGGTTAAATAAAAAGAAACAAGAGATACGAACCGGATGATCAACTAGACCATAGTCTTGCTTGTGCATAAAACATCTGAGATATCGGAGTGATGAGAACAGTGTTTCATAGAAAATATATCATGTTGTTTAATGATGTCTTCCGTACAGTGTTTGATAAAGACAACCTAGATTGATATTTGTGTAATTATATTAAACTGTTATGTAGTAAATCATACGATGTTTTTGCTGCAGTCCTAGGATTTATTCAAGTGTTGTATATACATTATGAGTAAATGGACGAGTGACAACTGTATGAATGTGTGAAGAAAGAAAAGCATTAGAAGAAAAAATAGATAAAGAATAGAACAGAAGAGGAGTAAAAAGGGAACATAATTCAACACAGAAGTAATTTACTGCATGGATGCCCATGTAAAAGTGAATTGAAAAGAAAGAAAAGATACAGATAGACAGATCGAGGAAGACTACAAAAATAGAAAGATATAATAAATGAACTGCAATTATGGAAATACCAACATAAGCGTCAATGTTGAAAGATAAATATCACAGCAATGAAGAAGTTGTTAATGTTGATACGTGCTCTACTACATTGACACAAATGCCTTCCACTAAAAAAAAAAAAAGAAAAGAAAATATGAGAATGGTTTAATTACGTTTGAATATCGAGCTTGATGATATGAGACAAATGGAAACGAATGACGAACCAATTACTAGGGAACGCAATAATGACGGAAACACGTGTGTTGGACAACACTAGCTGATACGACAGTGATGGAGACATGCATACGGACACATACGCTGAGGGTAGGATAATGATCCAAACATGCATGCCGGACAAATATCTAAATATTCGATACTGATGGAGACATGCATACGGACAAATAGCTACGGAATATGATAATGATTGAGACATGTATTCCGGTTAAATATGTAGTTGAAAAATCAACGATGGAGACACGATTGTCGGAAGAACAAAATAACTGGTCAATACAACAACTATTGAGACTTATTAAGGAACAAAATAAAAACAATAGAGTATACGATATTTATGGATAAACGTATACCGGACCAAAAAGTTACAACTCGGAGACACAATAGTAATGGTGACACGTATGCCTGAATAAAAAGAAACGAGGATTCGATAATTATAGAGACACGTATGCTGGAATTTAAAAAAATGTAAATTCGATAATTATGGACACGTATGCTGGAATTTAAGAAAACAACATTCGCCAAATCTAACATAGTATGTTATCCTATTATGAGAAAAACAACTGAGAAACAACCAATTGTTTAAGCAGTGAATGGCAGATGCTTTAACGACTCCGTCACATTGAGGATTGTGAAATGTAATGTAATATGTGGGTTACGTTTCTTACAAACAGCCTGTGAGGAATGTTGGAATGAAAGGACATCAGCTGAGGTCTGTTTGATAGAAAAGACACCAGGTGAGGTATGTTGGATAGAAAGGATACCAGGTGAAATATGTTGGATAGAAAGGACAACAGGTGAAATATGTTGGATAGAATGGACATCAAGTGACATATGTTGGATAGAAAAGACAGGCTGGAGGTATATTGGATAAAAAGGACAGCAGGTGAAATATGTTGGATAGAAGGGAAAGCGGGTGCGGTCTGCTGGATAGAAAGGACAACGTGTGAGGTATATTGGATAGAAAAGACAGGCATGTGAGGTATATTGGCTAGAAAAGACAGACAGGGGAGGTATATTGGATAGAAAAGACAGGCATGTAGGTATATTGGATAAAAAGGATAGCAGGTGAGGTATGTTGAAAAGAAAGGAGAACACACAATAATTCGACTGTAATGTGGCACGTATATTGTAGGATACTTCTTCTTCTTCTTCTGCGTACACAGTCAGACAGTAACCATTATTTTTTCGAAAAAAGCGGCGGTCATCCTGAGACTCTCGCCACTACCATAGAGCTTGTCTTGCAGTTCCACTGGCAATGGCCACATCTGCTCTCTCTGATCCTCGTATGTCGGGCAGTTCTGCAGCAGATGTTCAGTGGTCATTTTACCAGTACCGCACGGGCATTCGTCGGTACACCCTATCTTCAATTTGTTGAATAGGTGGTACCTCAGTCTGTTGTGGCCAGTGCGAAGTCTGAAGACAACGACCTGCTCTCTTCGGTTCAACTGGTAATAGGCATCGTTTTTGGTGTAACCAGTATGTTCGGTTTCCCATTTGGTCATGTACCTGGCTTTGATAAGCCGTTTTGACTCTTCGTACGTGATACTGGTATCTGTTTGTGGTAGCCTTGCACCTTCTTTTGCCAGTCTGTCTGCCTCCTCGTTGTATTGTAGGATACGACAACTTTGAGTTAGATATGTTGATGTCCGACACTGTGATTCTCACAGTGGTGTAGGTACTGAATAGGCAAGTGTTGCAAAACGGCTGGAAAGACCAAAGCTCCACCTTCTATAATACACTTCTGAATATGAAAATGGCCGTAACAACGTGATGTCAGAGAAAAAGGATGGAGAATCAAGAACTCAACACGAGACGCTTTCAGCAACAAGAGCAACATTGCAACAAACAGCATGTAGTGGAAGAGAAGCGACTGAATCAATATAAACAGCCATAAAGGATGTTACAGGGATATGTGTCTGGGATCAGTATGTAACACGGTTATATGTCAGGGAGCAGAAGGGTTAGAGCCAGCAGCTTATTCTCCTGAGCTGAAATTAGTTTGGACAGGAAAATAATATTCCACTCACACTGGAACAGTTCAGTTTGAGTTCACACTTTCGTCGTTGCAGGCTTAGCCAGACTAGCGTGTCTTGTGGAATGTCGAGCAACAACAAATGGTGGAGGTTCTAGGCCAGCCCATTGTTCGGTATTATCTAGTGTCCAGAATGGGGGGAAAGGTTTTAGGTGACATATAATATAACATGATACTGTCATATTATGAAGGGCAGTGTGACAAGTAGTCAGAGCAGTCAATAAGATTCCAAATGGGGATTACCTGAATATCATTGACTGCTGACCAGTCAACGAGGAATGGGCAGATCAACTCGTTACCACCGCCACCTTTGTTTAGGCGGAGCTAAAGAGGCAATACAAGTTGGAAACTAGAGACAAAGAACGAGAGAGAGAGAGTTCCTTGGGAATTGCACTATTGCAGAGTGGAAGGGACGTGAGGCTGTACCAGAGTTACGAACGGAAAATCTGTTCCCTTCGAGTGACAGAAACATTTTATGTAAGAATACTGCAGATTCCACACGTCCTGCTCTTGGCGGCACTGAAAAGGACAAGTTGATAACGATGTCTGTACGAATGCTGTATATCCCACACGTTTGCTCAGGAGTGTGTTGGAAAGAACAGATTGAGTAGGGGGCAAAGTCGGGACAACGTATCTGTGGTTTTAACAAACATGAATACTTGATGATCTGCTTAGGGCGAGAGATAACTGATCGTACGTAGGGCTTAGGTCAAGTAAGTCGTAGTTAGCCCAGACGAACGAGAGTGGTAACCTGAATATTCAGGAAGCACCCCGATAAGCGTAGGAAGTAGTTTATATTGCACAGCGCAGGACTGACAACTGCCAACGATCACCACCATCGCCATCTGCCAGAGGACCAACGTAACTACATAGTAAATGAGAACGAGATCTGTATAGATTATCCTAGACATTATATTAGACTACAGAAATGGGTTATAGTTCTAAGGTTTCCATTCAAGACTATGCTAACATTCCTTGAGATATAAAATTGTATCTACATTTAATTTAGTTTAGCTGTAACCATCTTGTAAACCATAGACTTGTAAAACATATTGTGTTATTATTCACATACGTGTTAGTGTTTTTTCTGTGTGGATGGTCTTATGTTGTTATTTTTTGTAAAGTAAGATAGAAGAGAATCATATCACATGTATTGGTCCATGTGGCCTAAGATCCTAGCTCTATTACAAGGAGACTTTATTACAATACAATGAAGGAAACTGCAGCAGTTGAATACACAATGAATTAAATCAATTATATCTTTATTAGTGCATTAAAAACAATGGTGCCATGCAGAGAGAAGATTCATTGACAGTTAACAATTTAAAAAAAATATAAATTATGTTCATTATTTGCTCTCATCTTCAGATCATTATGTAGCATGTCATTTGCAGAACATTATTTTTATATTGCGGTGTGTGTAACTGTCCAGCCATCGTTATAGGATGCTGCCACAGGAAAAGTAAAGGTTCTCAGGATTTTAACTTGTGTTGGTTTGCTGGTATTGTGTCATAGTTTCTTCAGGTTGTGTAGCCTCTGCATTTCTATTGCCAATCTCATTCTGATTTCGTTTTATCAGTCATCATTGTTGTCAATTTTGGAGACCAGAAACTCGTGTTCTAGTTCATCTCCCCCGACATTGTCTTTATGTTGTCTTGTTGGTCATTATCCTTGTTTTGTTTAAATAGAAGTTGTGATCGTCCCTGCATCTGCTTACGGCTGCAATTATCTATTCTAACCCATGTGTACTGTCTGATAGTATCACAGTCTGATCTTACGACAGCCAACAATTGTACAATGATGTCCAGGTGCAAGATAACATTGGTACAGATAAGATAAGATGAACGAAACGTCATCAGGACTGAAGCGAAACGAGGGCCAACATGATTGGAAGGGGGGAGGAGGGGGGTAGTCTGGAACTGGAGACAGCTGCATTTCAGAACACGTTACGACCGTATGCTGAACAGACATATAAGAATTCTGAGCGAAGAGGTCAATATAATTCTGAGGAAGTCCATCCAATTCACATGATGTGATACTGTATATTTTTGTTAAAAACATATTGTTAGTCAGGCAGAAAACACTTTGTCTACGTCTTTATTGTTGATATTGTTTATTGGTCGTACACGTTTAAATAGATAGTAGCAATAGTAGTAATAGTAGTAGTGGCAGTAGTAGTAGTAGAGGTTTTAGTAGAAGTAGTAGTAGTAGCAGTGGTAGAGATAGTAGTAGAAGTAGTAGTACTAAAAGTAGTAGCAGTAGTAGTAGTAGTAGTAGTAGTAGTAGTAGTAGTAGTAGTAGTAGTAGTAGTAGTAGTAGTAGTAGTGGTGGTAGGATGAGTTTTAGTGGAATGAGTAGCAGTTGTTGTGGAAGTAGTGGTGGTATTTGTAATTGCATGTGTAATAATTAAAATAACAGTATTAGAAGTGCTAGTAGCAGAACTAGTACTAGTTGTAGTAGTAATAGTTTTAGTAGTAGTAGTAGTAGTAATAGTAGTAGTAGTAGCAGTAGCAGTTGTAGTAGTATGTGTAGTAGTGTTAGTATTATTTGATGATTTAGTAGTTGCAGTAGCAGTAGTTGTAGTAGTATTAGTAGAAGAAATACACGTTGTAGTTGTTCTAATAGTAGTAGTAGTAGTAGTAGTAGTAGTAGTAGTAGTAGTAGTAGTAGATGTAATAGCATTAGTAGTAAATGCAGTAATTGGAGTAATACTGATAGTTGTAGTTGCAGTAGTTGTAGTTTTAATTGTAAAAGTAGGTGTAGTAGAATTAATAGTTTAAGTAGTAGTTGTAGTAGCAGAATACTTATAGTAGTAGTAGTAATAGTAGTAGTAGCAGTAGTAGTAGTAGTAATAGTAGAAGTAGTCGTATAGTCGTAGTAGTAGTAGCATTATTGAACGTAATGACGGACACGACAAATCCCGTCGTTGCTATGACGCCTGACAGTTCGTGACCAGAATCGTATTTACCCTCATACTTTTCCCCATCGCTGTCAATCCTTTTCATCCAGAAGTTTGCCTGGATCCTACATTCTGTACCTGGCTCCTAGTTTCTAAATACAATTCTCCCCCCAAATCAATGGCTGCCCTTATATTATGGGGTGTTTAAGTTTTCGTTTCTTTACATAGCGCCTTATAGTTTCTATTTGATGCAACAGTGGACCCTTTCACCAGCCCATCTTACGGCATGTCCTGCAAGTTACGTTGTTTATAATTGTCTTTCTCTATTGATATATTGAACCACGCAAGGTAACACACGGATGCCAATAATAGTATTACTACTAACAATAATAATAGCATTAATAGCAAGACAAATAATAATAACATAATGACAATGGAAATAAGAATAATAAAAAAATACTAATAAGAACAGAACGATAATACTACAAATAATAATAACTATAATTATTAAAAAAATAATAATAACAGTAAAAATGGCAGTAATAATGCCAATGATAATATTATTAACAATAAAGCTAATAATAATTTTAATAACAATTACCTACCATTTCGACAATTTCAAATTTTTTGCAATCCGCTTTGGCAATTTCACTGCTGAGAAATAAAGGCATTTTGTCCTTGCAGCCACCATCAAGTGTACAGGCCACACACATTTGTCCATGGTTGTATGCCCCGCCGTTCAACGTAGTAGCTCAGTATTCCAACCCCTCAGTTATGTGTACCATAACAATGCAAATCAGAAATTTAAGAAAATCAAATCGTCGAGTCGAGACCTTCTGACCAATGACCACTCACCAATGACCACTCGGTCAAGAGCGATATGATTTAGAACATCATTAGGCACAACATTAGACCTGCAACATCATCTTACTCTTCCTACCCACCCCCCCCCCCCTTCTCTCATCTCATCTCACACTCTCACACCCCACCTTTAAAGTGGCGTTAACCTACGTGAAAAAGAGGGTGGGGGTGCGGGGCTTGCGGTGGCAATCGTAACTAGATATTAACATCCCAGAAACCACGAGAACAATACATAAATTATCCGATTGTTGGCGTCGTTATGACAAAAGCTTGGTCAGATAATCATGAATGTATTGTAAATATGTATGTGAAGACCAGCGGTTCTCAATCTGAGATTCTCAGTGGATGTCATTAACAACTGGGGAAGGTAGGGAGAGCTAGATGAAGCGCGCTTTGAGAAACGCTAGTGCATTGAATTTTAAATATTCTTATTTTCGACAAACTGTTATTGGAAATTATTAAAAATATTTGCAAACTAATCATTTGTTAATGGCCCACATGCTCATCTGATGTACAAATTGAATATGTGTGTTGTTTAATCCGGCATATATTATTCAAACGCACATCGCATATTTACAAACATTCTCGATTTCCAATTATGATGTTCAAAACATGCATACATTCGAGAAGTGGAGACAAACAAACAAATAGGGCCGTTTTAACCTCAATGATTGATCGCAATAAGGTGCTAAGCAAAGTTGTTAATGTTGCTAGCAACCTTATTATGTGAAACAAATGGTTACAATAATAATGTCTCATAGCGAGTGAGTTTATGTTGATACATACTTCCTATTAGGTACCTGGATTAATGTTAGAGAACGAAAGGCAGAGAGGAAGGGACCTGGTAACCATATCTTATTAACAAACCATGATCTCGTACAATGAAGTATACAATACTCTAACTTAGACGCATGTGTGTGCCACAGTTATATTCGATACGCTTTATTCCACTAAGCTGTAAATATGAATCTGACTTTTTAGTTATAGAATGGAAGTCAGCGAAAATGAAAAATCACTTGATCCACATAAAGCTGATTGCAATAACTCTCGCAGACTTGCTCCTCGGCAACAGTGCATGTCATTGGAAATCTACCTCTACATTAATTAAAAATCTGCTGGCAATGCAGGTTTTTGTAAACGCTGTCTTTTGTTAAAACGCAGACCACAGCCCTTGAAGCTTAATGAATCATCGATTGAAGGTTGTGGAATTTAAACTACAAATCCTGAACATTACACCGGAACCTGAAACGTTGTTTTCACCTTAGATACAAAATGGATGTCAGTTAATTGCAACATCCCTGACAATGTGGAAGTTGTTTGTTCACACACTACGAACCTACGTGTCAGCTGGTTGTTAATATTCTTCCAACCCTACATCACCATTTCGTCACACATCGTAACGGTAAACCGTATATCCCTCTCCCTTTATCGTGACGTCACAAATATCGAAACAATCTCCCTCTACCCACCAACTCCGTACCCTTCACACAGAGACAACGAAGAGCAATATCAGAAAAGACATGTCTTATAGTGGTCAAGATCCTAACTTTGCTTCCTCATAGGACTCCTTGGAGAATCGTTATGTTTCAGCAGTTTATTCAATGGGGTGGTGATTGACACTGTGATCTCCGAAGTAGTGAGTCTACTGAGAAACCTGCAATACCACTACAGCCAAGTCCATCTTCTTGAGTACACGTTGGGATGTTATAGGAACCATTGTGACAAGTTCTCAACGAAACTTCAGCATGAAATACCACTACAGCCAAGTCCATCTTCTTGAGTACACGTTGGGATGTTATAGGAACCATTGTGACAAGTTCTCAACGAAACTTCAGCATGAATAGCTTCCACAACAATAATACCAACAACAATAACAGCAACAACAACAACAGTAACAACAACACCAACAACAATAACAACAGCAGCAACTCTTCCATTTGCCCCATTTGTAAAAGGCAAGTACGAGCAACATGCTCACCGTATATAACAAATAAAGGAGCGAAACGAGTGATGGAATGGGTAGGATAATGGCCTTCCAATTATGAGATCATGCGGTCAGATCAGGAAAGAATTGTTATTTTTTTTTAAAGAAGAGAGGGAAGGTCACTACTACATATCCTGCAAACAGTATGGCAGCTGTCAGGACAAGCGGCTTTTATTATTCATTCTTATACACTCAGCATGACAAAACGCCGTAGTAATAGCAGAATACACTCAGCATGACAAAACGCCGTAGTAATAGCAGAATACACTCAGCATGACAAAACGCCGTAGTAATAGCAGAATACATCCAGCATGACAAAACGCCGTAGTAATAGCAGAATACACTCAGCATGACAAAACGCAGAATACATAGAACAACTAAAGATAATAATAGTTGTCAATGGAAAGCCAAGATGGCGGAAGCACCAGACTTGTGCTCCGAGATGTCCTCTCATTTGTTTGTAGAGTCATATCATGATGAGACATACTCTGCTGATCTTGGGATACCCATGTAAGGGGCCGCATGAGGCTACCTCGTGCGTTCTGTTCTTTCTTGCGCCTCGTTCTCTATGAGCCTCAGTAATGATAATTCGTTTTTGCCATCTGAGCACCTTGTGTGAATGACATGCATCAGGCGGAACGGTTCTATTCAAATGTCTCCCAAAACCGGCATTAATATCGACTCTCCTCAGAGACATTTTAAGAAGTCTTTGTAGTGTTTATTCTATTCATCTGATAAGTATATCCTTGTCTGAGCTCACTGTATAACAACTGCTTGGGAAGGCGCTCATTGGATAAGCGAACAAGTTCCGTCCATCCTAACTGGTCTTCATGGAGAAACGTAAGATTACTCAGCATATTTGGTCTGTTGATGATTTCAAAATGAGGTACCTTGTCCTGCCGTTTAGTTTTAAGATTAAAACTATACTTGTATACCAAACGCTGCCGTCGGAGTTGAAGCGGTAGAGATTTATTTTTCTTTGTCTAAGTGTGTCGGAGATTGTGGTGGCCACCTATCTGTATTACTGCCTAGTCTTCGCGAAAAGCATGATCTGCCCATTTACAACCCGCTGAACTGTACCATGTCGAGATTAGACGCCAAACAGATGCAGTTCTATGTAAACATAAATAATGTATAACTATCATGCACATAATTACTGCGGTAAGCAGGAGACAACTTTTGAAATGTGCAACGCAGAAAACTAAATGTACTATACACATAACTAAATGTACCACATATAACTAAATAAACCATACATAACTAAATGTACCAAACACATAACTAAATGTACCACACACATAACTAAATGTGTAACACATAACTAAATATACCACACATAACTAAATGTACCATACATAACTAAATGTACCACACATAACTAAATGTACCACACATAACTGAATGTACCACACACATAACTAAATGTACCATACACATAACTAAATGTACCATACATATAACTAAATGTATAACACATAACTAAATGTACCACACATAACTCAATGTACCATACATAACTAAATGTTCCACACACATAACTAAATGTACCACACACATAACTAAATGCACCACACACATAACTAAATGCATAACACATAACTAAATGTACCACAGCCATAACTAAATGTACCACACACTTAAACTAAATGTAACACACACATAACTAAATGTACCACACATAACTAAATATACCACACATAACTAAATGTGCCACACACTTAAATGGGGGGGGGGGGAGGGGGGGGGGGGGTCCTTCATCTCATGGAAATGCTTCCTGATGAACGTCCACTGCTGACTTACAGTGCTGGAATATCTGGCTGCATGGCAGAGGTGAGGCCGCGCGATGGATGGATAAACGACGCTAAAACAATCGTACATCTTCACGGGATCACATTGATGGAAGCATCGCACTTGGAACGGGACAGTGGAATTAAGCTCCTCACCTCGCTCAACAAAATAAGTCGACGTAAAATGAACTAATTCTCTTTGGAAGTGGTAATTGTATTTCGTCGTTAAAGGCAACCACGGACAACTCAGTTTGAGGACCGTATTTGTACCCGATGACGAAAAACTGCTCGAGGCGTTATGTTAATTGCATACACATAGACAAATATATATATATATATATATATATATATATATATATATATATATATATATATATATATATACATATAATAGCTTTCCATCGTTGACGATGAGGACCGCCGACATCATCCTTGTCACAAATTTCCCTGTTGGGTGTTGGTGCGCATGTAGCTGAACAGGCCAATGCGGCCGCGAAAACATCTGCTACATATCGGGCACACGAGGTTTGTAGAAGGTGGTGGTGTTCCCGCTGTTCGGGATTTCCGGGTCAGATCTGTTTTGCACAAGACATTCCCAGGTGTGGATGTTTATATGACAACTTTTCAGTGAGTCCTTCAGACCGTCTTTAAAACGTTTCTTTGGGCGCCCTCTCTCGCGCTATCCCTCTCTCAGCTCGCCGTAGAGAAGCTTCTTTGGGAGCCGCTCGTCTGACATACGGACGAGGTGTTCGGCCAATCCTAGTCGTGCTTTTTCTAGCAGTTCATGGATGCTGGGCATGTTAGCACTCGAGAGAACATCGATGTCAGTGACACGATCTTGCCATCGGATGTGGAATATTCGCCTGAGGCAACCTGTGTGGAAGTGGTTTAACCCCCTTGCATGTCCAGAGTATACAGTCCAGCTTTCGCAAGCGTATAGTAGGGTTGGAATGATTGTTGCACGGTAGACTTTGAGTTTGGTCTTGACGCTGATGCCACGACGTGCCCAGACCATCGAGCGCATTCTACATAGGCTGTGCTGGCCTTTGCTATTCTGCTTGCCACCTCATCGTCTAGGCTGACAGATCTCGACAGCGTGCTGCCTAGATATGTGATTGTGTCTACGGCATTCATCGTCTGCCCACTGACTGTAGTCTCTGGTTTTGAATACGGCATGCCTGGTGCTGGTTGGTACATGACCTCTGTTTTCTTGGCATTTATGGTTAGGCCAAAATTTTCGCATGCGGCAGAGAACCGATCTATTTCAACCTGCATGTTCAGTTCTGATTTCGCCGCCAGTCACTTTGGTTTTGGCCTTCATTTTTATGGGATTGAGTTACTTGCCATATGTGATGTACTTTATGGGTATTCCAAGCTCCAGTGATCTGAAGGCGTCTGTCATCGTGGCCGCGAACATCATGCTGAATAAGGTCGTGGGGAGTACACATCCTTGGTTTTCTCCGTTTGATACTAGAAACGTTTTAGAGATTGCTCCGCTGTCCAGTACACGAGCACACATGCCTTCGTATAGCTGTTTCACCACAGTTCTGAACTTGTTGGGGCAGCTAAACTTGGACATTGTCATCCACATCCCGCCTCTGTTTACTGTATCGAATGCCTTTGTCAAATCAATAAATGGGGTGTACAATGCCTGATTGTGTTCCTGACACCTCTCTTGTACTTTACGAGCGCAAAAATCATGTCCACTCTTCCTCTTTGGGCTCTTAATCCACATCGGCTTTCTGGGAGGTGGTGGCTTTGTTCAAGGTGTTTGTAGAGCCTGTTTAGCAGTAAGCGCGCTTAGATATTGCCTGCTACGGAGAGTAGCAATATTCCGCTATGATTGATATATGTGTGTAAAAAAAGTAAAGTAAAGCATTACTGCCGTAGGGGTGTGAAGTGTTAGCGGCTATATGAGGGCGGTAGCCATCTCTACTCTCTCGCCGCTTTTACTTCCCGAACTGGGTCGACCCGAGAGCCATTGCGGTCTTAAAAAAGCACTACCGCCCCAACTGAGGAATTAACCCAGGACCACTCAGATGCGAAGCCAGCGCTAACCACTGCGCTACACGGCTCCCTAATATATATATATATATATATATATATATATATATATATATATATATATATATATATGAAAAATATATACATCAGATTGGTTCGTAGTACAAAACGGAGTAATACAAGGATATATCCTCTCACCTTACCTATATTACGACTACACGGAACGTATATGGATACATGTTAGAGATGAGAACATAGACTGTTTTGATAAATTTGCGGGTAGGAGTTTCCAGAGTTACAATACGCAGACGACACAGTGATACTATTAAGAAGCGCAGAGGGACTAGAGCAGCTAATTTCAGATCCACACAGTAAAGATCGGAACCTGTTTATAAACATAAACAAAACAAAGATAATGACCACAGACAAAACACAATGTCAACATCAATTTACAGTGGGTGGCGAGAAACTAGATGCGGTCACGCATTTTGAATATCTTGGATTCAGAATTGACACGAAAAGCGACAACTTGAAAGAAATCAGAAGAAGAATAGCCATAGCAATGCAAAGACTGAACAGCCTGAAGAAATTATGGCGGGCACCAACAAAACGACAAAAGTAAAAGTCCTGAGAGACAGTGTTTTTCCTGTGGCAGCGTTTGGCTGCGAATAATAGAAGATTACCAAAACGTATAGACAAAGAATCGAATCCTTCGAATCAAAATGTTACAGAAAGATTATCAGAATTCCCTGGACGGAGAAAAAGTCAAATGCAGACATTCGGCAAGAGTTGAGCATAGAGGAGAACTGGTTTATCAATTTCATTATGGCCAGAAAATGTAAATACTTTGGTCACATCAAGAGACACACCGGTCTTGAGAGAACTGTAATGGAAGGTATGGTGCCAGGCAAAAGAAGCAGGGGTAGATCAAGAAGACGATGTCACCAAGATATCCAGGAATTCGTGGGTATGACTGTGGCGAAGGCTGGAGTTTTGGCAAGAGAAAGAGTTTCTTTCAGACAGACTGTGATGGGAGCGACGTTCTGTAAAGGACATGCTTCATGATTATATATATATATATATATATATATATATATATATATATATAATATTTATGTATGTACACATATGTATTATTCTTATCGTATATTACCAATACTGTTGCTGGTTTTTGGTTTGTTGTGGAGGATGTTTCTGGTACACGAGAATGTTCATTGCTTTTATTCTATGTTTTTGTTTGCCTGCGTTTTATTGAGTTTTTAGACTCAAACATGACATCATCTGTTCTGTTATGTATTGTTCCAAAGATCGACTTTATTGAACTCAGAGCATACCCACACGTTTTCAGTCTATATCAGTATGTGGCCAACAGTGTGGATACTAATGTTTCCTGTAGCTCGCTGTGTAAACATACTGCCTATCCGTCATTCATTGCGGACCAGTCTTTTCGAACCTCATTTGATTACAAAGTCATGGAGCCTGGGAACTGCTGATTCATCTATATGTGTGTCATAATTCAACAGGCGGCCATTACTAGAAATAAAACAAATACTACTCTCATCCATTCCCCGTAATTGTTGCTTGTAAAAGCAGGCATCATTATATGTGTAATTAAATATCGATTTATTTCATCTATTTTTACCACCGTTATCAGTTAGAAATATGAATATGTGTTGCTCCGTACCCCTGATGTAGACAGTTTGGTTGTAACCAGAGTTGTAAGTATATGTTGTGCCTTAGCATTCATTATTCCACTCATATATATATATATATATATATATATATATATATATATATATATATATATATATATATATATATATGCACACAGACCAACAACACTCGTCCATATATATTTCCTTTACTTTTCATGTGTGCACTCTGTATTGCTGTATATTAGTCATCACTCTCTTCTTGTATGTTCCTCTACAAGTACCATAGTGTGTCAATATGTCAATCCCGTTATCGTCTGTTTAGTATCAGCAGACTAGATGTGCCTGCCATGCATCTTTTATATTACGGCAGTCAGACAAACAGATGGCCGGGAAGTCTAAATCGACAACAATAAACTAATTTCAGCTTGGAGCCTGTAGGGCTGATCGTTCTAACATAGCCTTCATGCCATGCCCTACGCCGGGAGAGAAACTAATGACTGCCTACACGAAGAGAAAGAATGCGTTTTTACTGGATTAGAGAAAGAGGGAGACGCATCGAACTTCTGAGAAAATACCAGAGCAAGAGATTTAGCTTAAAAATCCCCCTAGAGTAATAGAATTGTGTGCTAGACATGAAGTGGAGACAGCCAATGGCTAACATACACACAACAACGACATCACCATTGTTTAGGGACCGAATCGTATTATTGTTATCAAATGCTCTACAATAAGAAAACCATATAAAAAATGACAATACACCTGTCTTTTCTTCAGCTATTCATCTATGTTATTGACGACGTGGTTAGGTTCATTCGAGTGATACATTCTACACACTTTGTTATGTACAATACATTTCCTTTTTTTAGTTTATAACACCGTCAATTCATCTATCCTTTGTTCTTTTTTTTTATATAAAGCATTGCCGTATGTCTGTCTCCCATGGTGTATATATTATTATCATATATCCAATGAAATGCGTGTCTGTTTGTCCTTACATGCTTTGCATGCCGTCGGTTCTTCTTTAAGTCTTTAAAGTTTACCTTTCTGATCCAGTAACTCTGATCACCTCTTATACGCATTTAATAATCTGTTGATTATGTGCATTGGTCAATTTTCAACTCGGTAACATAGAGCTGGTATCAATGCAGTGTTTATCAATTGCATGTTTGTCCACACTGACATATGTGCATGCTTTAAAATCGGTGATAGCTGGTACGTCTCTGTTTTTGCTTTCTGATTTATCGCATTTATTTAGCTTTTCTATAGTACATTCACCTTCTGACCTGCCTGTTGTGTGCTGAATATAATAACAGACATCAGAAATAAGAGTAAGAAAGTTCTAAGAAACATACGGAAATAATATAAACACTAGAAACGACTGAATTGAAAATAACAAAATCCACACATTTAGCACATGACAGAAGACTGCACCTCACCATACCATTTAAGGACATACATAAACAGATGAGGCGATGAGGACCCTGCTCATCAGACGGCATTATATGGAATTGGATGAAAGTAAATAAACACGAACGATAACTACGTCAGTGCACCGTTATTTAGATCATTGATATACATACATCTGTCCAGTGTAGTAGTAGTAGTACAGCACGCCATTACCACGTTAGCAATATGATCGATTCAACCGACCTGTCAATGTGTCACTGGTTAAAAGTTAGGGGAGACAGACATAACAAAATGGAATTGTCCTTAATAACATGCTGGTCTTCAACAATATAATATCATAACACTTTACCATCGACGGCAGTATCTACTATGGTACTCCCTTTGCCGTTACTGCAACGACATATATACAACTCAAGAACCCCATATTGATCCCATGATTCCATACTGGGAAAGAAAGCATATGCCCACTCCACCGTAATGTGGACATAGTCGCATATCTCCAAGTAAGGTGTCGCTGGGCATAGGACTGGAAACTGTCTCATGTACAGCAGAGTGACGCATACACCATCTCTAAATGAGCACATCAATAATTTGTCACCTGCGACCTGTTGCGACGCCCAATGTTGCGGTGACGTCATGTACCAACTGGATTAGTAAAGGACATTTAATGAAGGCCAAGAGGTGTGCTCACTGATCATTGAATTGCTTTCTATATAACATAAACTAGTCCTCGCTGTGGTGAATGTTGAAACAACAGTAGCCCTGCTTATATGAACCAGAACAGTCAATGATGTAAGTATGTGTTATGATCAGGTTAAGGCTGTTATGTTGTATCTTTATACATTCCATAATGACCTGCAAATGGTCAATCTATTTCAGGAATGATTACAAACGTGGATATGAATGTGTCCCACAATTCATGGGGAACTGAGACCAGAACATCACGACAGGGTCAGGAATAACATACTGACCAAGCTCACAATCTATATTTCATATAGCATTCCCTCGCAACAGGCTGTTTTCAGGTAAGTCTGGTTGATGATATGTAGATCGATGTGATACACGTAGTAGTAAGTTTAACGCATATGAAGCCAAGCAAAGCACAGCCGCTTCGAAGTTCGTGGTTCATCTTCATTAGCACACTCGGGATGTGAAGAAAGCTACTACAACTCGTCACTTAACGTCCTATTCATGGCGCACAAAAGTCAGAACCTACTCACTGTGAACATTCAAAACAGCAACCACCCGTCCAGGGGTTAAGACTACAAGACTATAAATCTATATTAATATAAAAACTTCAATGTTGCTAATATCTCCTTCTATACAAATTGAAAAACTAGCAGTTTACTATGTCGATTGCAGAAATGGCTGAATGTTCAATGATTGCCCTCCAGCCGATGATCCTGACCAGTCTTCAAGTTGCAGGAATTTTGAATTTAACGTAGATGAATCAGGGAGGTGGGGTGCATAACACGTATTTTGAGTATCTCGAATTAGCCAACTAAGAGAGTCTCCATACTTTATAGTTACAGATATATATATATATATTGGCAATGATGACATAAACTTTTCCCCTTCTCACGTCACTCATTTGACTCTGTCCAACAGTCAAACTCTAGCACAACTTCCACACGCGCCCTTAGGTTGAGGCCCTTCCATTGCACTTTGGTTGGGCTAGCTTATGATGGCGCACAAACCTAGCAAAGGTACATACAGACACACACATGCATCCAAGCACTGGTGTATGCGTCCTGATATCACCCAATGGACTACGGTCTGAGGTGGAATGGGCGCGCCTCCGCCAGTAGAAACTAGTGAGGCAAACATCTAAGCAACAAACAACAACATCGATAGATAGATAGATATATAGATAGATAGATAGATAGATTGATAGATAGATAAAAAGATAGATAGATAGATAGATAGATAGATAGATAGATAGATAGATATATAGATAGATAGACATACATATAGATAGATAGATAGATAGATAGATAGATAGATAGATAGATAGATAGATAGATAGATAGATAGATAGATAGATAGATAGATAGATAGATAGATAGATAGATAGATAGATAGATAGATAGATAGATAGATAGATAGATAGATAGATAGATAGATAGATAGATAGATAGATAGATAGATAGATAGATGCACACACAATCATTCGCTTAGTTAGGCTGAGGAACTTTAGATAAATAAGGGATGCAATAATGTTGTCTTGTTTTAGATACATGCCATAAAACATGTTCTAGAAGTGTCTAGATATTATTAGGAGTCACTCATACCATCCCAATATAATATGGACGGATTCCATTACGAAAGTGCCTTATGTGGCCTCATGTACGTGCCAGGTCTGCCGCGGGGGTACTTAGGGAACAGATCACACCCATTGTTAAATGAATTAGCTTCAGTTTTCATTGTCTACCACAAACATGAAGTGCCTCTGATGATCCCACGCTTTTAACCATCTAAACAAAGCAGCAATAAGAGTCACTTCACGTTCATTCCTGTTGTTCTGTGTGTATGTGCAACATGTTGTTTCGTGTGAATGTTTTATGTTGATCTAGTGTATGCACTTTATGTTGCTCCGTGAGTATATGTCATATGCTGTTCTGTGCGTATTATGTTGTTCTGTTTTTGTGTTTTATGTTATGTGTGTATGTTTTATGTTGTAATGTGTTAGGTCTGTAGTTCTATGTGTATGTTTGATGGTGCTATGTGTATATGTGTTATATGTACTTATGTGCATGTTATGGTGTTCTGTATTTATGCGGTATATGTTCTTCTGCATATGTTATGTTGTCCTATGTGTGTTTTGTGTCTCTCTGTGTATGTGTTTCATGTTCTGTATATGTGATATTGCTATGTGGGTATGTGTTATACGTCTTGATGCGCTTGTGATGTTCTTATGTGTATATGTTGTATTGTGTTCGGTGTATGTGTGCCATATGTTCTTTTGTGTTTATGTGTTATATGTACTTTTGTGTATGGTATGTTATTTGTACTTTTGTGCATGGTATGTTGTACCGTATGCATGTCTTATATGTCCGTATTTGTGTGTTGTGTTATTCCGTGTGTGTTTTATGCTGTTCTATTTGTGTGATGTACGCTGTTATGTGTGTGTTATATGTTATTCATAGTGTATGTGTTTTATTTTCTTCTGTGTGTCTTTTGTTGTTTTGTGTGTGTTATGGTGTGCTGTGCGTATGTGTTATATGTTTTTATGTGTGCATGCGTTACATATTTGTCTGTGAATGTTATGGGGTTATGTGTGTTTTTTTTCTGTGTGTGCGTGTGTGCTATGTTGTTATGTGTGTGTGTGTGTGTTATGTGTGTTATGGTTGGTATCTTTTTCTGTAAGCTATATGTTCAGTGTGTGTAATGTGTTGTTCTTTGTGTGCGTTGTATTTTTCTTTGTGTGCGTTATGTTGTTATGTGTGCGTGTTATATGTTTCTGTGTGTGTGATATGTTGTTCTGTATGTGTCTGTTTTGTAGTTGTGTGTGTTATGTTGTTCTGTTTGTATTATGGTGTTCTGTGTGTGTGTGTGTGTGTGTGTGTGTGAGTTTGTTTTGTGTGTATTATTTTGTTCTGCGTGTTATGCTGTTATGTGTGTGTATTATTTTGTTTGGTGCGTGTTATATTGTTATGTGTGTGTTATGTGTGTGTGTGTGTGTGTGTGTTAGGTTGTTTGTTCTGTGTGCGTGTTATATTTGTCTGTGTGTGTGTGATATGTTGTTCTATGTGTTTGCTATGTTGTATGTTTGTGCTATGTTGGTCAAATTGTGTGTTATTATAGTCTGTGTGTGTGTTATGTAGTTATATGTGAGTTATGTTGTTCTGTGTGTATTATACGTTCTCTATGTTTTATATGGTGTTATGTGTGTTATATGTTCTGCGTCTGTCATGTTGTTATGTGCGTGTGAGTGTTATATTGTGCTATAGCATTTTTTGTTGTTGTTAGTTTTTCGCTGATCTGTGTATATGTTTTATGTGTCTATGTGTGTGTGTATTATGTATCTCTGTGTAAATGTGTTATGTTGCTCTGTGAAAATGTTTTATGTTGTTCTGTGTAAATGTTTTATGTAGCTATGTTTACATACTATCCACCTACACCAATACTTGTCAGTGCTTTCGGTGCTGTTACTAACCTACTTCCCTTCAAGGCTGAGTCTTCTATACCAGATATACATCTATGCTGTACTTATCTCATCTGAGGGCCGATAAACAACCGTCTCTTGGATGTTAGCTCTGCAATCGATGGACTGCCAGTGCACAGATTGCGGAAATTTGAAAGCTATCACTAGTTGAACATGAATGACGTTGCTAGAATATATAAAAACAACATGATACTAGAACCATTGGCACCCACTATTGCCGGCATGTGTTGAGGAGGTCTTGACGCATAGACCTTTTGCCAGACGTTCAGTGATGTCGATTCTTAACATGACAGAAATAGAACATAATACATCTAACAACAGCGGCTTCGGAACATGGGATGAGAATCGAAACCTGGAAGCCAGCTTCCTTTGTGGACAGGATTTAAAACAGAGGACTTATAATTTTAAAATATGAGTGTATACTTTCAATGCCTACCTCGCGCAGGAAATACCCACTCACAGAAAGAGATTCTAGTCTGGATTCAATTACTAAATGGTGCATGTTTTTTCTATCGGTTGTATCGCGTGAATTTTTCCAAAAAGGCAGTCTCGTTGAACTTAAGTGAAACGTATTTCACTTTAAATTTGACGGTACACCTTCAAAGCATACCAATCACAGGAACACATCTACCCAACACCCACAAACATCACCAACATAAAAAAACATCTACCCATCACCACAATCATCATCAACAGGAAACACATTTACTAAACACTTACGAACAGCACCAATAAGAAACACATCTACTCAACGTCCACTAACATCACCAACAGAAAACACACCTACCCAACATCCACAAACATCACCAACAGAAAAAAACATATACCCAACATCCACTAACATCACCAACATAAAACACATCTACCCAACATCCACAAACATCACCAACAGAAAACACATTTACTCAACTTTCACAAACATCCCTAACATAAAACACATACACCCAACATCCAGTAACATCATCTCAACCTCTACATCTACTTAATCAAGAATGATTTTATTCCCAGCATACCGCCACTTCTCTTCCTGCTCCTGCTGTGTGATGAATGCTTTCTAACAATTTCGATCTGGATTCAGCACCAGCTTGAATGAATTTTCTCTTTATCCCGTCTTTTCCATTTGACTTATTTTGTTGGCTATATTTTGTAATTACTTCGATCTCATGGAGCCACATGATTACGCTTTGCCGTTCCAACATTCTGTGTCAAGATGGTGTTAGCTTATTTTCCAGGTAGATCAACGAGTTCATGACAGTAATTCCTTACATTCCTATGATATATATTTTCTATTTGATTGTGTATTAAATTGATAATAATAAAAGTATTGTGATTTGGAGATGGACATCTAATCTTTAATCTCTGTTGTTGAACTATTTCTTCAAATTAACAAATCTTATGTCGTCATCTTGATAATATTTAAACACAGCAATAATCCTCTTGAGGTTGTCTGTAATGTGTATGGCTGATAAAGGCAATTGCCATGTCCACTATAGCTGTCTCTTGTCCACAGATGATTGGTTTTTGTCCTCGCGCGCTTTTCTCAACTTGCTAGTCAGTGTTCACAGAAGTTATACAAAAACTGAAATAAGAGCGAAGACTGTAAGACACAAAAATAACAAAACCCAATCAGCAGCTCGATCCAGACACATAAAGCAGCCAACATCAAATGCAGCCGGGAATGGATAAATGAATATTTCTAACCACCAGATATTTTCAAGTGGCCTCAGGGCGGAAGCGGTTGCCCTGCAAACTGCAACAGAGGTCCGTATGACCAGTGACTACACAGAAGGACTGGCTGTGTACATCGCTTCTATGGTTGAGTCACTGTGGAGATCAACAAGATGGAGTCTAAAGCATCGCTTCTATGGTTGAGTCACTGTGGAGATCAACAGGATGGAATCTAAAGGAAGGCAAGGTGTTACTCTGCAAACTTTACCACCATTTCAAAAAGGAAGACATACAACGGATTAATACATTTCATTGGATGATTCTTTACAATTGTCACTCACAGGTTATCATCGAAATGTATACAGGTCCCTCAACATGATATAGGTATAACATTTAAAGAGGCCATGACGTTTTCCAAGTGTAGAGCCAGGAATAAGTAGAAAATAGAGCATTCTGGTTAAAATGCGAATGACTGGTATTATTAGCTCAGCAAAGATAATCAGCTGATATTAGCTCAGTACAGACGACTACAGATTGTAATACCACCAAAACAGCGAATTAAGGATATGACTTGCCGTTGAATGTGTCTGCAGCACTGATAACATGACTTCTCAACATCTGCTACAAAGATGCCCAGCTTACCAAGGTCATCACCTGTACCACTTCTGGACACACGCTATGTTGATACTAATAATGTCATACACGCTACGCTTTCCTTGGGTAATTCAAATTGACGTCTGAAAACCCACGAAGAAAAAGAAGAAGTAGAAGTAGTAGTAGAAGAAGAAAAAGAAGATTAAGAAGAAGAAGAAGAGGAAGAGCAAGAAGAAGAAAACAAGAAGAAGAGGAAGAAGAAAAAGAAGATGAAGTAAACGTATAAGGGAAGCAGTGACGATGTTCAGGTTTTCTGTATCTCCACAAAGCTGTGTCCAGAACTGGTTATGCTGATCTCCATGTTCAGGTTTTCTGTATCTCCACAAAGATGTGCCAAGAACTGGTCATGCTGATCTCCATGTTCAGGTTTTCTGTATCTCCACAAAGATGTGCCAAGAACTGGTCATGCTGATCTCCATGTTCAGGTTTTCTGTATCTCCACAAAGATGTGCCAAGAACTGGTCAAGCTGATCTCCATGTTCAAGTTTTCTGTATCTCCACAAAGATGTGTACAGAACTGGTCATTCTGATCTCCATGTTTGCTTCTTTCTCATTCGTGTTGTGGACACATATGTTGTGATGGTAAGCTGCAATGCTATCACTACCACAGTTACTCTTCCGGTTACACTCTTCAGCTGTTGCACATATAGTAAATCAACCATTTTTGACCTGCATCAAGTCTTACAACTACGACCTGTTGTATATATGGTATATCAACCTTTTCTGGACTACGTCAAGTCTGCAAACTACCTCATGTTCACTTATGCTGAGCTGACAAAATGAATCATGCTATATTATGGTGATCTGGATACTTTTGCTTTTTGCTTGTTCCTGTATCCACTTCTTGGAAATAGTGTATCCTTTTTTCGTATCCGAATTTTGCATTGTGTTGAGATGTATCCTGTAACTCGGTTGACAATACGTCTCTCTATATGATCTGATATGAATCAATACAGGGACGCATATATAATGGTTATTGACTCCTTCACACAATTAAGCAAAGCAATGATGTGGATAGTGATGACTGACGGTTAGGAGCACGTATCACTAAGGAATGGTGTACGCATAACTGGCACACGTATGTTCAAACATACGGTCATGATGCTCTAGCAAATACGAAGGTCAAGGTAATCCAATAGCATACACTTATGCAAGGGATGATGTGCTAGATACTTCATTGAACGACGTCACACCTTCCTATCAAGTAGGTGGCCAGGCCATTTCCTCAATGTTCTACCTTCCCTAACCAGTATGTCATGCACCACTTTGAAGCTAGTCCAATTATAGCGTGTTTATAACAGTAATCGAACATATAATATGTATCGTGAAAAATAATCTCTACTGCTCTACAACTGTACAACTCTAACACTAACACTCTACCACTCTAATCACGCGATTCCCACGCGCTTCCATTCAATATTTCAATATAAATAATGGCGTCTTGTCTTCCAATGAACCCGGAAAGGAAGCACGTTATTCCCTCTTCAACTGCCTGTATTGTATATTTAGAGAGGCGTTTATAAAGCACTCCTACAACCCCGGCATGCCAACTGTTCACTGTGGAGTGCACAACTCTAAACAACGAATATCCTTCTGTCGTAGAAAAGCAAGAGTAAGGAAATTGGACAACCTACCTCCTAAAAACCTGAGGTTTAGCAACAAATACGTCTTTAACACTTCATCCTCCTCAGCAGTGCCTGCTATGAGACTACCTTTCCCATTAAATAACGACCAAACTAGTTACATGTCACATTTACATAGGAAAACATTTTAAATACAGCAGCTTACGTTATTAAAAAAAAAAGGTTTTCGTCGACGACTTAATAAAAACAAAAGCCCAAAAAACGAACTAATCTAAATTATTTAGGTTTTAACTGGCAAAGAAAATGTATTTATCTCAACATGAATTAATCCCTGATGTATACAACACAGATGAATAAATTTGAACAAAATGTTATAATTGCGGCAGATATTTCTCACTTTCCATTTTGCAAAGTAATTGTTTACTTTAAAAAGAGCAGACTTGTTCAGTTCAGTCAATCTTTCTACTTGGATGTTGTTAGTTCAGGACCTATGATCCTATATGAGCTGAATGGATTTTGCCTTACTGACTGTACCTTCCAGTTGTTAGTTTCTTCAGTACATATAATTATCAAAATGGTTACATTTTCATTTTTTAAGAACAAAAATTTACTTTCAAACAGTCCCTATATATTTTACATATTTGTTGTATTCCATATACTAAATTCAGTCTTTATATTTTAAAATTTACTGCCAGACAATTTATTTACGTATAATTCGCTCAGTTATTTTTCACATAGTCATTACATCTCAAATACAAAAATAGCCGATAATGTACATCTAAATACTAAAGTGGGAGTGCTTACATATCACATGTTAACTTCAAACAGAATGTATATTTCATCTGCTAAATTCGTAGTCATTACATCTCAAATGCTAAATTTACACAGTCTGTACTTCTCAAATGTTAAATGCACACTGTCATTACGTCTCAAATGTTAAATTCACACAGCCTTTACATCTGAAACGCTATATTATCGCACGGTTTACATTTCACAAATCAACACAGCCCTTGATTTCCAATAGCCAAGCTCCAGGAAAATCACAAATCCCAATGTGATGTGAGTCTTCTGAGCCAAGTTTCTCCGACAGCAAGGGGTAAAACTGCCCGGATCAATAACGCCGCTTTATCAATATGCAAAATGTTCTTTCTTCCTCTGCTAATTCTTTTTTTTTTCTTCAAATTGTATCGCTGGTGATAGTACATACAGCTGCAGCGTTAGGTACACCACAAGGCCATAGTGTTGACTACATCACTTCTGTTTTATTATAATTCTGTACTGTTGTACACATTTTGGTTTAATTGAAGAAGTATTTTTCTAACTATGAATAGCAGCCATGGCATGTGCAATGAGCGGCCTATCGGTAGCGAGGACTAACAAATTTCACAGAATCTGGTCTGCCAGACCTTGAGTAGGAAAGATAAACGAGATGTCGTTCGATAGGATTCCAGCGATGATTCGGCAAACTTGTATGTTGTTGATAAAAAAAAAACAAGGACAGTTATTCTATGAGCTGTATTGACGCATTCAGTGATTTGAGGATATATTTCTACCATGGACGCGTCAACTAAGGATAGGCAATCCGTATCATTGTCCCGACTACTTGCAAAATCACAATAAGGATTTGATTATGATTTTCTTGCCGACAGGTTAATGTTTTTGAATGAAGAAGTAAAGGATAGTTTCGCTGATTTTTGAGCACAAGATGCAAATGTACAAATCATCTCTTCCCGATTTCATGTTGACATGGAAGAAGCTCCAACTACGTTGTAAATGAAGCTAATTGAACGGCAAGAAAACACACATCTAATGACTAAATGTTATTAGAAATATGTATGTATTTATGCATCATAAACTCACAAAAGTCAAAAAAAAATCAAAGCATATCGCTCCGCTCGGTATATAGGCCATTGACAGCATCCCGCCAGCATTCACTATCCTTGGCTGCTGTTCTGCCTCTTTTCAGGTGTAATAACATAATCTTAGTTCCTTCGCGTATTCGTGTCTCCATGTATATTTGGGTCTACCTCCTCTTCACCTCCGCGAAAATTCCCTGCAAGAAAGAATGTCCTATCCAGACCAAAAATCTTCACTTAATGTGTTGGTCCAGTGGATGTAGTTGGCGTATAGTCCTATATGTCTTCAGTAGTCACCATGTCCTGCTAAGTTATACTAATTATCTCATAGGTATATGTTAATGCAGACCTGGAGACTTTGTTGCATGCTCTTAGTTGTTATTCATGTTTACGCTCCATACAGTAGCATCGACATGGCACTAACGTATGAATCTTGATTTCTCTGGTTCTCAGTGTGTTGTATAGTGTCACAAGAGCCCCCGCCCCCACATCCCCTCTTTCACCTTGTTTGTCTTTCTAATGCGGATCATTAAATCTGCGTATTCGTAGATTCACATCTATCAAACTCTGTATATATTGCAGCTTCAGTTGTTTCTCCGTACATTAACTAAATTGTTAGAAACAGTTTTCCAAACGTTCCCTTTAATCTATAAAACATCTAAATAACTTAATTGTATGTGTAGTGCGAACTTTGACAATTATAGTCATCAAAATAAACATTAGTTAATAAATAGCTGAATAAAAGCGTTCATGAAATATTTGTTTTACTGTTTTATGTTTTAATTATCACAAAACTGAACATAAGATGTTAAATAAATACAAATTACAAAAAACTTCATATGTTTTGGTCAAATACATACAATTACATATTAATTTTAAAATGACATCGAATGGTGTGGCCGGCATATACATTAAATACTGGCTATCCGACCAGGACTCCTGTTAAAGTTGTATATTCCGGATGTAGAACAATTTTGCACTAACGTGTGGTGGGTTTGAAGTAATAATAATAAAAATAATGTTCGCGAAGGCGTCAAAAGCCTGTTTCGTCGATCGACCACTACCATGTCCAACTGGTTAGGGTATTCATGCGTAGCGTGTCGACCGAAATCCATACAGACTCCCCAGGTGGAACCGTGTACTCAGCTGTCTTGGGATGAGGTCCACGAGGAGTGTGCTAGACCAATGTTTGTGTCAGGCTTTCCGTGCCTGTCCGTGTCAAACTCACTGTTTTTACGTGTCCCGCCGCCGAGGCTTCTGATTGTGTGACATTTTGGTCAGCGTGGCCCTGCTGTGCTGAGAATTCCAGGTTGGGAGAGGTATCGTGTAACCTCCGGTGGAGGGACAGGCGGGCAGGAGGAAGTCGGAAGTAACGTTTCTTATTTTTCAGAAACTCTACAGCTATTCTCATTTAAATAAAATACAATGTTAACAATTATTTCAATTTTACCCCCTTCCCCACAACTCACCCCTACTGTCAAATGGTAGTTTAGAATACATTGCAGTCGGTGAAAACGTGTTAGTGACTTCATATTACTATGTCCAATATTGTATTTAGTTCCAGTGATCAGTACCATTCTTTTGTACCTTACCTTCTCTAACTGTAAGCTAAGTGCTATTTACGATTGATTAAACTAGAATATGCGCATATTCTGGCATAGTCTGGCTACAGCGGATGAAACATGATACGTTGGCACTGAGAAACAAATGTCTCTAACCGTTTTTTCCATTATCATAACTTTTAAACTTTCAGTAACTCGCAGATTTCGCCGAGACCCCAGTTGGGGTAAGGACCCTCATGTTTTTGCAGGACTGTTATATATACATAATATGTTATGCAAATAAAATCTGAAATTCCTGTATTTTCTATTTGTGTTGACAGCGTCTGGAGAAACTGAAGTGTCCTCTTCTTGGTCTCCTGTAATGTCATCTATCCGTCTGTGTCGTAATCTTCCTCTTTCGTGCCTGATAACCATATCTCGTGCTGTAAGATGACACATTCCTTGAACTATCCGCTAGTTTGTTTAGGCGCATATTGTGTTTTAGGGAAGGATGCTTTAAATCGATGTACAAGAGTTGATTTTCGGACCCAACTTATTGTTAATGGTGGATTATTTTTTTATATAACCAACATATTCTTTTAGGATTGAGACAAGCGTACCTACGTCAATTCAACGTTAAAACCTTAACGAACAATATTGTCGCAACCTTACATTAGTCTAACACAAGGTTCCATTTTCGAGAATTAACCGAACGGTCAGACACTCTGGTCCCCTTTGAATTCACAGAACAACCTATGAGTCCCACATTATGTCTGATGTCATCAATTCGTATCATATTTCCCAGAACGACATTAATGCTTTCTCTCGGGCATTCCATTCCACAAGTCGAATAATTTCAAATAGTGCTATCTATAATGCGCACAAATATTCAATTTTCTTATATTCAATGTCCTCTGTATTATTGTTATTACTGAAGGGTATGTTTTGTGCGTTAGACCAACCAGCAAATGTAGGGCAGCGAGGTCTTAAAGAAATGCATTGACAGTATGTCTGAGCCGCAGCCCAGCTACAATGGATGTCGTCTAGACAACACTGACTAGTCAGGTTACGTGTTTCTGCTACTTCCTTTTCTTCCCTGCTTGAATTGGCAATGAAAGGTAGCCCTATATAGCATGCAATGTCGTTGAGAATGAGTGTTTAAGGCGTCACCGTGCTGAGTTGTAGCTTTAAGTTTGACTCCTTGTCGCTTCGTTTTTTTTTTTTAGTTGAACGTCAGGTAGCCATTTACAGATAAGTAAACGAGAGTGTTGAAATCTGAAAATTGATCCTTGCCCTGTGTCGTGATGGGGAGCCACGTAGCGCAGTGGTAAGCGAGCTGACTTCGCAATGAGTGGTCCTGGGTTCATCACCCAGTTGAAACGGACATTTTTTTCAGACCGCATAGTTTTTTTTTTCTAGTTTCTATCCCACGTTTTAAGGTATTGATTTGAAGCCCACTCGTTATTGAATCTAAGAAACTACCACAACATGATTAAATGTTAACATATTCAAAGCATATATAAAGCCCAAAATGGATCCAACATGGTTAGTTCAGATAAGTAGAATGAACTCTACAAAGCTATCATTTAATGATTTAAACTGAATTTCCACAAGAAAAACAACAGTGTAGATGGATAGACACTATAAGAGACATCGTACAACACATAGTTTTGCGTTAACAAAAAAGTCATCACGATTATTTGTAAGAGACATTTCAGCTCCTCACTCCCCACTCTGTTATGCAGCAAAAGTGGACCGAAAAATGAAACAACTAGATTACAATAAGGACCTGGACAAACGAGGAAATGATTGGCGTTCTAGAACACTTAGATATCGACCTAGCTGAACTTAGAACAAGAAAACGTGCACCGGCCACAAACAGCAGTTAACACGATAGACCAGCAAACAATGAATATCTCAAAGACACAAGAAGAGGCTGATCCGAAAGATCTGAAACGAGTGTGAGGTGCCCAATGACGCACATTAAAGGTCAATTTGAAAGATTTCACAATATCACGCTTACATTTGTCAAGCTTCAATACGAAGGTGGTTATCTTATTTTTCTGTTGTACTTTGTTACCAATTATTTATGACAGAACAAATATGTATAGAAGATCGCCATACTATTCAGAGCGTTAATAATGTCAATATATAATTATTTTTATTACGCAGACAAGCGAAATTAATTTACTCATCGTGTGACTATCTGGCATGAGAAACAAGTGCATGATATAATGCCTGGATTTAGATATTTAAATAATTAGATATTATTAAAAAAATAAAACATCATTTTAACAGTTTTAGTAAAGGTACTCATCACTTAATTATTTTATAAAGTAGATGGTTCTTATGCTGTGAATAAAAGCACTGGTATGTTTTAAATCATTGGTGTTACTGATTGGAGTTATTTCTTAAAGATGTTGGGTAATCTTTTCTTCAGATAACAGCTGGTCGAGAATGATGTGTTAGGTACTTCAGAATGCCAGACCACAGAGTGTGTGAACTAGGTTAGCCATTTCCCTTCCTAGCTGTATTATCCTTCTCTACCGGATCGGAGCGGGGCGATTGCGGGAGTTGAACCGAATACATTTGCCGTGAAACGCGTATGATCTTCCACTAAAATAATACAACGCACAATATGTACGGCCCGCGGCCCGAAGGACTCTAGTAATACTCTAGTTCGCAGTGCGGATAGAGGACTGTTAACAGACAAGGTTCAGATTATAGACAGATGGGCAGACCCCTTCTGCAAAATACTAAACCACCCATCGTCCATAAATGACGAGGCCATCCGGCGAATGCCGTAGGTGGAACTGAGCCTGGCGTTGGATGAAGTCATCGCTTAGGAGGAAGTCGACAGGGCAATCAGTTCACTATTTATAGGAAAAGCTCCAGGAGCGGATGCAATACCAGCAGAGGTATATAAGACAGCTGGCCCATCCCTCACCAGAAGGATCACTGAACTCTTCTTCCACAAGTGGGCTGAAGAAAAGATTCCGCAGGAGCTAAAGGACGCCTCAATCGTTCACCTGTACAACAGAAAAGGTAACCGTCAGGAATGCGACAACCATCGTAGAATATCACTACTCTCCGTAGCAGGCAAGATCCTAGCGCGCTTACTGCTAAAGCCACCATCTCCCAGAAAGCTAATATGGGTTCAGAACCGGTGGAGGAAAAGTAGACATGATTTTTGCCGCTCGCCAAGTTCAAGAGAAGTGTCGGAATCACAATCAGGCCTTGTACACTACATTTATTGATTTGGCAAAGGCATTTGATACAGTAAACAGAGGAGGGATGTGGATGATAATGTCCAAGTTTGGCTGCCCCAACAAGTTCATAACCATGGTGAAACAGCTACACGAATGCATGTGTGCTCGTGTACTTGACAGCGGTGCAATCTCTACAACTTTTCTAGTATCAAACGGAGTAAAACAAGGATATCTACTCGCCCCGACCTTGTTCAGCATGATGTTCGCGGCCACAATGACAGACGCCTTCAGATCACTGTAGCTTGGAATACCCATAAAGTATCGCACAGATGGCAAGTTACTCAATCCCAGAAGAATGAAGCCCAAAATCAAAGTGGCTGGTGACATAATCAGAGAACTTGTATTTGCTGAGGACTGCGCTCTAATGAGCAACTCATAACTGAACATGCAGGTTAGAATCGAATGGTTCTCTGCCGCATACGACAATTTTGGCCTGACCATAAATGACAAAAAAATAGAGGTCATGTACCAACCAGCACCAGGCATGCCGTATACAAAACCAGAGACTACAGTCAGCGGGAAGACGCTAAATGTCGTAGACAAATTCACATATCTGGGCAGCACGCTGTCGAGATCTGTCAGCCTAGACGATGAGGTGGCAAGCAGAATAGCAAAGGCCAGCACAGCCTTTGGTAGAATGCGCTCGATGGTTTGGGCACGTCGTGGCATCAGCGTCAAGACCAAACTCAAATTCTACCGTGCAACCATCATTCTAACGCTACTATACGCTTGCGAAAGCTGGACTGTATACTCTGGACATGCAAGGAGGTTAAAACCACTTCCACACAGGTTGCCTGAAGCGAATATTCCACATCCGATGGCAAGATCGTGTCACTGACATCGACGTTCTCTCGAGGGCTAACATGCCCAGCATCCATGCACTGCTAGAAAAAGCACGACTAGGATGGGCCGGACACCTCGTCCGTATGTCAGACGAGCGGCTCCCAAACAAGCTTCTCTACGGCGAGCTGAGAGAGGGATGGCGCGAGAGAGGGCGCCGCAAGAAACGTTTTAAAGACGGTCTGAAGGACTCACTGAAAAGTTGCCAGATAGACATCGACACCTGTTAATGTCTTGCGCAAAACAGATCTGACTGGAGAAGCGCAGTCAAAGGGGGTGTAGCTACCGGTGAAGACGACCGTGTTGTGAAAGCCAAGAGCAGACGCGAGACCCGGAAATCTCGAACAGCGGGAACACCATCACCTTCTACAGAACTCGTGTGCCCGATGTGTAGCAGATATTTTCGTGCCCGCATTGTCCTGTTCAGCCACATGCGCACCCACACCCAACAGGGAAATCTGTGACAAGGATGATGTCGGCGGTCCTCATCGACAACGATGGACAGCTATTATTATTATTATTATTATGTATGATTTTTAAAAAGTGCTAACACCCTCAACATATTAGACACACAAATGTATGTTTTCAATCAAACAAACGTTATACAAATATTAAATATTCAACATATTCGTGTATGCCTTTTTTCTTTTCACTTTTCACTCCAGCCGGAATAAATGATCAGCACTAAAGTTGGTCTCCTTCAGCCTGCTTGTGCCATAGTACTTTGGTTGCTTTGCCGCTTTTGATTTGTGAAGAAATGCGTGTAACATGTTAAGGTTGCTAGCTATATGCACACCTCTCTTTGAACGTCTATTTCGACACAAATGGAAGTGCGGGGGCTATATTATTTCTTCTTCAGTAAGGAACCCTGTATCTACATATAGTATACGTCTACAAACACACGTTATACAAATCCTGAACATGATAGACACATAACGTATTAATTCAAACAAACGTTATTTAATTCCCTGAATATTCAGGACATATGAAATCTATTCATCCGATTTCCGGACAACGAAATATTCATTCACCATATGTGGGGTATTGTTTGTAGAGCTTTCTTTCCAGCTTGAATGATGCGACATATCAAACTATATGTGAGAGAGTCTTTTACTCTTGAGGAGTTAGCCACACGGTGTTTTCCTCTAGACCAGTATCCTGTGTGGCAGTGGTTTTCTTATCAGATCTGTTGCACACACAGCTCGACGGAAGCCACTCACCCATACCAGATTATATGTGTTCACATACACTGGCTAAATAGATTAAGCTGCCCCCCCCCCCACCACACCATATTGGGAACACCTTGATGTACTCATATACACTTCATTGTTCATGTTGTTGTATTTATCTATACATTGATGTGCGGTACAATATTCATTAGGACAACGTCCGACCGAATTTAGGTGTGTGGTCACATAATGGTATATTATTTGTAATTTAAATCTAGATCAGAGAATGTCATCTATCTTGTATACATTAGCGGACGTAAGCGGCCAATGGGCAAGCAGATATCCCAACTTCGCTGTTAACTAAGACGTAAAGTCCTTTTCAGGACGAACGAGAAGAAGAAGATAAAGAAGTAGAAGAAGCAGGAAGAACATATTGTGGGCACTAAGCGATGGATACCAACACTTTCTTCAGGTGCAGTCTAAATATCCCAAATACACAAATGGCTTGGCTTGACTTCGTTTGTTCTCAATCTCCCGCTAACAAATCCTGAAAGGGCTTACGTAGCAGAATGTACTCCAGAGAAAGGAATGCGTTGTGTCGTCGCTTACAGCGTGACTGCGATATTTGCACCTTTTGGTCCCACACATCCGACTTCAGCAAGCATTATTTCAGTACATGTTTGCATTCCCTCTTCTATCCCTTCTCCCTAGCCAGTCTGCCTGTTGCAGCCTGTTATCCAGGAGAGATGTAGAAGGGTCTTGGCAGCTCTAGTTTGCTGGCCCTGACGCAAGCAGTCAGCTATCAGTCGCTGACCACTGCAGCCCAAGCGCTGCTCAGCATCTTTATCCTAAGTACACATATAACCAACATCAAATAGTTTCGGTTTTGTTTCTTGGTTTGTTGTTTTTGCTTCTTGGTTTGTTTGTTGATTCGCTTTGTTTCAAGGCGAATGTTACCCAGTACTGGTGAGAATTATACAGTTCGCTGATAGCTAGTCGAAAAACGCTGCTAAATAGGTTTGTTCAAAAAAGCTAGCAGCCTGATCTTACAATACACATTACTGCGGAAACAACAACTGCACAATCTCACTTCAACGTTTTATATCATGCTTCCAGTAAGATGGACAGATGCAGTAGTCACCCCGTCCTTCGGATGGAGCGGGACGATATAAGAATAATAATTATTAAGAAATACTGTATAAATTGGTTCTGGACATTGAATAGAATATAACATTATTTCTTTATAATAAAAACGTGAGCTTTCTCTAAAACAAAAACAAAAAACAATATTGGTTAATTATGCCAGATGGCCAATCCAAATAGTCTCAAATATTCCGGCAATATTGACCATATTTGTAATTAACCTTCACACAGGCAAAACCGATTGGTCCGTCGTAGTCTGTGTGTATTTAAAATAAGGCGACTCTGCGGCTACTGTACGGAATTCCAAATAAAAAATGCATTTATTTTTCTCACTCTTTGTGTATTACACTGGGATGAATAGCAAAACTGCCACAAAGAGAGCATGTCGTAAGAGACGACTGTGTAAAAATGACATAACACCGGCCATGGTTTGGTTGTTTGGTAAGAGCAGCAAAGTTTGCGTTTTACCGGCTGTGGGTCCACTTTTCCCTCGTGTTTGAATTCAGTAAGATGGATTTGAACATCGGTAAATGAAACTGCGATGCACCAATCCCAACGGAGCGGCGTAATAAGCTTCCAGAGCCTAGCCCACCAAGTTGGAAATACCCCATCCCACCCCCCCCCTTCCCCACCCCCATAACATTCAGCTCATGTTAGCGATTGGACCCTTACAGGAGTTTCCGCCTCTGTAGAAGTACATGTAGACTAAGAACGAAGAATAGGCAACACTTGACATATTTTGTATAATTACTACTTTTTTCTTTGACCTATCGGGAACGATAAAAGAAAAATGATTGTTAAAAAATACTGTCTAAATTGTTTCTGGACATTGAATAGAAAATGACATTATCTCTTTATAATAAAAACATGAGCTTTCTCTAAAATAAAAAAAACAAAAAACAATAATGTTTCAAAATGTGAGATGGCCAATCCTAATAGCCTCAAATGTTCAGGCAATATTGATCATATCTGTAATTAACCTCCACACAAGCAAAACCGAGTGAAGCTTATTTGTGAAACATTGGGTCTTCAATATAGATAGCACCTCACCGTATCTGAACTCATGCAGTGGAACAGCAATGATTGTTTGGGATGAGGTGGCTAGTCCCATGAACAATCTTCTTCGATCTAATGGGAAACATGCTCAGAAGGTTTCAGTTAAACTCGATGGTGTGAATGTTAATGTGGTGATTGTCCCGGTAGTAATTTATTTTAAAAAATGAGATTGCCAGTGTCATGCACAACAGTCATTAGTGCACTTCATAACTTGTAAAGTACGTATCACACGTGATCTACTTAATGCCGATGTAACTAGTTAACTGACGTATAAATACAAAGAACGAAGAAATGAACAAACCCCACAGAACGATGACACCTCGGACAACGAAGGCTGCAACACGTTATCCCTGACCGCAGTAGCTGAAATGTAGTAACTTTAATCTAAATGCAGGGTGCAGTTGGACTATTGTGTCCTCTCATGTAGATGTCTTCTTAATACGTATATTTCTTTTTAAACACTATGTAGAATATGAACAACAATCTATTACACAATTACTCGTTCATAACTAAGTTCACTTTCAACAGCGGAAATACAATTTCTTGTCCAAGAAACAGCATATAAGCATACGATATATTATCACAATCTCTACTAACCTATATGAAATGCCAGATTCGTGATTATGCTTAAGAACTGATATCCAACTGACGGATTTCTAGAAAATCTTCACACAATATATTAATGAGAAAAAAGAAGTTGGCAGCATTTTATTCTCCATCACAATCACAGAAGAAAATACGCTCTCTGATATGCGGAGAGAAATTCCAGAACTTGATGCGAGTATCTATGTTGGTATGTGTTTGGGTGGGTGGGTGTGTGTGTGTGTGTGTAAGTGTGTGTGTGAGAGAGTTGTCTCGTGGCTCGGACAAAAGGTGGTGTACAAACACAGGTCCTAGTTGGCCGAGTGAACGTTGTGAAGAGTCCCTATCCACACGTCTGGCGTTTACCCACACCAGAAGAGGTGACTAGGTGAGACGAAGCCAGAACGAAGGTTGGTGAGAGGGTTAGTGAGTGAGTGAGTAAGTGAGTGAAGTGGAGAAAGACAGCGCCGACTACGTCCAAGCATACAAGCTGTGAATGACGTCCGCCACTGGTTGTCTATTATTAAAACGGGAGTGAATGAAAGAGACGGGCAAAACATCGATGGGCCCGAATGAAGAATAGAATAGAATGTGCAAACAGAAGAATAACGCAGTATCGATATGATGTGCAGATTAGCTCGCTTGGACAATCATCATCATCATCGTCATCGTCATAATAATCATCATGGTCATCATCATTATCATCATCATAATCATCATCATAATCATCATCGTCATCATCATCATCATAATAATCATCGTCATTATCAGCATACTCATCATCGTCATCATAGTCATCATCGTCATCATCATCATCGTCATCATCATCATAATCAGCATCGTCATCATCCTCATAATCATCATCGTCATCATCATCATAATCATCATCGTTATCATCATCATAATCATCATCGCCATCATCATCATAATCATCAGCGCCATCATCATTAGCATTATCATAATCATCATCGTCATCATCATAATCATCATCGTCATCATCATAATCATCATCGCCATCATCATCATAATCATCATCGTCATTATCTTCATAACCATCATCGTCATCATCATCACAATCGTCATCATCATCATCATCAAAATCATCATCAACATAATCATCATTGTCTTCATCGTCATAATCATCATCGTCATCATCATTATCATCATCATAATCATCATCGTCATCATCATCATGATCATCATCATCATCATCATAATCATCATCGTCATCATCAGCATAATCATCAGCGTCATCATCATAATCATCATCGTCATCATCATCATAATCATCATCGTCATCATCATCATAATCATCATCGTCATCATCATCATAATCATCAGCGTCATCATCATTATCCTCATCATAATCATCATCGTGATCATCATTATCATCATCATAATCATCATCATCATAATCATCATCATCATAATCATCATCGTCATCATCATTATCATCGCAATATGTATATATTCACTCCAGCGGGAACACAAAGGTAGTTGGATAGTTTCTATGGAAATTTGATAAACATCATGATGTTGCTAAAAATATGCACACGCCCTCGTAGGAGTTTTTTTTATAGCATTACTAAGAACGTGAAAATTGGCTTATTCGTTTTATTTTCTTTAAAATGTGATCTGTAACAGACTGATGAAGCGAGGTATGGATGTAGTGGACAGTGAGAGAAGCCAGATGTAGTCGTATTCTCCTATTGACAATGCTGACTTGTCTTGGCGCACCCAGCAGTTGGGGCTTGATATTGATCCACTGGGAAAACTGATAGAGGAGACGTCTACATGCGATATCACACACATACATACACACACATACACACACACACACACACACACGTACGCAAGCATACGCGACATACAAGCGTATCACACACATACAGCCACGTGCTTAGCTACAGATACGTATACATACACGTATAACCAGAAGCACTTAAATGTACACAAACATAGAGTATGATTATGTTATATTTTAAAAACTGGATTTCGGACGGAGAGTGAGTGGTGGTTGTGGAAGGGGTGGGAGTATGGGGCGGGGAGTGGGGGTGTTAGGGTTATTCTGTGCATTTCAGTAAATTGATTTTGGGATGCGCGTCTTAAAAATTGCTATTGGGGTGCTTCTGGAGCGTAGGACAGAAGTGTGTAAGGGATAGTACTTCACGGTGAGAGACAGTTACATTTTTGATGACCAGGATCATATTTGGTTCCCCTACTTATGTCTATGGCTACTCGAGTCTGCCTGTGTACGGCAGCATCACCCATCGAGCAACGGCTTAGGCTGGCCGGCTAAACTTCGTGAGTGAAACGACAAGAAGTGAAGTCCACCCTCGACTAGTACACACATCTGCTGGTGAAAGAGGCGGAAGATCTACCTGGTTGACAACGACTTTGAAGATGGGAGCTGGAAGTTCCTGGTATTGGGCTAAGGGCGCACCAGAGACCATAGTTGGTAAGTGGCCGGACAACGTTCCGAAAGCAATTTGAAACTACTGAAGGTAAAATGTCAAGAAACCTATGGCTGTGGATATAAACGATTGGCGGGTACAACATTCTAGAGTTACCATATGCAGATAACACAGTGATACTACCAAGAAGTGCAGAAGGGCTAGGGCAGCTAATTTCAGCCGTAAATAGACACAGCAAAGATCAAAACATGTTTATAAACATAAATAAAAAAAAGATAATGACCACCGACAAAACACAATGTCAACATAAATTTAAAGTTCGTGGTGAGAAAATAAATCAGTTCACACATTTTAAATAGATGGCTCCAGAGTTTTTAAAAATCGCGATTGCTCGAAAGAAATCATAAGAAGAATAGCCATGGCAATGCAGGGATTGAACAGCCTGGAGAAATTATTGCAGATCATCAACAAAACGAAAAAACTAAGAGTCTTGAGAGCCTGTGTTCTTCCTGTGGCAGCTTATGGCTGCGAATAACCGATTACCAACACTTTGAGAAAAAGAATCGAATCCTTCGAGTCAAAATGTTACATAAAGACAGAATACCCTGGACAGAGAAAAAGACAAATGCAAACATTCGGCAAGAGTTAAGCATATAGGACAACTGGTTTATCAATTCCATTGTGGCTAGAAAATGTAAATACTTTGGTCACATCAAGAGACACAACGGTCTTGAGAGAACAGTGATGGAAGGTATGGTGCCAGCAAAAGAGGGAGGAGTAGACCAAGAAGACGATGGCACCAATATATCCAGGAATGCCTGGGTATGACTGGCGGAGGCTGGAGTTTTGGCAAGGGAACGAGTTTCTTTCAGACATACTGTGATGGGAACGATGTTCTATAAAAGGCGTGCTACATGATGATATGATGATTGGGTTGCTCGTTAATAAATCGGATATTGTACTGTGCGTTCGGGATCAAGACGCTGAGCAGCGCATGAGCTGCAGTGGTCAGCGACCCATAGCTGACTGCTAGCGTCAGGGCCAGTGAACCAGAGCTGCCAAGACCCTTCTACACCTCCACGCGGTGATCCTGGATAACAGGATGCAGCAGCGCAGACTGGCTAAGGAGAAGTGATCAAAGAGGGAATGCTAACCTGGTATTAAAAAAATGCTTGCTGAATTCGGATGTGTTGGACCGAAAGGTGCACATATCTCAGTCAAGCTGTAAACTACGACACAACGCATTCCGTTCTCTGGACTACATTCTGCTACTTAAGCCCTTTCAGGGTTTGGTAGTGGGAGATTGAGAACGAAGAAGAAGAAGAAGAAGAAGTATTGTGCGCTAAAAAAGGATATTAAAGTACGCATGTCCAGCTTGGACTGTTCGCTTCCCCATTTTACAAATGTGGAGTAAATGAAAAAGTACTGATCATGTGTTTCAGGACGCCCCATGTATGTCCAGTTAAAGAAGATACATAGTCGAACATTTCAACACTGAACTCAAAACTGTACAGAACTAAAGAGGGGAACAAACCAACGGTCCAGTTCACCACGTGAAATCGTCTTCTCAGTCTGAACATCAAAGTTGTAATCACACGATGACGAAGAAGAAAACATAGAATACAAAAAAGAAGAAAAATAAATACGAAGAAGAAGATAAATAAGATGAACAAAAAAACAAGTAAAACAAAAAAAGAAGAAGACGATGAAGGATAAGAAAAAAAGAAGAAAAAGAACACGAAGAAAAATAAGATGATGATGCTGATGAATCTGGTTATTTAAGACTGATATTGGGATGTTTGTTTAAAAAGTTGTTTTTGAGCTCTGCTTTTTTAAAACGTTTTACAAAGGTAAACGATATTTGAGACTGGCATTGGGTAATACATTTGTGTCAACTGATTTTTGAGTGCGAGTTTTAAAGAAAAATGTGTTGGGGTGTTTGTTTTCTATAAATAATTTGTAGGTGTGCCGATTTTAAACTGATTATTTGGTACGTTTGTTTTATTACTGATATTCGGGGGCACGTTTGTTTAATAATATTATTGTAACTGGAATTAAATTAAAATGGAGAGTGTCTGTCTTCTAGCTGTGTGTCTTGTATGAGATCTAGAATTCAAACATGGCTGTCAGTTACTTATCAGACTACAACAATATGGGTTCAGTATTAAACACCTTACACGTGTCTGCTCTTCATGTTTCATGAACAATGGGATCATATTGTTGATCTGTTCTCTCGTGTCTCTAGGTCGTCGTTGTTCCAGATGCAATTGTTTGTTTTCTATGACTACATTAGCTATGTTCGAATGAACAGACAAAAGACTATTCTTCTTCGCGCCTTTATCACATCGAAGAGAATTAGTCATCAAGCAATCACCTCAAAGCAGTCCTCTCGGAAATGTCTATCAGTTCCTTCCAACATATCTCAAGTTTTCTTATATCAGCGTTTGAGTATCTTAACCAATGTGTGCCGTGTACTTCCTTGGTGTATATTGTTATTGGAGCTCTAGGACAGAGAATGATTAGACATGTTGAATTTGAGACAACGGCAGTAGGTTAGCAGTTATGGGAGCCAACAAGTGGGCTAATGACAGTAGGCACCAAACCAAACTGAGGAAGAGACATAAGCCGTCAAGTGAACCAGTGACAGCAGAGATCAACATGAGGGAGAAACAGAAGCCGTCAAGTGAGCTAAGGACAGCAGACATCTATCTGAGGGAGAAACATAAGTCGTCAAGTGAGCTAAGGACAGCAGACATCAATCTGAGAGGGAGAAACAGGAGCCGACAAGTGGGCTAGGGACAGCAGACACAACCCCGAGGGAGAAACAGAAGTAATAAAGTAGGCCAAAGACAGCAGGCACCATCCTGATGGAGAAACAGAAGCCGTCAAATGGATCAAACACAGAAGACATATCTGAATGAAACGGTGTGAAATTGAATGCACTGCACTGTTTCCAAGATCCGACAATCGAACATTTACCTTGTATCATCACCATTAAAACGTGTCTTGAGAGCCCAGTAAGAGCAACTGGGACCAGAGACTGCATCTTTTAAACAAAAACCCATGCGAAAGAATGGGGAAAAACAAATATACCTCATTGCAGACTAGAAGAAAATAAGTGCGTCAGAAAATAGTTGATCAGGCCTGCAGGCAAAGCGCCGCTGCAGAACGTCTTTTTGTGTAATAAAGATAATGATTAAAGCCTGATAGTATCTATATATAGAGGTAGTTGCAGTCGAGACGATGGTCAAGGGAGAGGAATGGGTCCACACTGGGGATACACTAACAGAGTACCACATGGTCATCATAACCATAGGCAGTGAATGTAGGAAGAGGCGAAAAAGCCAGACAAAGCTCACAGTCAACAGCTGATAGGCGCCAACACGCATGAAAGTGATACCATCATATACACTGATGGGGTTTCTCGGCTAGAATAAGAGACCGGATCGTTGCTGAACGAAGTGGCGCATACGAGACTGTCCCATCAAGTATGAGCATGGAGATGGAGGCGGTGACAGAAGCTCTGAGGTGGCTGTCTGAGACATCTTCAACAGGAGCATTCATCGTGTCAGACTCCCAAAACACTACTTCGGAAGGAGCAGAATGGGTGGCTACGACAGCGTGGATAGCAGCGCTGGAGACCTCAAAACTAAAGGGGCTGGTGTGGATCTACTGTTCTGGTCATGCCGGGGTTCCGGGCAACGAGCGAGATGTATTTTGGCGTCACACGCACCCTTAACAGGCACAGTGGACATGGATACAGGTGACATAGTGAATGTTATCAAAGACCACCTGATGGAAAACGAAGCTGCTTTGGATGAGCCTGCAAGGCACAGGCCACCGCACTATGAAATCAAATTAGCATTCAGTGGATCAGGGAACCCGAAAGGTCGAAACAGGAAGATGTACAACCAACAAGCTACAGGCACCATCATCATCCACACTTTGCACCATCTGCTGAGAGAGACTGAGCACCTATGGGTATGTCCGCAGTGCAGTGAAGTCGACTCCTAGAACAAATCAGAACAGTGTTGTTCATTAAGCTAATGATACTATCACCACTAGCATTTTTATGTTATACTTTTATATACAACTTTGTATAAACATGTTAGGTGTCAGATTGAACCTCATGCAAGCAAAACAAAGATAATATTCACGGTGTGAAAAACGTGGGACCCAATGGTCTTCAGCTAAGGTGTTCGCTCGGGTGTTGGAAGTCGCGGGTTCAAATCACTGTGGAGACCGGCTTTTTTCACGTGGATCACCTGGTAAAAGTTTTCCCTGATTTCTGAGTAGTAAGATCGGACAGCCGTGTCAGTGGCGCGCACGTTAAAAATCCCTTCGCAGTTTAAAATCGAAAAGAGTAGGTTTAACAGCCGCTGCTCGAACACCATTCAATTTAATAATCTACTCCAATTATTCTAGGGATTCTAGCCTCACATAGTATGTCACAAAAAAGAAACTGCGTGGCTATAACATCAGAAGTCTTGTTTATGTGGTTGGCGGAGCGATAACAGGCTGTCAGTCTACCATGCTCTAATCTGTGTTACCACCACCAGTCCCAAAACGGTGTTCCTATATTCCAGGGGCAACTAGATACAGGGATTGACCTGGCAAGTCACCACCAGATTTTCTCCACGCAAAAAAATCAATGCAACAAAGGAGGTCACACTTCCCCACGACATCTAACTACACAAGTACACTGTTGATAGACAGACAGACAGACATACAGACAGGCAGGCAGGCAGACAGACATACAGACAGACAGTTAGTTAGATAGATATATAGATAGATAGATAGATAGATAGATAGATAGATAGATAGATAGATAGATAGATAGATAGATAGATAGATAGATAGATAGATAGATAGATAGATAGATAGATAGATAGATAGATAGATAGATAGATATATAGATAGATAGATAGATAATATAAAAATGATGAATGTATCCAGGAATGTAAGGAAACATTGATGCAGATGTAATATCATAGCTACATCTACATACCATGTATTAATATAAACTTTCTGCTACCTGCCTCAGATATTGACTGTGCATGACAAACGTAGAAGATCGAAAAATATCTATTTTTTTAATGAGAAGCTTACGGATTGATCACTGTAATATAGACGTTAGTTAATAAATGTACGTTCAGGCTACTGGAACATGCGGCGCGATATCCAACGCAAAGTCATTCTCCAACCCTCCCCCCCCCCCCCTCCCCCCATGCATGGCTATATAGACTAGCACATGTAATATAGGAGAATGTCGATTTTAGTGACAATCAACCATCAAGAATGGAGAATCTTCAACTTATACGCTCACGTAGACCACCTGATCGAGGACGAGTGGGACTTTGTCAGAATTGTCAGCCGCGGCGAAATAAGTGCTTCATTGCTGAGGAAGTTAATGCTAAGTCAAAGGAGTAGGGCAATCCCACAGAAAATAAGCAAGGGTTTGCTTTAAGCCAGGTATTAGTTCACACAAACCTCACCAGCATCTCGAGAACAGCATCTCGACCCGGCGATACGGACGGGGTTATCAACCTGGCACTTATAACCAGTGATGTTGCTCTATCCAAACGCTGGGACTATTAGACTATCAAAGAAGTGACCACTTGCCAAGTGTCGACGTATACCCAGAAGAAAGTACACTAGACACGGGAAAGTCAAACAGGTGTTCATATATACATATCAACATCATAATGTATTGAACAAGCTTAGCCAGACGATCGGACGTAAGACCACTAGATCCTGGTTGATCATCCACTATGGTAGAATCAAGTAGTTGATACGGCCTGGAGAGCAAGGGAGGCGGAAACAAAGGAGTGTGTAGCAAATAGCATACGTACTAGCATGAACAACGCCCTAGATCCATTTGGAGAACAGTACTGTCACACGAAACAAAAGGATGAGGCAGAGATAAGTAATCTAGTGAATGGGTTCAATCACACTAGGACTGGCTTTATAGCTATCTGTGCCCAGTGCCGAAACCTGATAAGAACTCCACGCTTCTCGGCAGGTATCGAATAATCACCATACATAATGTAAAAGGCAAATTGCTCGAGAAGATGGTGGCCAGGAAAATAATGGCCTACATAGAACGGCAGCACATCCTACCCGGTCCGCTGGGCAGTTACAGAACAGCGAAGGAGATCTGGTGCAACGTAGGAACCTTTGCGTATGATGTGTATGAGGGTTTTCAGTCAACGCAATGAACAGTTGCTGTGGCTCTCGACCTGGAACACGCATACAGTTGTGTCTATTTTGAGATTTTAATGACATGTCTGAAGCAGTATGGATCAACCCCGTGGCTTGTTCATTGGAAATCAGCTGCCCTGATAGAAAGAAACGTTGGACATCAGGACCGAAGCGAAAATGTCCAGGACTGCCTGAAGAGAATCCGCTTTCACAGGTGCTGTTCAACATCTACACAGTACAAGTGGCCAATATTCAACCCACAGGGACAGGGCGAATGATAACATTTGCCGTTTGAGATCATAACGTACAAGACTGGCTGAGACAGACTAGATTTACTCAAAGACATCCAGGAAACTGTGCAACTAATCTCACAGTGATGTGACGACTCAAGCTCCAAGATCAATCCGAACAAGGCCTGCATGATGTAGTGCTCTTTGAATAATTATATATTAAAGGCTGAGCTCCCAGTTATCACATTTTAGGGATGTACCATTGACAGATGTGACAGGTTGAAATACCTCGGAGTGACATTTGATCGTAGTCTCTCTTATAATTGCATATTGACCAGACAATACAAAGATGTAAGTGTGGGCTAGCAGCACTCAAGACAATGGCTGCTGCCAACTTTGAACAACGCTGTCTGTTCATGCTATTTGGTGAGATTGTTTTGTCGGTTATAGATTACAGACTGGGTATCCCCACACTATCAAGGACACAGTGTGAAAGGTTGGATCGCTTTCAGAATGAAGGTATGTGACTGGTTCTTGGCTGCACTAGAATAACCCGATTGTTATGATTCGGTACATGTTTGGATTGTTATCAGGCTTATCGGTTGTAGTGAGAAGACAAGTCGTTGCCGAGTGCAGTAAGGCATACATGTCAACAACCTCCAGTTTGAGAATGAAGATGGAAGCAGTGATCTCGGTGCTGAGATGGGTATCTGATACTTCTTTAACAAGGCAGCCATCGTGACAGACGCGCAATACGTACTTCAGAAGATACTGAAAGGATGGATTATGTACACGTGGATAGCTGCTATTGAGGCCTTAAACCTTTAGGATTTGACATGGATCTACTGCCCTGGTCATGCTGAGTCTCAGGACCACGATAGAGCTGACTTCTTGGCTTCACAAGCTCCCATCATGGGAACGTTAGCAATGTATATGAATGAGATTCTGAAATCAATCCACGACCGCCCGTTAAATGAGGACACTGCAATAGATGAAGCAGCAATCCAAAAGCGAGGTTGGGGCGGGGTAGGGCGCATGAGAGGATAGAGAAAGAGAGTGTACAACCAAAGAGCTACAGGGACCATCAGCATACATACCCTGAGCCATTTGCCGAGAGAGACTGAGCACCTTTAGGTGACGTCGATTCTTAGAAAAAGAAACAGAAACAGATCCCGACCGCCATGATGATATAAGCATTAACACATTTTTAAAATCCACAGAAAGTGCGAACAGCGTCAAACATAGACAAATCAGTTCTGACCGACATACCATGACTTTTTTTGAACAGATGGGAGTATTTGTGCCACATAAAATAATCTGACAGCTATTTGGACGCTGAAGCTACACTGAAAGTTAACTATTATACATTGAACTGTGGATTTTATGAGCGGCACCTGAATTTCAGAAAGTACAACTGTTTAATCCAATGGTATATCAACTCATAATACAATTAATATATACCCATATGAAGAAGAAAGTGACGACATCTTCAGACGTGTACTGCGAGTAGTGATCTCATATAACTGTAACTTCAAATCTTGGCACGGTAGAACCGGACGCACTTGTGAGGTCGTAGTGCGTTATGTCCTTTCTGGCGGGGCTCTTTCTTTGAGATTCGGCGATGAAGTTTCGATCTACAATCTGAGCACAATGTGCAATGCTTAGCCCGCTAGGTGGAACAGTTCTGTGCAAACGTCTTCCAGGAGGTGACATTAATGCTGAAGCTATTCAGAAATGTTATATCAGTCTATTTAACGGTTTTTTTTCTACTTGCACGATGAACTATGTCTGTTTTGTAGTTACCATAAAGCAGCTGTTTTGAGAGGCGCTCATCGGGCATGTCAACATGTCCCGTCTATGTTTAACTTAGCGTTTCTGCAAGAATAAAACAGTTGATACGTTTGGATATGTGGTCCACTGACCAGAAATCTATCCTCCAACCAGCGCTTAAAACAGGCCATGGACATCAAGAAGCAAAAGCCAATCTCTCGTCATAGTCATTCACCCCCCCGCCACCCCCCCCCCCCCATGGTTAGCTCAAATCGAAAAGGCTTTTCATTCTGTTATGGTCAGTTGGCGTGACGGAGTGTTGCCATATCAGCGGACTACCTATTTACCTGACTACCTATCTACCTACCTATTTACCTGTATACCTACATACCTACCTATTTACCTGCCTGCCTGCCTACCTACCTACCTATTTACATACCTGCCTACTATCTACCTACCTACCTATTTACCTGCCTACCTACCTACTTGCCTACCTATTTACCTGCCTACCCACCTACCTACCTAGCTAGCTACATATATATTTTTACTAACTGAGAAATATAGGATAACCACAACATTTGAGCTACCAAATTGAAGACCAATCAAATGTTAGCTTGCATCATTTTTTTTCTCGTTATGTTAATTCAATTGCTTTTTTTTGGATTAGATCACCATTGTGTTAAAAATTGTTTTAGTTTGTTCTATCCTTGATATAAAATTTCATTTGTCGATTCATGTATCTTACTGTTCTCCTGAAAAATATTGCATCGCAATGTTTCATCGGCAGTATAATACAACATTGATGTTCCAGAGGGAATAATCTGACTCTGTATCCTTTTAACAGGCAGCAAGAGACGAGTATCTATATGGATGCATGCATACGTGGTTTAAGACAGGCTTTCAGTTAACCTTTTGACATGGCTTTATGCTTTATATGTGTCAAATTGGAGACAGTAAAACGAATTTGGAGATCACAAATAAATATGGATGATGATGGTGTCGGTTTAACGAGCATATTTATTTTTAGAACGATAATTGCGAAGAAGATGTTAATGAATACAGTGATCCGTCCGGTATGCCTCCAAACGACACGATAGTTTCAAGTACTGGCAAATTAATTCACTGTTTGTGTGTGTACAGCCACACCCAGACAAAGTGCCTTGGGTTGTGGTTGAAGAAGGAACAACATAAAGATAAATTACCCAGAGGCTGAAGGGAAAATAACAAACCACCAGCCACCAAAAATGTACCCTGATGAACTCTGCCGTTACGTTTAGAGCTAAACTTCTACGCGGTGGTTTCCGGGCAACGGTTATAATTAGTTATTACTTATAATTGGAAATTACCGCAGGAGCTGCTTTTTTATAATCTAGAGGAATATCTTTGCCCTCAAATAACTGTAATCCATTTATTAATTGATCGATTACTACTTCATCTTATTGTCCTTATTTTTTAATCACCATTGTTATTATTTCTCACAGTGTTTCCTTCCTCAACTGTTACTATTTGGCATAAATATTGTTCTTTTTCCATGTAACTTAGTAACTATTTCTACCTTTATCTTTTTTTTCATGTAACTACTTTTTAACATTGTATCTACTTCTTTCTATTGTTTTCATTTCTCACAATTAGTATTCTTCTCTAAAATGTTTTTAATTCTCAATTGTATCTACTTCTCTTCACTGTTTTTATTTCTTACAGTTGTTCTACTTCTCTCCATTGATATTATTTCTCACAGTCCTTTATTCGTCTGGCAGAACTCGTCCTTACTCTCAATACCTTTGAGTTCAATGACCAGTTCTTCGACCAGATAAGCGTTGTAGCTATGGGCACCAGAATGGGCCCCAGCTACGCATGCCTGTTCATGGGTCACCTGGAACACTTGATTTGGCTTTAATTCCAGGGCCGATTTCCTTTGATGTATTATCGATACACCGACGATGGGATTGGCATTACCGACATGTCGGAGAAGGATCTCCTAAGCTTTATCGACTTTGTCAATGACTTCCATCCCTCTATCAAGTTCACGTCTGACATTTCCCTCACGTCTGTCCACTTTCTAGACATCACTGTCTATATCTGCCCTTCAGGCCTCTCCACCAATGTCTACTACAAACCCACTGACGCCCACAACTACCTCCTCTACACTTTCTTCCATCCTCAATCCTGCCGCAATTCGCTTCCGTTCTCCCAACTCCTCCGCCTCCGACGCCTAATTCAGGATGACGACGACTTCCTTCTCAGGGCCCACGAGATGCTTGACTTCTTCCGCAAGCTACTCTACCCTGAGACCACTCTCTCCTCCACCCTTCAGCGGGTTCTTCTTATCTCCCGTCAAGACTCCCTCACTCCCACTCACCGTCCTCCCTCTGACCGTGTAAACTCGTCCTCACTTATCACCCTCACAGCGTCTCTGTCCGGGGTATCCTATTCCGCCATCTCTCTATTCTTCTCTCTGATCCTGCCACTCGTAAATTTTTTCCCGATCCTCCCCTTGTCGCCTACAAACGGGACAGGAACCTGAGGAACTTGCTGGTCAGTAGGCGCCTACAAACCAGCCATCATTGCCTTCCAGGCACCAGGCCGTGCAAAAATACACGTGGCTGTGTTACCTCATGTCATCCTTCCTCGCTCCATTACCTTTCCTAAAGCAGAATTCTTCATCAAACAGGAATTCACGTGCATTTCTTGTAACCTCATCTATTCTATCATCTGCCGCCAGTGTGGTATGACATACATTGGATAAACTGGTATGGAACTGCGAGAACGTTTCCGTCAACACCTCAACGACATCCGCAACCGCACTAGTTCCCCAATTGCCAGACACTTCAATGGTCCTGAGCACCGGGGTAAGGCTGACGTTAGTGTCACTGGTATAGTTTCTTACTTCTCTGACGATCATCATCGATTCGCCCTTGAGAATAGACTTATCTCTAGTATGGGTTGTCTCCAACCATATGGCATTAATATATGCCATACTTTTTCTTAAACCCTCACACTGGCCTCCATCTATTTGTCTACCATTACCCCACCCCCCATTCTTCTATCAGTTCTCACCCCCACCCCCAAATCAATCTCACGCCATCCCGGTTTATATCACCTTCTCTTTGTTCTACCATCTGGACCCCTATTTGGCCACCATTGGCTTATCGGGCGCATTCCCCCACATTGCTTACGCTCTCCTGGCCACTTTGTGTTTGATCGCTCCGATTTAGTTTCAGTTAAGCATCTTGCCCAACCGGTCGCTTAGACAGACTGGGTCTACTATCAGAAACAGATGAGTTGACCATTTTTTCTTATATAATTATTTGTTAGTTCATTATTGTTGTCCCTGATGAAGGCATATTGGTCATAACGTAGGTTTTGTTTGTGTTCTCGTCTCGGTGCGGTATCTGATCATACCAATTTATTTAAATTTTGATTAAACTCAACCTTAATAAATTTTAACTAGTTTTTTTTCATGTTTTTTTCCTCTCATTTTTCTATTCCATTGCTACCATTTTTCATAATTGAATCAACGTGCTGTAATTAAATTTCTGACGGTGAAAGATTGTGTGCCCATCGACATGCATCGACGAATCACTGCAGTATATGGTAACGCCTCTGATGATGTCAGTACTGACAGCACGTGGGCATGGCCTGAAAAATGTGAAAATCCAGCCACGATAAACAAACATAACAAAGCTCAAAGTAGGCGGCCGATGACATCTGTGGATGCACAGTACCATGATCGCGTAGACAAACTGATTCATGCTAACCGCCCGTCAAGAAGAATCATATCGCTCTAATACTTATTATTTCGATTGAACGAGACCGTCACATTGGTCATTCCCTGCATGGATATAGGAAAGTGAGGTCATCATACCTCAAGATATGATGGAAACAAAATCTGTCACTTTATACAAAATAAAAGATGACAAGAAGTGACTAATAATTACACAAGGCATCAATGGCCACTGTTGCTGGTAACGTCTTTGCAAGCGTGATATTTATGTGGCTACACAAACTGGCAGAGCGCATGTACCCAGATTCACACTATGGATTCTGATCTGGAAGATCAACGATCGACGTGATCTTCTTTTTCCTACAGCTACAAGACAAATTATCGAGCGCAGAACAAGCCTGTTTATGTCGCTTTCATGGAACTGACCAAAGAATGTGAATTCGTTAGCAGAGCTCGACTCTTCAAAATTCTCTCACAAATAAACCGCCCTAACAAACTGCTGCAGCTAAAAGTGTCATCTCTTGAGCACATGAAAGGCACAATCCAACTCTTGAGCACATGAAAGGCACAATCCAACTCTTGAGCACATGAAAGGCACAATCCAACTCTTGAGCACATGAAAGGCACAATCCAACTCTTGAGCACATGAAAGGCACAATCCAACTCTTGAGCACATGAAAGGCACAATCCAACTCTTGAGCACATGAAAGGCACAATCCAACTCTTGAGCACATGAAAGGCACAATCCAACTCTTGAGCACATGAAAGGCACAATCCAACTCTTGAGCACATGAAAGGCACAATCCAACTCTTGAGCACATGAAAGGCACAATCCAACTCTTGAGCACATGAAAGGCACAATCCAACTCGTGGGCACATGAAAGGCACAATCCAACTCTTGAGCACATGAAAGGCACAATCCAATTCGTCTGTAATACATCACAGCCATTCCGTATTCAATGTGGTGTTAAACCAGCCTGCATCCTGAGCCCGACACTATTCGGAATCTTCTTTGTGCTGCTACTGAAGAACGCATTTGGTAATGCAAAAGAACGGATGTGTTTTCACACTTGATCAGATGGTCGTTTGTATAATTTTGCGAGACTCATAGCTAAAGCCAAGATCAGAGAAGTTACTGCAAGGGACTTTTTACTTGCTGATGACGCTGCAATTGTCTCTCATAGTGTGCATGAACCCCATAGATTGACAGATCGCTTCTTCAAGTCGTGCAAAGATTTCAACCTGACAATAAGCCTGAATAAAACAAATGTGCTGGGAGAAGACGTAGATACCACCCAACCTTCACTATCGATTACTATGAACTGGTAACTGTGGACCAGTTCACTTACCTGGGATCCCTCATCAATGATAAGCTCCCCACTAGTCCCCGAAGTAGGCAATCGCATTGACAGGACTGCTACCATATTTTCTGTCGCACAACACGTGCCTGGCAAAATCCCAAACTTACAGCCAAGAACAAGGCCATGGCCTATAATGCATGTGTCGTCAGTAGGTTTCTATATTGTAGCGAAACTTGTATAACCTATGCCAAAGAAGAGCATAGGCTCAACACCTTTCAGCAGCGGCGCCTGAGATTCATCCAGACATCTCTTGGAGAGAAAAGGTGACATATGCCGAAGTGCATTCTCCTACCGGTCTTCCAAGTATGTACACCCCTCATCGCCAACGAACATTGCGATGGCTTGGTAATGTTCTGATGTTTACTCTCTGCCAAGAATATTACTAGCACCTTGAATGTCTCTTTACAAGTAGCTTGCGCCAAAGCTTTGTGCGTGTTCTTGTAATATTTGTTTTTGAAGTATTTTATTTTAAAAGACAAGACAGCTAGTTCCACAATTCTTTCCAGTTGTCTTTTACAACATGCAAGCTAGTTCAATGGTCCAATTGTTTTGCTCCACAGAAAAGGGGCTATGTGACCAACACGTCAAGCGATGTTGTCTGCACAGCTATATTTGCCAGAGCACTGATGTAGGGATATGTTCACCACTGCACATACAAGATATGCCATCCTACATTCAAGTCCATATCGCTTTATCTCAAATGGCAGTGCGGGCCCTAACGCAACATGAACCTGTTATTTACACCCGAGTTTACATTGCACACAATATTCACTCGTTTTGTGTTGAAAACGCGATGAGACAACAACAAAAAAAGCATTTGACATTTTGCAAAATAGATTTTTTAAATTCTCTACACAACAAAATTATTGAGATTTCCTGTTATCACATTTATCTCTCGTGAAAAGCCATTCCCGACAATACAATTTACAGTGCTTGCTGTATCGATCTCTTTTCCTCGCACATCTCAAACAAAGCGGTTCTCACACTTGGTCGTCTCTGATGTCCTTCAACGCTCTCAGAATACTGATATGCGTTAATAAGCTTTTTTTTTTAAATGTGTTTTGCCTACTTAAGTATTCTTGTTCTTCTAGTTTACTCGTTTGCTATAAACGAATAATAGGGTGCTCGTTGTAGCTTTTCCCCTGTCATCAGTGTTTCTCAAAATGTGTTCCGTCTTACCATTGAAATCCGCGAACGGTATATATGGGTTCCACGAGAGATCGAGATTCAATCAAATAAAACCAGTGTGAGTGTCTGAAACTGAGCTCGTAGTCTTGTACTCAGACCGGGTGGCTCTTTATATCAGTGTTCAATTAAGTGATTATTAATGTCTTTTGATTACATGTAGTATATATATATATTATTATTAAACTGTCAGCATATGTGTTTATTGAACAGCGCATACACTTTAGAAAAAATCAATCAAGAGTTTATGGGCAATCACTAATAGATATTTATATTTACAAATTAACGATTTAGATACCGTACCTTCTTCTAAAGATATGATCTAACTTTTATCCGTGTAACCTATGATTTCAATATGACATCTGACGTCCTATGAGGCTTTAAGAGAGATTCAGGGGTTTCTTAGAAGAAAAGGAATATTATTTCAGGGATTTCATTGGAGCATATTATCGAAGTGGTTGACTGTTTAAAATATCTAAGGTCGATTTTCAGGGATGAAGAATCAAAATGTGAGGTGTTGGCCAGAATAGCACTGACAATAGCGGCGCTTGCATGGCTTAACAAAATCTGGCAATATAAACGGTTAGCACTATGCACGAACATTATATTAATGCGTACACTGTTCCTGTCAATATTCCTCTATGCTTGTGAGACATGGACAGGCACAGCTGACTTTTAACAAAGGATACATATCTTGGAGATGAGATGTTTCTGAATGCTTTTAAACTTTTAATTTAGATAGAATTACAACAACAATAGGGCCTTTTGAAGATCTCTTGGCAACTGTCAAAAAAAGGAAACTCGCTTGGTACGGTCACATATCGAGGTCAAATGGTCTTGCAAATACAATCCTCCACGGAAAGGTGCATGGCAGACGACGAAGAGGCCGTCCCAAAAAAGAGGTGGGAGGACAACATAAAAGAATGGACCAATCTCCGACCAGAAGAGTCACAGGCAGCGGCCGCTGACAGAGAAGGGTGGCGGGGCGTTGTGAGGATGTATTCATATGTGCCCCAACGACCTCACCGGTTACGGGATGACCTGACCTTCTTGGTACACCGACATTATTTCAAGGATTTCCCAAAGACTATAACATTATTTCAGGGATTTCCAAAGACCGTAACATTTTTTAGGGATTTCTTGGTACAACACCATTATTTCAGGGATTTCCTAAGACCATAACATTATTTCCGGGGACGACGTGGCCTAGTGGTTAAGTGGCACGGCTCACAATCCGAAGGTGCTGGGTTCGATCCCCATCATAGCACTGGCCGTTACCCCGGGGAAGCAAACCCTTAGAAAATGCAGAAGGAAGCAGACCCTTACATAAAATGCATGCTGAAGTCGGATGTACTGCGCCGACAGGCGCAAAATAAAAACCACAATGCAACGAACACCGCCTTGGGGATTAAAGAAATAAGGCGAACGCAAAAAAAAAAAAAACACAAAAAACGAATTTCCTAGGACAATAGCATTATTTCATAGATTTCCTAGGAAAATAACACTATTTCAAGGATTTTCTGAGACCTTAACATTATTTCACGGGTTTCGTGTGACGCTAACATTATTTCAGAGGGTCGCTGGCTCCCAAATATTATTTCACGTGTTCCCTATCACATTACCATTATGTCAGGCGTTGCCTTGGTTTATAATGCATGTGCCGTCAGCTCACTTCTATAGGTCTGGGAGACTGGGACAACGTATATCAAACAAGAGCACAGGCTTTTCAACTTCTACTTATGGCAACTGCGATACGTTTTTCGAATTACATTAGACGGATAGAGTGACAAGTGCAGAAGTGTACTCTCATACCATTCTCTCAAACGTGTACACTCTCCTTGAGCAGTAAAGACTACTATGGCTTGGATATGTTCGTGGCATGGAAGATAGTCGAATTCCAAAAAAATATTCTCCATGGACAGTTGGACAATAGCAAAAGAACAGTCGGCCGACCACAGCTGAGGTTCAAAGATGTGTGTAAACTTGATATGAAGGTCCTTGGCATTAATCTGACAACCTGGAAAATCGAATTTGAAGACGGAATAAAAATGCAGATATACCCTCAACGGTCAGCTCATAGTTAGTGAAGACACGTCCGTTCTTGCAGCTAGTGTGTGGGTTGCAATGTATGTTACATGTTGCGTGTGCTAGGACCATTATAAGGTCAAGTGATCGGGTGGTTAGGACACATGAATTATAATCAAGAGGACACGATGGTTTTTGGGTCTGGTAATGATCTAATGATTGTTTTATCGAGAGCAGGGTAGAGAAGACTAACGTCTAGTCATGCAAAATATACAGATCAGACATGTCAGTCAGGGCCAGGAACAATATACAGATCAGACACGTCAGTCAGGGCCAGGCAAAACCTACAGATCAGACACGTCAGTCAGGGCCAGGCAAAACCTACAGATCAGACATGTCAGTCAGGGCCAATTACAACATACTGATCGGACATGTCAGTCAGGGCCAGGCACAATATATAGATCAGACATGTCAGTCAGGGCCACGCACAATATACAGATCAGACACGTCAGTCAAGGCCAGGCAAAACCTACAGATCAGACACGTCAGTCAGGGCCAGGCAAAACCTACAGATCAGACACGTCAGTCAGGGCCAGGCAAAACCTACAGATCAGCCATGTCAGTCAGGGCCAGGCAAAACCTACAGATCAGACATGTCAGTCAGGGCCGAACAAAACCTACAGGTTAGACACGTCAGTCAGGGCCAGGCAAAACCTACAGATCAGACACGTCAATCAGGGCCAGGCAAAACCTACAGATCAGACACGTCAGTCAGGGCCAGGCAAAACCTACAGATCAGACATGTCAGTCAGGGCCAATTACAATATACAGATCAGACATGTCAGTCAGGGCCAGGCAAAACCTACAGATCAGACCAGTCAGTCAAAGCCAGGCACAATATACAGATCTGACATGTCATTCAAGGCCAGTCACAATATACATATCAGACCAGTCAATCAGAGCCAGTTAATATAAACTGGCCAAGAACCTACCCTCCCACTCCCACCCTCTTACTTCCGTGCTGTTTTAATAGCAGCCTTGCTAAAAAAGTGGGTATCTACGTAATCAATGAAGTAGTGAAGACAGGCAGATGAAGCCAAGTATAGCAAAACCACTAGTAGAGCCTCGATGCTAACCATAATCAGCACACTCGGGTTGTCTTAATTTATCGAGAGTGACATGAAAACCTCCTATTGAAACTGTGCGGCGACTGTTAGGACAAGATATATGTCTCAGTCGTATATATTAGGTCACAAATCGGTCATTAGCAATGAACAATAGCGCCATATTGATAGTTAGTTGTCATTGCATTTTGTTTTAAAGACGTGCCTTCAAGGTTACAAAATACATTATATATCTTACAGTGCACACGCACGTGTGACCTTCACCGTACCAAACATTAATGCCAGCACCAAAACATTGAAGTAAATGTGGGTTCTACCTCTCATGGGCTAGTGCATTTCAATTCAAATATGAGAAAATATGTCAATCTCTATTGATTAATTATGACACAAGATCAATACAAATGAAAATATATAGAGACGCCATTTATAAGATTGTATCAGTGTGCACGTGGATGACCTGGTGGTTCTGGGAAGTTGCTGATGAGATCTAGAAGAGCCGAAGAAGAGATGTCTGTGAGTCACAGAAGAGGTCTTTGTGAATTAGAGAAGATGTCTAGGTGGCTCAAAGATGAAATATTGGTGAGTTTCCGAAGAGATTTTTGTAAATAGAAATAAGGTTCAGGTGACTCAAAAATGAAATATTGATGATCTTCAGACGAGGTATTTGTGGGTTAGATAAAAAGTTTAGGTGAACTGTAGAAGAGATAGTGAACCACAGAACAATTCAGGGAAACGTCAGTGAACAACAAAGGTATCAGTGATAAACTTAGAAAATATAAATGAGGAACAGAGGCGAATACAGAGAGGAACGTAGACAGTCCTAGTGTGAAACAGAGGCGGAATCAGAGAGGAATGTAGACGGTTCTAGTGAAGCACAGAGGCGGAATCAGATAGGAACTTAGGCGGTTCTAGTGAGGAACAGATACGGTATCAGTGAGGAACAGAGGCTGTAAGTGAGGAAGACAGACGGTATCAGAGAGGAACAGAGGCGGTATCAGTGAGAAACATGGGCGGTATCAGTGAAAAACAGAGGTGGTATCAGAGAGAAACAGAGGCGGTATAAGTGAGAAACAGAGGCGGTATCAGAGAGGAACAGAGGCGGAATCAGAGAGGAACGTAGGCGGTTCTAGTAAGAACAGAGGCGGAATCAGAGAGGAATGTAGGCGGTTCTAGTGAGGAACAGAGGCGCAATCAGAGAGGAACTTAGGTGGTTCTAGTGAGGAACAGAGGCGTTATCAGTGAGGAACAGACGCGGTAGCAGTGAGGACCACAGGCGTTATCAGAGAATAACAGAGGCGGTATCAGTGAGAAACAGAGGCGGTATCAGTGAGAGAGGCGGTATCAGAGAGGAACAGAGGCGGTATCAGTTAGAAACAGAGGCGGTATCAGAGAGGAAAAGAGGCGGTATCAGAGAGGAACAGAGGCGGAATCAGAGAGGAACGTAGGCGGTTCTAGTGAGGATTACAGGCGAAATCAGAGAGGAATGTAGGCGGTTCTAGTGAGGAACAGAGGCGGAATCAGAGAGGAACAGGCGGTTCTAGTGAGGAACAGAGGCGGTATCAGTGAGGAACAGAGGCGGTATCAGTGAGAAATAGAGGCGGTATCAGAGAGGAACAGAGGCGGTATCAGTGAGAAACAGAGGCGGTATTAGAGAGGAACATAGGCGGTATCAGAGAGGAACAGAGGCGGTATCAGAGCCGAACAGAGGCGGTATTAGAGAAGAATAGAGGCGGTATCAGTGAGAATCAGAGGCGGTATCAGTGAGAAACAGAGGTGGTATCAGAGAGGAACAGAGGCGGTATCAGTGAGAAACAGAGGCGGTATCAGAGAGGAAAAGAGGCGGTATCAGAGAGGAACAGAGGCGGAATCAGAGAGGGACGTAGTAGGTTCTAGTGAGGATTACAGGCGGAATCAGAGAGGAATGTAGACGGTTCTAGTGAGGAACAGAGGCGAAATCAGAGAGGAAAAGGCGGTTCTAGTGAGGAACAGAGGCGTTATCAGTGAATAACAGAGGCGGTATCAGTGAGGACCACAGGCGGTATCAGAGAATAACAGAGGCGGTATCAGTGAGAAACATAGGCGGTATCAGTGAGAGAGGCGGTATCAGAAAGGAACAGAGGCGGTATCAGTTAGAAACAGAGGCGGTATCAGAGAGGAAAAGAGGCGGTATCAGAGAGGAACAGAGGCGGAATCAGAGAGGAACGTAGGCGGTTCTAGTGAGGATTACAGGCGAAATCAGAGAGGAATGTAGGCGGTTCTAGTGAGGAACAGAGGCGGAATCAGAGAGGAACAGCCGGTTCTAGTGAGGAACAGAGGCGGTATCAGTGAGGAACAGAGGCGGTATCAGTGAGAAACAGAGGCGGTATCAGAGACGAACAGAGGCGGTATTAGAGAAGAACAGAGGCGGTATCAGTGAGAAACAGAGGTGGTATCAGAGAGGAACAGAGGCGGTATCAGTGAGAAACAGAGGCGGTATCAGAGAGGAAAAGAGGCGGTATCAGAGAGAACAGAGGCGGAATCAGAGAGGGACGTAGGAGGTTCTAGTGAGGATTAAAGGCGGAATCAGAGAGGAATGTAGACGGTTCTAGTGAGGAACAGAGGCGGAATCAGAGAGGAACAGGCGGTTCTAGTGAGGAACAGAGTCGGTATCAGTGAATAACAGAGGCGGTATCAGTGAGGACCACAGGCGGTATCAGAGAATAACAGAGGCGGTATCAGTGAGAAACAGATGCGGTATCAGTGAGAGAGGCGGTATCAGAGAGGAACAGAGGCGGTATCAGAGAGGAACAGAGGCGGAATCAGAGAGGAACGTAGGCGGTTCTAGTGAGGATTACAGGCGGAATCAGAGGAATGTAGGCGGTTCTAGTGAGGAACAGAGGCGGAATCAGAGAGGAACAGGCGGTTCTAGTGAGGAACAGAGGCGGTATCAGTGAGGAACAGAGGCGGTATCAGTGAGAAACAGAGGCGGTATCAGAGAGGAACAGAGGCGGTATCAGTGAGAAACAGAGGCGGTATCAGAGAGGAACAGAGGCGGTATCAGAGAGGAACAGAGGCGGTATTAGAGAGGAACAGAGGCGGTATCAGAGGAACAGAGGCGGTAACAGAGACGAACAGAGGCGGTATTAGAGAAGAACAGAGGCGGTATCAGTGAGAATCAGAGGCGGTATCAGTGAGAAACAGATACGGTATCAGAGAGGAACAGAGGCGGTATCAGTGAGAAACAGAGGCGGTATCAGAGAGGAAAAGAGGCGGTATCAGAGAGGAACAGAGGCGGAATCAGAGAGGGACGTAGGAGGTTCTAGTGAGGATTACAGGCGGAATCAGAGAGGAATGTAGACGGTTCTAGTGAGGAACAGAGTCGGTATCAGTGAGTAACAGAGGCGGTATCAGTGAGAAACAGAGGCGGTATCAGAGAGGAACAGAGGCGGTATCAGTGAGACACAGAGGCGGTATCCGAGAGGAATAGAGGCGGTATCAGAGAGGAACAGAGGCGGTATTAGAGACGAACAGAGGCGGTATCAGAGAGGAACAGAAGCGGTATCAGAGAGGAACAGAGGCGGTATCAGAGAGGAACAGAGGCGGTATCAAAGAGGAACAGAGGCGTTATCAGAGAGGACAGCGGCGGTATCCTGGGGGCACAAGAGACAGTGAGCCACATAGAAGCTATCAATGAGTTGTAGAGAAAGTATCGGTGAGCTACATGAGTGGTCGAACGAGTTCTCATAGATTCACAAAGGAGTTGTCATGGAACCAAAGAAGAGGTCTAAGTGAGCCACAGACCTTTTCAGGGACTTAAGAACAGGTACCATGGAGCCACATAAAGAGGTCCGATGAAGGCGAGAGGTGCTAAATGAAGACTTGAGGGACGCCTGATTAATCCTGGGAGAGCGGGCTTATGATGTCTCGAGGAGCGCCCGATGATGTCTCGATGAGCACCCGGTGATGCCTCGAGGGAATCTGATGTAGACCAGGAGGGAGCCTGATGAAATTTCGTGCAAAAAAATCATGGTTAGGTATGGTCAGATACTATGAAGAAAATATAATAAACATGTTACGACATAACCGATTTCATCGGCGATATGAAAACAACACATGTTTAAAAATCATAGAAGAACAGATGAATACATAAAATAGAGATAAACATATCAACAGTACTGATACATTCCTGAAAGGGCGAGTGGTTAGCTCTGATAAAATCCTGAATAAGAAAGCGGTTAACGCTGATCAGTTTCTGAATCTGGTAGTGGTTATGGCTGATCAGTTTCTGAGTGTTGTATCAGTTATGGCTGATTAGTTCCTTAGTGGGCTATCAGTTATGACTGATTAGTTCCTTAGTGGTGTATCAGTTATGGCTGATTAGTTCTTTAGTGGGGTATCAGTTTTGGCTGATTAGTTCCTGAGTGGGGTATCAGTTATGGCTGATTAGTTCCTGAGTGTGGGTATCAGCTATGGCTGATTAGTTCCTGAGTGTGGGTATCAGCTATGGCTGATTAGTTCCTGAGTGGGGTATCAGTTATGGCTGATTAGTTCCTAAGTGGGGTATCAGTTATGGCTGATTAGTTCCGTAGTGGGCTATCAGTTATGGTTGATTAGTTCCTTAGTGGGGTATCAGTTATGGCTGATTAGTTCCTGAGTGTGGGTATCAGTTATGGCTGATTAGTTCCTGAGTGGGGTATCAGTTATGGCTGATTAGTTCCTGAGTGTGGGTATCAGTTATGGCTGATTAGTTCCTGAGTGGGGTATCAGATATGGCTGATTAGTTCCTTAATGATGTAGCGGTTAGCTCAGATCAATTCATCAATGGAAAAGTAGTTATATCTGATCAGTTTCTGAATGAGGTTGCAGTAGGCGTTGATTCCAAACCACAACAAATGAATACCAGACTTACAGTTGCGGAAAGAAAACATTACAGTAGGAAATTAGAAATCGAACAGTGAAGTCTCTAGCACGCCTTCGTCGTGAGCAGTCAATGTTCTAGGATCACCCTTCCATTGTGTTGCAAACACATTAACCAAATTTGTCTAACATAATAAACAATGCAAACAAACAAACCCGTCGGCACACGACAAACACCAAGCATATTGGCACTCGGAACGTTGAGACCTCTCAACAAAAGCAGAAAGCAGAGGAGACTCACGGACTTGTATTTTGGAAGTGCATTGTCCACAAATTACAAGTTTGATTTCCGAAGATCTAATCAATGGAAACAATGTCAAAAGAATCCATTAAGCAAACGTTGATTACAGAAGACAAATATGACGATTGTTAATTCTTGATAAAAAGCAAACGAATAATTTATCAGCTTTCCTAATTTATTTTGTATCTGTTTTCTCCGTTCTCGTCTATCTTCTCGGCTAAGACTGTCTTGGTGATATTTGAACACGTGAAAGGTCATTAACACTAAGCTTTCCCATTTGTTGTTGGTAGAGTTCCCTTGTGGACCATCGCAAATGTTTAATCTGTTTACAACACCTGAATTGGGAAATTCGATAATTCATGAATCGGGAATACGAGTGTCCATGAACTGTTAATGTTCTTTGTTAAGCTTGTTACGTGTTTGTAAGAAGGGCATGCTACTTTCAACCAGACTGCCATTTCAGATAAAATAATTGCGCTAGTAATTACAAGATAATTGAGATTCCTGCCTAAACTCTTGAGTAGCTCTAAGATCGCTATGATACAAGAGAGCAGTGTAGTGTTAGTCAAACACATGTAGACTTAGTCAAACACATGTAGTCTTAGTCAACAACATGTTGTCTTAGTCAACCACATGTAGTCTTAGTTAACCACATGTAGTCGTAGTCAACCACATGTATTCTTAGTCAACCATATGTAGTCTTAGTCAACCACATGTAGTCTTAGTCAACCACATATAGTCTTAGTCAACCACATGACGTCTAAGACAACTATATGCAGTCCTAATGAAATGCATGTAGTCATAATCACCCACATGTGGTCTAAGTCAACTACATGTAGTCCTAATTAGCCACATGTAGTCCTAGCCAACCATGCAGTCTTAGTCAACCACATGCAGTAACCGACCACCATAATGTTCAACTATGTAACAATTTTCTGAGATGGTTTCTTCGCTCGGCCATTTCATTTGCAGTTAATGCGTTAGATAGTGATAGAGGCTACTCCGTCCATGAGATGGATATCGCTTGGGGAAACTCGGTTCATGAGAGGAGTTGCGCTTGGGGCAACTCAGTTCATGAGAGGGGTAGCGCTTAGGCTGCTCAGTTCATGAGAGGGGTAGCGCTTAGGCTGCTCAGTTCATGAGAGGGGTAGCGCTTAGGCTGCTCAGTTCATGAGTGGAGGGGCGCTTAGGCTGCTCAGTTCATGAGTGGAGGGGCGCTTAGGCTGCTCAGTTCATGAGTGTAGGAGCGCTTAGGCTGCTCAGTTCATGAGTGGAGGAGCGCTTAGGGTGCTCAGTTCATAAGAGGGGTAGCGCTTAAGCTGTTCAGTTCATGAGAACCTATGTTATGATATTTGTGTGAGAGTGGGTAAGCCTATGGTATGCTATAGGTGAAGACAGTTGATACGTCTATGTAATGATATAATCTAGTGGTGACAGTTGGTAAGTATATGTTAGCATTTAGTGGTCACAGTTGGTGAGTGATCTATAATATCGCAATGTAAATTGGTAATAACACAATGTTACGATTTAGTGATGACAGATGGTGCGGCTATGGTTTGGTTTATACGGTCATATATGTGAGCCTATTGCAGTATATAATGGTCTCAGTTCTCTATTGAAAACCTAAGCATTCGGATATCTATTTTCCTTGTATGCATAACATAAATTTTAAAATAGCGTGACTGCCATCAGGGGCGCCAAGTTATGAATTCAAAAACCTCCAGAACGAATGGACTGTCAAAGTGACGGGGCATACAAAACGTCGCACTTACATTTAACCAATGCATCAGAGAACATAATGATTCTAAATCAACGCATAACAGAACATAGTAATTTTAACACAAAGATTCACATAACATAATAATTATAGCACAAAGCATCACATAACATAATGATTATAACACAAAACATCACATAACATAATGATTATTACATCCACTTAGACATTGATGTGTACGACTAAATACCGGACATGTCTAGGTGATAGAAGAGAGCCGTTAGTCAAATACTGAATATTTCTATGTTTAGGCAGTCTAGAGCACATCGGAACATAATATTGATTATACAATTGTAAATACACAAAACAATGACGCTAACACAAATGAAACAGCCAACAACAGCCTGCAAAACTTGTTTAATCAAACACGGCAGAACGCCTGATAGAAGTGTGTTTAGCAAACAAGATAGGAGATCTTCCAAAGGGATGGGAGATCGCCCGAAGGAATGCGGGATCGTCCGAAGAGATGAAACGGAGTGTGCTTAACCAGCATATAGTAAAAGCGCCGACAGTCTATGTCAATTGTTATTTGCTGGAAAAACAACCTATCAGCAGCTATGACCATATCAAGACAGCAGAGATGTCGTTTCTGTTTATCACAACATATTTTAACAACGCGGCTCTTTACGTACTGAACATCAAGCGACTGAGGTATTCTCAGTGATCGTCAAATATGGTTGTAAACTGCTTCACTACTTCTACCGAACCTCAATCATATACATCTCTCGAGTTTCACCCACATCAGTTAGGTTGAACCGGCTGTCCCTTCACTAATGATGCCATCCTTGAACTTCGTTTCGTAACGAAAAAATAACGTGAATTCAAACACCTTCTTACAATGACTTGACTTTAAGGCAACCTCCGCTTTTGTAGACATATCTATTGTGTGGAAGTCATTGAGTGTGTGCTACTACGTGATACTTTCATGGGTCAATAGAGGATCTACATCGCAACACCAGTGCAAGAGTTCGCATTGGACGGGTTAATTCTGAAAATTATCAGCATCGTCAGGCTACCGCCAGGGATGCTTCCTCGCGTTGACGCATTCCGTCGCGTTATGGATTAGATCATCAAACGAATGGAGACGCACATCCCGGGAGTTGTTGTCGTAGACTTGCATTTGACCGACATTTATTACGCAGACGATATCTTCCTACCAAGGTCAGACTCTGTGGCCTTCACAACCTGAGAGTGCCTAGAGTAGTCACGCTTAGCCATGTGCGTTGTCTAGGCGAAGACGAACAGTTAATGTCTTGGCAGTGGTTCGCGTACAGTGGCAGTCACTGTGAGTCGCAATCATGTCAATCCCACCAAAGACTTGATCTACAATGGCATCAGACAGTCTTTTAACGCACCCAGTAATTGATACATCGTTGAGAGGTCTAAAATGGAGGCAGACAGACTTGTAGTGCATGCAGTAACCCAAACATCGTTAAGAGGTATACAATGGAACCAGACAGACTTGTAGTGCATGCAGTAACCCAAACATCGTTAAGAGGTTTACAATGGAACCAGACAGACTTGTAGTACATACAGTAACCCAAACATCGTTAAGAGGTTTACAATGGAACCAGACAGACTTGTAGTGCATACAGTAACCCAAACATCGTTAAGAGGTTTACAATGGAACCAGACAGACTTGTAGTGCACGCAGTAACCCAAACATCGTTAAGAGGTTTACAATGGAACCAGACAGACTTGTAGTGCATGCAGTAACGTAAACATCGTTAAGAGGTCTACTCTGGAACCAGACATACTTCTAACACACAGTAATACAGGCATCGCTCGAAAGAATGATGTAGTGGTGTCATTCGTGAACTCTCTACACTGTGTCTGGACCCAGCTGATGCTCTTCCTATAAACAAAGCTGCTCTTCTATACATTTGTTCCATCCCAATCTTCTTGTATGGCACCAGAACTTAGATAGTCTTACAGAGATGTCCAGAAACGACTCTAGGATTTACCCATGCACAACCAGCGACTTATCATTGGAGTGAGCTGGCATGCGTAGTCACCAATTCCGATATATCCAGACGAGAATGAAGAGGACAGCATTTCCCCAGCTCTGAATCAATGCCCTCTAGTATTCTTCTACCATTGCGTTCACCTATCTCAGGACGCTCCAGCTTCTAGACCGGTCCCTGGAAGTCAAGAGGTGTGAAAATAATTTACCATTTACAAATTTCCTACTAAAATATAACACACAATTGTTTTAGATCTGTTTTAGAGAACATTCATTTACCTACAAAATGGTATATCATTCATAAATAATAATTAAGAACACTGCAGCTGAATGTGTACTTAGACCTGCAAATGGGAAAATGGGACCTAAATTCAGTTCTGCTACATCCTATTTTTTGTTCAATTCAGTAGCTAATACACATGCTGACTATTTTTGATTAGTTTAAATTTATTTACATGTATTACAATGTTTTCTTTGATTATTAACTCAACAGCTAAGTTATCGTTCTATCCTGCCTGAGTTTAAATTTCATTTTGGCCCTGTACGTGACTGAAAGGAGAGAACAATAGTACAGTTGAGAACATGTTGTAAATGTTGACCAACAGTAAAATCAACCCCGCCAGGGTAGAAGGCTCTGCAACTCATGTGTGTGAGAGAGCACCCTGTCGTTAACACTGACAATAAGAGCAGGATCCGTGTGGGAAAGACATTCCGACCAAAAAAAATCCCAAATCCTGCAACACAAGAGTTAACAAGTAGCGTCGTCGTTGTCCCGGGAATCAGCGTACGAATAGAAGAAGATACAATTACTCATCCTTCTATGTAGTAAGCACTAATCGTTTCTATCTTAATGGACGTCATGCATCACGCAAGCTAATAATGCTTGACAGGCACTGTTTTCTAGCTACTTATATAGATACCATATATGCCCTTACGAAAACAGTTACTTGTTTGAGAACTGTCTTTTCGTGAACTTTGATTGACCATAAATGCCACCGTTTTTACAAATACAATAACAACTTTTGTGACAATTTGTCATTCAACTTTCGTATTCTCCAACATGTCGTAATTCATCGACTTGTGCCTTCATTTTAGCATGGACTCTCTTTTTTTCGATATCTGTATGGCACATTTTCCAAAACCCATAACACGATTTCATGGTGATGTAACATGTGAAATGGTGTGAGAAAGACTTGAGAAATGTTGGCCTTTTTGTGAAAAGGATGATGATTGATGATATTTATTTTAGAAAGGCATACATTTTTAGTCCGAGTGGTTCGCCGGGATAATTTGTGCATGACAAGGACAAGAATATCACAATTGAACCACAGAGAGCATGTCGTAAGAGGCGACTAACTGTGTGACATGATGTAACACGAGCCATGGTTGGATGGTTTCTTAAGAACAACATGATGACGTTTATCAGACTGCGGGTCTACTTTTCTCTAGAGATTCAGTCTATTAATATACACTCGTACATCGGTTATCCGCCTTCCGCGGCTCTTATCCAAACGCAGCGGAGTAATAAGACGCTCGAGTGTAGTCCGCTAAGCAGGAACTCCTCCTCCTGGCTAAATCCAGCTCACACCAGAGTCAATGCCGATATGTCCAGGATTGCCCCAAGGATCGCCACTTTCACCGGTTCTGTTCAACATTTACACATTAAAAGTGGCCAACATGCAACCAACACAGCTGGGGCGGACGTTAACATTCGCAGAAGATATCCTAATCTACAGGACTGGTTCTGATAGGCGTGGAATGGTTAGTGATATTCAAGACACCTTGCAGGCAATCTCAAAGTGGTGTGAAGACTCCAGTGCATAGATTAATCCAAACAAGGCCGGTGTGATGTGGTGGTTATTGAACAACTGCATCGTGAAAGACAACCTCCCTGGTATCACATTTGATGGCTGCGTCATAAACAGAAGCGACAGGTTGAAATATATCGGAATAACATTTGACTGCAGCCTGTCATACAAGTACCACGTCGACCAAACTATACAAAGATGCAAGAGAGGACTGGGTCCACTCAAGGCAATGGTAGCTGCCAACTTAGAACATCGGCTGGTATTCATACTCTATCGAAAGTTGATTCTCTCGGTCATTGATTATGGATTGGGTATACTCACCCTATCACAACCACAGTGTGAACGGCTGGAACGAATCCAAAATGAAGGACTGCGGCTCATGTTGGGTTGCACCAGAGATAACCCGATAATAAAGATGAGGTAAATGCTGGGACTGCCGTCAGTAACATCCAGGCATAAAGTGGCACAGGTGACAGCTTATATGCGAGTGACAGCGGACAACCGGCACCCGCTGTACAATGACACTGCGGACATCAAGGGAACCAGAATCAAAAGAGCAATGTCATGGATGGCACAGGCAGAACGTACTATTAGGAGAGGGGACTGCAGTCGAGACGATGGTCAAGGGAGAGGAATGGGTCCACACTGGGGATACACTAACAGAGTACCACACGGTCATCATAAACACGGGCAGTGAATGTAGGAAGGGACGAAATAGCCAGACAAAGCTCGAAGTCAACCAGCTGATAGGCGCCAACACGCATGAAAGTGATACCATCATATACACTGACGTGTCGGTGCAAAGTAGTGGAACATCAGGCTGGGGTTTCTCGGCTAGAATAAGAGACCAGATCGTTTCTGAACGAAGTGGTGCATACGAGACTGCCACATCAAGTATGAGAATGGAGATGGAGGCGGTGAATGAAGCTCTGAGGTGACTGTCTGAGACATCTTTAACAGGAGCAGTCATTGTGTCAGACTCCCAAACACTACTTCGGAAGGTGCTGGAGACCTCAAAACTTCAGGGGGGCTGGTGTGGATCTACTGTCCTGGTCATGCTGGGGTTCCGGGCAATGACCGAGCTGATCTTTTGGCGTCACACGCGTCCATAACAGGCACAGCGGACATGGATAAAGGTGACATAGTGAAGGTTATCAAGGACCACCTGCTGGAAAACGACACTGCACAGGCTGCGGAACTTTGGAATCAAATTAGGCATCAGTGGATCAGAGAATCTGAGAGGACGAAAGAGGAAGGTGTACAACCAACAGGCTACAGGCACCATCAGCATCCAGACTTTGCGCCATCTGCTGAGAGAGACTGAGCACCTATGGGTATGCCCGGAGTGCATTGAAGTCGAGTCTTATTACAGAACAGAACAGACTAATAAGAAGAAGATACATTTTTGAAAGGAGAGTCAGGCAGGATTTCATGTTGCGGCACTAACTTCCTTAAAACCATTGCAGCTGTGTTGTAGGAAGCGAGAGTACCTTCCAGATGTGATCATCGATTGCCCACTCTCAAGAAACTCAGAGAAGGCCAAGCCTGGGCTGTCCTAGGAAAGCAGGGGTGTGCGGCCCAAGAAGAGTTGTAGTATGCTATCCGAGCCGAACAATAGTTTGTTGCTTACGTAGGGCAAGGATTTGGCGTCCGAGCAGAAGAAGGGTATTGAGCCCAAGCACAGCCAATGTCTGGGGCCAAAGCATGGTGAGGATGTGCTGAGATAATAATATAAATCGTACTGTGTACGCGGGGATGAAGTGATTTAGTCTTTCACAAGTTAATATTACATTCGAATGGTGTCTGTGCTCAGGTAAAAAGTCACTATCCATGTCTGCATAAATACACACATTTTAATAAGGAAGGAGAATCAAAAGATGTGTTGATTGACGATTTAAAGAAATACAAATTAAAATACAGTCACACATGTTTGTTAAAACAGCAAAAGTTTCAAGCCTCAGCTTTGAATACATTGTATGGAGCCTAAATGCAACAGTGCAAGTGATGACAGCAGCCAGTAACTTATGGATGACAAAAGCTTGGAGGCGTTTGAAAGGTGGTATTACTGCAAAATGAAATAATTGATTGGTACAGAACGACAATCCAATGATAAAGTTTTCACTGAAGTAGGCGCACTGCGACATATTTTTTAAACGATACAAAAACGATTGAGTTGGCTGAGACACGGTGTGAGACATGGATGTTTTCTACAAATGATACTAGAGGGCAAGACGCAGTGGAAAAGAGGAAGAGGGCAACCTAGACCCACATTTCCATCTGAGGCATACAGAGACTTTCAAGTGTGATTTTATGTTAAAATGAAGACAACTGCAGAGGAAAGGATCAAATGAAGATACATGCTGCGACCAGTCTCAGGACTGAACAACCAGATGATGGTGACGATATGTGACATACATTCATCCTGCCACCATCCTGTCAGGAGCTTCAGAAACACGGACTGAGAATCCGGCACGATAACTAGCTTCGATAATGGAGTCTCAGATAGCCAGATCTTCAGTAACTGCCTCAACAAATGCGTAGAACATGTCTAAGCACAGCGTTCTGTAAAACTAACAGTTCTATAGAGCTCTGGATAGTACTTATACGTCATAATCGATGATTTCTTAAATGCAAGAACCAAGTAAAGTGTCCGTTTCTGTTATTGAATTCCATCACGCTCTGTGTCTGATGACCACTAGTCAGGAGTTGCCCTATTAGGCCTCGAGGGTCAATAACTGTTAAGTTCGCCCTTAGACTAACTGCCTGGGGAAAGGTTGTACCGCCCTGACCTTTGCTGTATCAGAGGTCATGTGTACGCAGAAAAACCATTAGCAATTTCAAAAATAGGTTCGGCGCTGTTCGGAAACTTGAAATTGTATTTTTCCCATTAAATAAGATAAATCTCACAGCAGATTCTTCCCATTAAGTAAGATTAATCTCACAGCAGATTTTTCCCATTAAGTAAAATGAATCTCAAAGCAGATTTTTCCCATTAAATAAGATACATCTCACAGCAGATTTGTCCCATTAAGTAAGATAAATCTCACAGCAGAATTTTCCCATTAAGTAAGATTAATCTCACAGCAGATTTTTCCCATTAAGTAAGATGAATCTCACAGCAGATTTTCCCATTAAGTAAGATGAATTTCATAGCAGATTTTTCCCATTAAGTACGATGAATCTCACTGCAGATTCTTCCCATTAAGTAAGATCAATCTCACAGCAGATTTGTCCAATTAAGTAAGATGAATCTCACAGCAGATTTTCCCCATTAAGTAAGATGAATCTCACAGCAGATTCGTCCCATTAAGTAAGATGAATCTCACAGCAGATGTTCCCATTAAGTAAGATGAATTTCATAGCAGATTTTTTCCCATTAAGTGCGATGAATCTCACTGCAGATTCTTCCCATTAAGTAAGATGAATCTCACAGCAGATTTTTCCCATTAAGTAAGATGAATCTCACAGCAGATTTTTACTATTAAGTAAGATTGATCTCACAGCAGATTTTTCCTATTAAGTAAGATGAATCTCAAAGCAGATGTTTCCCATTAAGTAAGATGAATCTAACAGCAGATTTTTCCCATTAAGTAAAATGAATCTCAAAGCAGATTTTTCCCATTAAGTAAGATGGAATCTCACAGCAGATTCTTCCAATTACGTAAGATGAATCTCACAGCAGATTCTTCCCATTAAGTAAGATGAATCTCACAGCAGATTCTTCCCATTACATAAGATGAATCTCACAGCTAAGTTGTTCACTTTCAGTGAGTTGTAATGTTGAGTTTTTCCACTTTCAGTGAGGTGCAATGATGTGTTTGCTACTTTCAGTGAGGTGCAATTTTGAGTTGGCCATTTTCAGTAAGATGCAATGCTGAGTTGGCTACTTTCAATGAAGTGCAATGCTGAGCTGGCCACTTTCAGCTACATGCTGAAATACTGAACTTAATGATTTAAGAACAGTACTCTGTCAACTATGCCAGCAGTACGCACCAAAAAGGGTAGTGGTGCAGTGGGTTCCATCTCACTGCAACATCCAAGGCAGCGAGTAGGCAGACAGACTGGCAAAATAAGGTGCAAAACTACCACAACCAGATACTAGTATGACATACGAAGAGTCAAAACGGCTTATTAGAGCTAGATACATGAACAAATGGGAAACCGAACATACTGGCTACACCAAAAACGATGCCTATTACCAGTTGAACAGAAGAGAGCAGGTCGTGGTCTTCAGACTTCGCACTGGCCACAATAGACTGAGGTACCACTTATTCAACAAATTGAAGATAGGTGTGTAGCACACCCCACTGTTTGCCCTGGTCGTTATTCTAACTTAGAACATTCTCACACTCCTCCACATCATCATGACCATACTCAGTAAATGACATAATCACACAGCAGCTGGCATATGCATTATATGATACTCATATCATAGAATGAGTAGAGAAATTACAAACACAATATAATACATATTTTAACTAAGCATTCTATTGTTATATATAAGTTAATATACATATTACTAAAACGGGAATTGTAAGCATTAGCTATTGATGGAATTCCCAACTATCTAAAAATCCAGTTCTATTGCCTTGCAATTACACCATACACACATCGCCTTAACTGCGTCTTCAACACACCTTATCAAAAACTCTTCCTCACTGAAATCCCCTGAGGTGGGCGATCTCGACATAACTCGTTCACAATGTGTCCTTGCTTACAAACACACGTTCAGATTATCTATTAATGCAAAACTCACACACCTATTTGAGCGATCCTGTTCTATCACTAAACATTCGTCCAACAGTCTATCAATCGCTCCTATATCTAAGTCGGTGAGTTAAACATACTATCTACATTCAGTCTCTCTCTCTCTCTCATTCTCCTCCATACAGCCTCTCTCACTCCAGAATCCCGAGCTAAACTTTGTCTCGAGTTATATATCCTCAAGCAAGGCCAGAGCTTAACCAATCGATCTCAGGTGATGGCCATCTTCAGTCCCATTGGAACGAAACACGTTGCACATTTGTCACTCATTCTCTAGCAGCAAGTCCCGCTGCCATTCCGTCTGTCAATCAAACTCCCCCTACCAAAATCGGAATGCCAGTGGTCAGTTTCTACCTGTCCACATTCCTTACCCCAACTCTGCTCTCCCCTGTTGAGACGGTGAGTGAGATTGACACGTATTCAGGTAGCTTTAAGCTTTAACATGTTCAGGTATCCTAAACTCCCCTTGCTCCGGCGGGAACTGTTACAGGTGGCACCGACAAATGCCGTGTGGTACCGGGAATATGACCGCTGAGCATTTGCTGCAAAACTGCGCGACATACGAGGATCAGAGAGAGCAGATGTGGCCATCAACAGTGGCAACACTAGACAAGCTCTATGGCAGTGTCGACAGCCTCAGGATGAATGGAAGGAATTGAATGATGCTATCCATGAGAATTATAACAGGAGGCAGGAAGTCAACGCCAATTGTAGAACTTGAAAAGATTACACATCTGCAATCCATGACGGACAGAAGAGACTGCAGAGACCAGCAGCAAGCAGAGAAACTCAGAAGACTGACAGATCATCCAATGCATCAGAGACTAAATAGATTTGGAAATGGGAAACTAAAGCGGAGAAACTTTGCAGAAATATCCAAAGCAAAGATGAGCGAAGACCCTATGAACACCGTAACACCACTAAAGCCCTTCCCTGCTGTACGCAAACCCACATGGAAGCAGCATATCATTCCGGAGGTGGTAGAAAATATACCCGGTATTGGAAACAGGAACAGCCAGACTGAAAAAGAAAGAAGAGACATAACCATGAGGTACATAGCGGAAAACTACATAAGCATGGACTGGACTCATACATACACCGACGGTTCTGTAACAAACACAACACAGAATGGAGGGGCAGGGGTATTCCTGAGCCTAACAAATGGTAGAAAAATAACACTGTCAGTGGCAACTGGAAAATACTCAAGCAATTTCAGAGCGAAGGCAGAGGCACTGAAGGCTGCAGTAAAGGCAATGCTGACAGGCGAAAGCAATGAAAGCCAGATAGTCCTGTTTACAGATGCCCTGGCCGTAGTTAAGCCACTAAAAAGCCAGACAAATACTGAACTAAATGATTTAAGAGCAGTACTCTGTCAACTCAGCTAGCAGTCCGCACCAACAAGAGTAGCGATACAGTGGGTTCCATCCCACTGTAACATCCAATGCAACGAGGAGGCAGACAGACTGGCAAAAGAAGGTGCAAGACTACTACAACTAGATTCTAGTGTGACCTACGAAGAGTCCAAAAGGTTAATTAGGGCCAGATACATGTCCAAATGGGAAACAGAACATACTGGATACAAAAAAAATAATGCTTATTACCAGTTGAACAGAAGTGAGCAGGTCGTGGTCTTCAGACTCCGCACAGGCCACAACAGACTGAGGTACCACCTATTCAATAAACTGAAGATGGAACTGAAGAATGCACCTGTGCTACAGGGCAAATGACCGCTGAACATCTGCTGCAAAATTGCCCGACATAGGAGAACCAGAGACAGCACATGTGGCCATCACCAGTGGCAACACTAGACAAGCTCTATGGTAGTGTCGACAGCTTCAGGATGACAGCTGCTTTCTTTGAGCACAAACAAGTTGACATCTGACAGCGTACGAAGAAGAAGAAGAAGAAGAAGAAGAAGAAGAAGAAGAAGAAGAAGAATAAGAAGAATGATGCTACCGCAGGAGGACATATACAAGAACACATATAAACGCAAACTGGTCCTACCATAACCAAAAGATCTGTGCATTGCTGAATGGGACCTGCCTCGCTAAAGGTTGACAGATTTTAAAAACATTAGCTGCAAAGAGGCGGCTGTAAAAGAACAGTACATAATACACTTCTTCAGTTTGTTTAATGAAAAGAAGCTGTTTGAACCAGACTATTGGGCCAAGAAAATATGCTAAATCTGGGTAAACATTGTTCTTGTTCTACCGTAAATACAGATGTAGAATTAGCCACCAGACCGGAGAACATTAGCACTTCTCGTCCCTGCAGACGCCAATGTTGGATAGCTCGATACCGTCTGCTCATTATCTGTGTGTGTCTTCTTGCCTTAACCGTTCTTGCGTCACACCCCTAATCCGGTTTGTCAGTTTATGCAAATGTTGAGGCAACAGTAAAAAAAAAATGATGCAGGATAGACTAACAAAATGAATTCAAATTGACGGAAAAAATCATGACATAGAAGAGGATAACAATGTCTGGTGACTGTAGACGATCCCCCAAAGGAAGACGATAACAATGTCTGGTGACTGTAGATGAGACCTCAATGGAAGACGATAACAATGTCTGGTTCCTGTAGATGACACCTCAATGGAAGACAGTAATAATGTCTGGTGACTGTAGGTGAGACCTCAATAGAAGACGATAACAGTGCCTGTGACTGTAGATGAGACCTCATTGGAAAATGATAACAGTGCCTGGTGACTGTAGATGAGACCCAAAGGAAGACGATAACAATGTATGGTGACTGTAGACGAGGCCAAATTGGCTATTGTTTGTGAATATGTATCTTATTCATGCATGACATATGGCTTAATGTTTGAAATATGTATCTTATTCATGTATTACATATGGGCTAATGTTTGTAAACGTATATATTATACAAGTGTTGCAAATGAGCTATTGTTTGTAAAGATGTATCTTATTCCTGTTTCATATATAAGTTGATATTTGTAAAGATGTATATTATTCTTGTGCCATGAAAGTAATCTTGGTCCGATAAATGTGTGTATATATATATATATAATTTCCACATCATATTTTGACATGTTTTCTAGAGATGCATTTTATTCATGTATCATAAATGGGGCATTGTTTTTAGAGATGTGTCTGATTCATATACCAAGTTAGATTTGGGATATAGTTTCTAGATTTGCCTTTTATTCCAATATCATAAATGGACTCTTGTTTCTAGACGTAGCTCTTACCGCTGTATCATATGAAATATAGGCTGTTGCTCTAGAAATGCCTTTTATTCCTGTATCAAGATAACTATTTGACACTGTTTCTAGAGATGACTCTCAAACTCACAATGCTGTTACAACTTGATCATGCCCCTAGCCAGTATGAATAACGGCGTGTGAGAAACCATGAGTTAGAGAGTGTTCTACCATATATGATTAAGGCTGCACTATACAGTGTTTATTCCAAAACGGTCCGCTAGTCTAAAGCAACACAGACAATAGGCTTAGATGTCGGAGCAGTTCCCGATAAAGGTAAATATGCCACCGACATGCCATGTTGTTACAAAGTTGCCCATTATCTGTAAATTCCTCCCATACCCGGACAATTGAACTGTTGAACTAAGACTGTGCACAGAGAACATAACTCCTCTTGACCAAGAATCCAGATTATGACCGCAATCAGTTCTCGCCGATTAGTGTACAGACCTTTATCACGGAGGTGACAGACAAAAATACGGATTTTATCTCCAGGATTTGTGCAGCTGTAAAACAACACGGGCATTAGTTCTAGATGACAGAGGTCAAGTTAGGGTTCAGCCTCGATCCATCCATTTGTGTCAGTCTGCTCGTGCTGGTTACCTAGGACACGGTGCAGTGACGTAGCTACCGCTCGGGCGTTCTGCTCAGAAACAGAGAAGGGGATGAGTGTGGGAGTCTCGCAGAATCCGGGGGATAATTTGTATGTGCTTATATTGACCACACTACTAAGTACATATTATGCAATGTTCATACAGTTTAGCGCTTGTGGAGACAAGACGCTTCGCATTTCCTTCTGTGTGACTATGTTCCAACTTTTCAGACAAATGTTTTTTTTGGTTTTTTTTGTACAATTGTTAAATTTCAATTTTAAGAGACTCTCGCAATCTTCCTATCACAGTAAAAATTAAATTAAATTATCAGTCTATTTACCTCCTTATTACAATGTTGTTTTAATGTGAAAATAATCGTTATATATAATATAATATAATATAATATTGTATTACCTTTGATCAAACCGAATTTTCCTTTGAGCAATCATAGTATTACATTACATGCAATCTTTGTTACAACCTTAGATATATAGCATTCAATCTTGTTTTTTGTTTTATTTTGCGTTCGCTTTAATTCTCTATTCCCAAGGCTGTGTATGAAAGTTGCACTATGTTTTTTCTTTTGCGCCTGTCGACCCAGTGCATCCGATTTCGTCATGCATTTAATGTAAGGGTATGTTTCCTCCTGCATTTTCTAAGGGTTTGTTTCCCCGGGGTAACGGCCGGTGCTGTGATTGGGGAGTGATCCTAGCACTTTTGGATTGTGAGACGTGTCACTTAACCATTAACCCACGCTGCAAGAGATCTCATTTGTATACCGTTGTATATATATATATATATATATATATATATATATATATATATATATATATATATATATATGTCCTATACTTTGATTCATTTGTATTTGTATTTGAAACAATATGTGCTCTACCTTTGACTGCACCTATTTGTATCTTGGTCCTCCTCTATGTACTGTGTGCGTGTTTTACTTTGTCTGTTTTACTCTATAAACGTTACATCCTGTTTTCAAACCTCTTTTCTTTCTGTCATCCTGATCACCATACAAACTTCCTCGTCTCCATGACAACGGCTTGGACCGGATCTTCTATTAACTACTAGCGCTTGTCTTGAACCGCGTGTGTACTGTAGCTAATCCGTCAGGGCGGCCTGTAAATACAAGAACCAGACTGTGGGGATCTGTAATCGTCTTGCTTGACCTTGATCACGGCAAGATGATCGCAGACCCATGAAGTTATTCAGACTGGCCAGTTTGTCTTTGTCAAGTTAATTGTGTAGAGTGTGGGTGGGAGGCAGACAAATGACAGTAGAAGTCTTTGTTTAAATCATGATTATTTGTTGGCAAAGGATATCGTGTACTTTCTTGTGTTTCGTGATACGATGTGATTTAACGGTAGAAACTGGTATGTTCCATGTCATAATGCCATGCCATGCATGGTATGCTCCGTGATTGTACGTTATTTGTATATTATCGTATGTTTTGCTAGGTTATATGTTACAACATAACGTTTTGCTATATTGAATTATATTATGTTATGGAATGAACTCATTGTGATACGATGGCACATATTGAAGCATATTGATATCAATGTCTAAAATATCCTGCAGCTTCATTTTAGGAATTCCTTCCTGCTCGAACAACGTTATACGTCAAACTCCAATAGTGTGTACTTTGTCCATTTATTCAGATCAATATCATCTTTGACAGAGCTTACATCCGGGTAGTATAGTTTTAGGGATAAAGAAGGGGAACATGAAATATTGTGGGAGAGGGAAAATATCATTTCTATTGAAATATATACTAAAGTAGAGAAAGTGAAAGTTAGGGAGTACAGTGGTTGGGGAACAATGCATGATATAGAGAGGGTAGAAGATATAAGGTTCAAACATAAAAAAACGTACCTTGGAAGGAGAAACAGAAATCATTCACCCGAACTGAAATATCACACTTGGTATTTTTGAACTATTTATAAAGCTGAATGTTATGTCACTGAATATATACTTAAAATAGTAGTCTTCCATTTTAAGTTCATCATCTGCGATGTCGATGATTAATTTGGGGCTGTTTTCAGCGTCCTCGGCGTCTGTCATGGTGTGCCAGGCTGGTCTGTTTATGTCTGAAGTGACTTCAGGTGTGTGCTATCTGTTGTAATTTGTAGTGTTTTTGTGATTATAATGTTTATGAGTTTCTGTGGGCTTGTCTTGAACTGTTGTGTCCTCTTCTGTTCCTCTTGGGTCTGTTTCTTTTGTGGGGTTGTTTTGGTGGGGCTTCTTGTTGTCTGTTTCTGCGGGGACCCATTGTTGCTGTTTTGTGTGATATTTTTTTCGTTTTCTTTGGTGTTCAACGAGTGTGAACCCTTCTTCTGTTGTTGTTGGTGTTGATGATGGAGCTGGTTCGTGCGATGGTGCTGGTGTCGGTGGTGCTGGTGTTGGGGGTGCTGGCGTCGGTGGTGTTGGCGTTGGTGGTGTTGGTGTCGGTTCTGTGTTAGATTTGCCGGCTGTCTGGTTCCTATTTTTCCTGTGACACTGGCTCGACCAATGTGAGGTTTCCCCACAGAAATCGCATGGGTTATTTCTCCCCGTCAGTGTCACCCACATCTTCCAAGTTGTGTTGAACTCACCGGTTAAATTTGCGTGTACGTAATGCGGGATCGGGATCGGTTTCTTTGGAGGTTTGTATTTGAAGTCCCATTTGCCCAAGCAATTTGTTTGCTTGGTAACTAAAGCTTGAGCATCTCCTGAAGCTGCAGCTTCAATCTTCTTAATGGCTTCTTCTTTGACCATTTGGGGGGGGGGGCAATGGATAACACCTTTAGATTTAACTTTATCCTCATGTTCGATGAAGACTTAAATTCTGGGGTTGTCTCATTCGATGGACATGTTTTCTAGTCTAGCGTAGTGCATGATGCGGGCCGATTGGGTGAGGGTGGCGAAGAAGACCCTGCGATCAGCAAATCTCCCAACGCCTACCACCCAGTTTGGGCCCACACCGGCTGGCCAAGCTAGTATACTGTATATCAGCTAATATGAGGTTTTAAATGCTTGAGATCCGGAGACCGTGATTATCAGTGTTCCTTGTTTATGGATCGCGCTATTATGTACGAACTCATCTGTGTCGAAATTGACGAATAAATCTGCCATCTTAGTCAAAAAATTGTAACACCACACTCACGAACAAAGAGAAAAACTAATCCACTTATGAAGAAAACACAGTGTCACGCAGCTCTGGAGAGAGAAAACACGTCCGTCCAGTCTGTGCAAGAGTGTGGTTTTAAATTAATTTATTTTTTTATTTTTGCAATACAAATCCATTACAGTAATGAAATTGAAATATTAACTGAAATTTGCATTTCAGTGTGCAAAAGTGTGACAATAGGACGGAGTCAAATGAAACAGAGTGAGGTAAGAAGAGAGAGAAGGGGATCCTCCCAAAGTTCTCCAGTGTCTTTTTTTTTTTTTTTTTGCTAATATGTTTGCCTCACTAGTTTGTACTGGCGGAGGCGCGCCATTTTTCACCCCAGACCGTAGTCCATTGGGCGATATCAGGACGCTAAACCAGTGCTTGGATGCATGTGTGCTTCTGTATGTACCTATGCTAGGTTTGTGCGCCCTCAGAAGCTAGCCCAACCAAAGTGCAATGGAAGGGCTTTACCACGAGGGCACGTGTGAAAGTTGTGCAAGGGTGTGACTGTTGGACAGAGTCAAATGAAACAGAGTGAGGTGAGAAGAGAGGGAAGGGGAAGAGTGACCCACACGGTAGGGAAGGGGAAGAGTGGGCCCCAGGGTGAGTCCCCACGCCTATAGTGTGTTTTTAAGTAGCTGATCTTTAATACAATATTCCGCGATTACCATCCACAGCTTACATTATCGAAGGCTTTTTCCATCTGTTATGTTCCTTCGAATACCACGATGTTAATTTCATTCCCTACTTATTTCCGAATTCACACCATACGTTGATTAGTTCATGCATTAGTTCTCATCGTAAACCCCAAGTTGGCCTGCCTTTGTTTCTAGACCATTAATAATAAAGGATGTTTACTTCCCTTTCTAACGTATCTTAGAAACGATAACTTGTAAAACAAAACAGCTCAATTATAAGATTCTGGTGGTTGTTAACCTCCCTTTAACCGGTCAAACACGTCAAAGCCATATCCTTTTCTTAACGATGTCCGTAATTCTGTTTCCTTGTGGATTTGGTGGAAATATGTCTAGACCAGTGATTATCCATTTCCCAAGATTATTGACTCCAAGTAGTCAACGATAATTCGTTGCAGGCTACCTACTATCCCATGACACACAAGATGGGAGTCCCAAATGTCCCCAAACATTTCTAATATTCTTCGTAACCTGTTTGATATTATTACAAAACATTTATTTCGAAAATTCTGACAAAAATAGGTCTTCGATACAGTTGTAGATATCGAATATGTTGATGCTGCTTAATACAACAATATAACAATTGACAAAACAATGTTTATTTCAAGATGATTTTATGGTAACCACATGTAACTTTTCACTTGATCCAATTGTCGCCGGTTTCAAATATCAACGAATCTCCACTTGACTCATAACAAAATCCACCAAAGGCAAATCTCCCGTTAGTATCCGTGGGCCCCATAATACAGCAACTCTCAATTAACTATTTCTGGGCCGCATGATAAGACAACCTTCACTTAACTATTCATGGGCCATAATAGGACAACCTCACTGTATCTATTCATAGGCCCATAATACGACAACCACACTTATCTATTCAAGGGACCATGATACGGCAACATCACTGTCACTATTCTTGGGCCCTATGATACAGCAACCTCATTGTAATTATTCATAGGCCCTATTATACGTAACCTCACTTTAACTAATTATTGGCCCTATGATAGGGCAACCTCACTGTAACTATTCATAGGCCCTATGATACGACAACCTCACTTTAACTAATTATGAGCCCTATGATAGGGCAACCTCACTGTAACTATGTATAAGCCCTATGAAAGGACAACCTCACTTTAACTAATTATGGGCCCTATGATACGGACCTCACTGTAACTATTAATGTACCCTATGATACGGATCCCTCGATGTAACTATTCATGTATCCTATGATACGGTAACATCACTGTAATCATTCATGTACCCTATGATACGGCAACCTCACTGTAACTATTCATGTACCATATGATATGGCAACCTCACTGTAACCATTCATGTACCCTATGATACAGCAACCTCACTTTAACTATTCATGTACCATATGATACGGCAACCTCGCTGTAACTATTAATGTACCCTATGATACGCAAGCTCCTACTTTATTTTGTATTACACTATTTACCAACCATCACCGGATTCTTGACATCCTCTAACATACATCAATCCCACCACCTTCTCCCTACTCGACTCTCTATAGAACCAAAGTTGGATGTGACTCTTGTAGTTAAACTAGACGCAATCAAAGCTCTCCTAGTAATCCAACGGGAAATCCGCTGTCTGCCCGATAACTGGTTTCCATTCTCGCCAGTTCAGATAACAATGCTGATAACGCATGTGTGTATTGTTGTCAGTTGTCATCTTGTTCTTGTATCCTCATAATTGTTACTTTTTTCTTTAAACCGCTTGGCGTGTTTTGGACATTGCTGTTTACACGACTTTTAAACAGAAAATGAGTATTTTAAAATACTGTATTTTAAGTATTACCGCTGACATACTCTGAAAACCCGAGATGATTATGAAAGAAGTTATTTCTGTAATGCCATTCCGTGCAACCCATCCCCTTCCTCACATCCAGATTGCATTACATGTCACATCCCAACCTACCCATCTCTCAATGTGTGTCCCCAGCCCGCGCATCTCTTAATAGATGTCATCCAAGCAGCCTGCCCTTCTCTTTACAGCTGTTCCCCAACCAATGCACACATCTCTTAATGGCAGTCTGCCAACCAGAGAATCTCTTAATAGCTGTCTCCCAACCCATTCATTTTTTAAATGATTTCACCCAGCTAGCTCTTCTCTTATTGATGGTTAACAACCCGCCAATTGATTCTTACCTCAACCACTAATATATCAAATCTCTCTGAACCCTAGAAACTCTGTTCAACCCCCGCCTCCACCCCCCCCCCTCCTGTCCTTGTGCATTGAAGACATTCTTCAAGATGAGCAGATCATACAACGCCGTATTAGTATCATTATAAGCATTATATTGAACACGTATTCTGTCAATGTGTAACAATCCGTTATTTTAGTAAGCTTTCCTACGAATTAGTTATTATGCATTATTGCTACATATTTTGTTACAAAAACAATGAGTCTTATAATTAAGACAAGCTAAAAATTTAGTGAGGTTGTGTGAAGAAAAGTTAGCGAAGTATCATTTTCGTGCACAAGACGCCTCGAATTCGCTCAAGCGGTCAGAGTTCATACTTCTATAAGCTGCCATTGTAAATATTTGAAATGTTCGTATTAAAATGCCCATTCTATCAATTTATTTCCAACCTGAACTTTTACCTAAAACCATATGAAATAATACGTCAATTGTGGGGAAACAGTAATTCAAGATGGGGGCGTTGACGAGAAACATTTTTGTTTCTTCTTTTGGAAACGCTACCTCGCTTGTAAAAATACAGTATGTGTGTTTATTATATGTTCCATGACGGGTGGTCGGAGTTGGGGAAAACAGGGTGTCCCACTCGCTGTCGGGCCCAGCTTTTCCCAGATAACTTTTAAACAAATAAATGCAATTAGTTAAAACGTGACACATACATTCATTGATGTGTGGGAGGCATGATGAGTTCATAGAACATGTTGAAAGGGGTAACCATTAGTATCTGTGCCGCCCTGCATTTGCGTTTTCATGTTATGGGAGACATTCACTCAAGGCATCAGGAGTTACGCTCGTACAAACTCTACTTTCCGCGAAATATTTTCTTTGAGTTCTATGAGATTCATTGGCTTCTAGCAAACATTTTTTCTTTCAGCATCCCTCATGAGAAGCAATGCAGTTGGTTAAGGTCACAGATAATGACAGCATTGACAAACTTGGCAGAGCTGGGCAGACAAAGATCTTCAAACTCAGAACGGGACATTGAATTGTAGAACCAAGTTTCACCTCCCCAGAATGGTTCGCTGAGACACTGCCACATACAATTGTGGAGCACCCAAGCAAACACCTGAGCATATTCTGCAAGACTGTCCTACCTATGCAGACCAAAGAGAGGCAGTCTGGCCTTGGGAAGCGACCATGCTTGAAAAGCTGGGGAGGGGGGGGACCAGGGAGACCTAAAACGCAGTCTCCTTCGTGAACCTCAGAAGCATAGCATCAGTAGATCGATGGGGAAGAAGAATAAGATTAAGGTCAAACGTCCTTGGTTGGCAATGTCATCTAGAAATGGCACATATCTTCAAAGACATAATCAATTTGAACCCGCTGGCATTTGAGGTGGGGCATGTGGCTCTATCCTGCTGAAAACAGACAGCACATAGTTCCAGCTCGTCCAACTGGTTAACAAACTCATTTAAGATGTTCATGTATAACGCTGTATCGACCGCTGTGTGGAAAAAGATCGGAGTCAATAATGCGACGCTGAGACAGAGATCATCAGTCGCCTATGTTCTCATCATGAAGTCCGATCCCCATGCCCAATGTGGGGATTCGGATGATTGCAACTACTGCTATTCTGCTAGGAGCTCGTCAACGCTCCCACAAATCGTGTCAAGCTGTAATGCATTTCTCTCATTGGTTTAAACGTTTTCAAGGAAAAGTAGGGGCTGGTCGCTAGTGGGACACCATGTATATATATATATAATATATAATTGTGAAAGACATAAATGGGAAATGCGGTTGTGTAGACAACATGTTTTCCGATAGGCTACTGGCAGTATTGGAAAACGTGGGCAAACAAAAGAATAGATCACTTACACCTGATAACTGGGTTACACATGTGTATGTTACGTACACCAAGCAGGCTGAACATTATTATGTTTTTGTCTGTCTTATCGCGTATCTTGCTGTACCTTTGAACATCCGGTTATATAGAGGTCGCTAGAACGAGCCCGACTATGTACCTCATGCACAATGACAGTCAACGCCTCATATATTTCTGTAAGGCACCTTTTCCGTAGTGACCTTGAATTCGATGTATTTAAAAAGTATGAACATAACATTGATAGTGACACATTCGTGCAGTGTGCAAGAGTCAATGCACTAAATGTCTTTGTGATTACCACATGATTGGGAATAACCAGACGGTAAGTTTCAGACTTCGCATCGACCACAACAGATCAGGAGAGATATGCTGAACACATTCAAAAGAGAACGTCCTTATCAGTCAGAGTGTCGAACAGACAGCGTTACAGTTGAGCTTGTTCTGCAAAATTGTCTAACAAATAAGAACATATAAGCTTTAAGGAGATACCAATAACCACAAAATGGAAACTCATATTTTCTAGATATATTCATAGTGTCATATTTGTAAGCGTACAAAGAAGATGAAGACGATCGCGATATAATCAAAGTGGCATTTGAAAGCGTGCACGGAGGATGAAGAACATGCATCAAATTCCTATTTTATTTTGAAGATGCATTGCATCACTTCTAGTTTTCATTAAGCTGACAAATGTGATCACACTCAATGAATCAAATCAAACTTGTCAGCTTCCTGTGGAACAAAGGACTTCAACAAAAAGACGTCAATTCATCCTGCCCGGTACTATCTACTTGAATGCTGCCCACGTCCATCTTTTGTATTTGTCTTGGATTACTAAATTGAGTTGTTCTTCTTACTTGACCTGTCCATGTTTGTTGTTGTGGCCTAAAGTTTCCACATATCAGGAAGCCAGTCTCATGCCCAACTCTCCTTAGACAGCTTTCATGGCATCCTTAGTAGGTTTACACTGTGACTATTCTTTGCTCATGTTTCAAAATCCGACAATTATGGGCCTGATCATAATGCAGACGTCTGGTTCTTTTATTGGATGGAACACTAGTGAACACGTTTAGAAAACCAGCATTTAAACAAAATTGGAACGCTTTAGACAGCAAATACATGTGTATTAAACCAAAAAAATGTCTCCATCATAAACCAACAATCAAGAATTGACACCCCTGAGTCAGCACACGAACTTTGGCCCAAGTTTGGAAGGCTTTCAACCGACACTTTGCTGGACCGTTTGATTACAGCTTAAACGGGGTTGCATGATAATAGCGGTGTTTGCCCTGGCATTCACCAGCCAAAATGTGACAAAAACTATTGAAACACGCCACGTCTGATATTTCCGGGCAATCAATTCCAGAAATTGGCGCCCATTTTCCCCTGGCCTCGTGAGATATTTAGAAGAACTCTATATTGACAGACTTCTTGAAGCTAGCGAGTGGATATTGGAGAAACGTTATTTAGGTTAGAATACAGTCTAACTCATGGCATTGTCAAGGTATAAGTTGTGAATTATAAGAACGCGCCTGGTACGAGAGAACGCGACTGATCCTTTAGTGTACCAGGGATAACCAAGGGTGAAGATGACATTCATGCTTCAATTTATGGCAGTACTTTCTTGATCATTTATTTTATGAAGGTTATCAGACAGTCCAGTCAACATAGTACGGACCGTCCAACAGTCCAGGTTCGTATTCTGTGTGGCACGTGATGTACAAGTGTCGAAGGCTAAGGATCGAGGGCCTCTCCAAGGTGCAAGCCTTGGCATATTTCTAAGGAGAATTAGCTGTTGTCCGAGCAGAATGTCCCCACTATCCCTGAATCTAATTAATTCAAGGGCAACGACATTATATGATACTGCGTGAAATCAGCGACGTCGCAGGAATTGGTGGGAACACCATTTGACTGTCTTAGAGACTTCATCTCTGGAATTTTCCTCAGGTCTTACTCTCGAAGCGTCCCCATCGAACACGTATCCCACAATACAGTGTAGGCTTTAGAAATGTACACTACATCGACAGTGTGCAACAATCACAACAATGTCATTTTACCACGTTTGTACTGTCAGTTGGTTTCATAGCAGAATCGAGAATAAACCACCTACAGTCTGTGAATCTAACCCAACTGTTCCCTTGCGATATGATATAAATATGTTATTGTTATAATCGATAACATCGTGTATGGCTGCCGACTTTCAAAAACCAATTAATCCGGTTTGACTTTAAATGACGAAATAGACACCAACTATAAAACCAAGCTTCCAGCCATGCTTCAGACCGTTAGCAAGTGTCCATACTCTCTATTTAAAGGTCAAATCAAATCCATATTGTAACTCAGTACAAACCAAAACGACTATTTTAAATCTCTTCTGAGGAGTACAAAATGGCACCGCCATCTTTGTCGCTATATGACGTATAGTTCAGAAAATAAATGATGTCTGAAGAACAGAAACAAATTGGTTCAGAGCGGCTGCTCACATTCCGTCTCCATTTTACTGTCGGTCCCATCACCTGGTCAGTGCATGTGCCCCTACCTTGTGCTCTAAAGCTGAAACCAAAAATGCTTTTATGAGAATCAATCATCAGAATATATATATATATATTAAAGATATTAAATTAGACGTGGAATGGAGGGAAGGTACCTGGTTGTTGGCAAAGAGTGGGGATGGTACCAATTTGAAAAAACAAACAAGGGAAGCAGAAATGATTGGAGCTCTTATTGGAGCATATCCCTTCTAAGCCACGTTGGAACAATGTGTGCATTGGTCCCTGAGCAATTGTGGAGCCGGTGTAGTGCATCACAATCAGGATACATGGAAATAAAAGGATGTACGGATGCCATGTTTACGCTCAGGCAGATAGGTAAAAAAAAAACATAGAATATAATAATTAACAAAATCTACTTGGCCTTCATTGATCAAGAAAAAGCATTTGCCCGGGTAGACTGATGTACATTTTGGTAGGTAACGCAGGAATATGGTATGGATGGTCAACTACTGAATGACATTAGTGTCTTGTACGTAAACAGTAGAGGTACATTGAGAACGAATGCAGGTATGACAAATTGGTTTCCGGTACTGAGTGGTGTACGACACGAGTATGTTCTTTCTACACTACTGTTCATAATTTATATGAATACAATTGCACAGTTGTCTAACACTCACGTGGAGTCCTTAAATGAACTGTCATTTGCTGATGATCAGGTAATCTTTTATCAAATGGAGAAGACCTACAATACCACATGGCCTTTTTCATTTCGCTTGAAGTGAATACGACATAACGATCAACGCAGGCAAGACAGACTATGTTGATGTTGCTTCGACAAGTGCAGAGACGTTTGCACATCAGTGACATTGAGATCATTCAAATACGGGAGTTCAAATACCTAGGTAGTATGTTTGCTAATGACGGCAGAGTAGACAGAAAGATTGCACTTATAATTCAGAAGGCGAACAGTGGTTTCATATTGCAGCGATTTTGAAATTCTCTAAAGTGATTCTTTCAACTAAGAAGAGGCTGATAAATACACTAGTTATTCCTACATTGTGTTACCAATGTCAATCATGGTTCTTACAAGAAACACATAAGAGTAAGATCCAGAGCTGTGGGACAAGTGTAGCCAGATATACAATCCACAACACTACTCTAAGGCAGATAGTGGAGACAAACCAAGTTAGTAACTACACTGAAGCTCAACAAATCTAGTGGTTCAGTCATTTAGTCAAATACATTATGACCAGCCTACTGCACGAACATATCATGTGATGGTTTCCGTTTCACTAACAAGGGGTAGACCTCGGCCTCGATTGATCGAGGGTGTCTCTGAAACTCTCAGGAAGTTACACCTAACGACAGCACATGCCTCCCACTTGGCGATAACAAGAACTCTACGCATCCCGCCTCTTTGCGACGCCGTATGACAAGAGCAGTAGGACAAAGGTGAGGAGATTAGCAGTCATTAGAAACATATCGAGTTAGGAACAACTTGTTCTTTTCAACGACTGCAATGATATAAGGGGTGCTGATCACAATTCTTGGCCGTCATGTCTTGGCAACTTTGGAGTAGGCAAAGTTAATGAAAACGGGAGCGACCTTAAGAGTTCTGTGTCTACCGTGGACTCTGTGTGACAAACTCATATTTTAAGACCAAGCCCCAACATAAGGTCTCATGGATACACCCACGATCTAATCACTGGCATCAGCTTGATCCGATTCTTGTGAGAATCTCTTTTCAAATCGGTTTTCCTCTCGCGCTTCTACCAAAGTGCAGACTGTGACACAGACCATGCACTGGTTCGATGTAAAATCAAATTGCACCTAGAAAGTTGTATCAAACCAGACACGAAGGTAAACCAGACATCGACATGAGCAAAATGTCAGATCCAGCAATGATCAATCGCCTTAACGACGCCTTCGAGGAAACTCCCAGAATTACACAGTAACACCATGGTTACATAAATCTGGAAACAACTTCGATCCAACATCCACAGCTCTGACCTTGCTGTTCTTTGAAGAAATCCTGCACAATCTAATGAATGTTTTGAAGAGAAAATAAATGATATGCTACCATTATCGAAGCAAAGCATACTGCTCTGCTTAACTCCAGCTGCCTTCGAAATGCAGTTCCTCTGCTATCTCTAGTCCGCCAGGAGCTAACTTCAGCAAACAGTTCGCCGTTGTGCTAATAAGTACTGACCTCACCTCAGCGGAAATATCCAGACCGTAGCAGAAACAGGCAATATTATAAAACGCTCCTGTTGCCTTGCTCAGAAAGACACCGTCACTGAAATCCATTAGAGGCGAGAAAAAACTGTCAAAGGAAGGCAGACATAGTGATGGGTTGAGCACTACTCTAACATCATGCGACAGTACGGTCACTCCCATAGCCATTGATGTTGTTCAAGGTTATTCTAGTATGGAGGAGCTAAACGAAGAACATTCTTTCGAAGATCTCAAAACATCCATTGACAACTTGGGCCTTTGCAAAGTAGAAGACAGCGACGTAATTTCACCTGATCTGATAAAGCATTGCAAAAACGCACTCTTGAAACCGATACACTTGTTGCTATGACAGAGTTGGAAAAATGTCATCGTACCTTAAGATATTAGGGATTACAAAATTGTCTGATTATACAAATATAAAGGTAACAGAAATGACTAATAATTGCAGAGACATATCACTGCTCCGGCTGTACAAACTGGCGGAGAGCGTGCACCAAGAATCACAATGTGGATTCTGGTCTGGAAGATCAATTATCTACATGATCTTCTCTCTACAAAATGACCAAGAAAAATCACGCCTACAGAACAAGTTTCTTTACGTCGCTTTAATCGACCTGACACAAGCATTCGATATCGTTTGCAGGGCTGGACTTCTAAATCATCTCAACAATAGGCTGCCATAACAAACCGGTGCAGCTAATAGTGTCATTTCATGAGGATATGAATGGAACAATTTAATTCGACTGTAATACATCACAGGCATTTTGTGTTCAATGTGGCGATAAACAAGGCTGTGTCCTGGCCATAACACTATTTGGAATATTCTTTGCACTGCTACTGAAGCACGCATTTGGTAATGCAATATAAGAGATTTCTCTTAACCCTAGATTAGCGGGCCGTATGTTTAATGTTTCGAGACTCAAAGCTAAAACTAAGATTAGGGAAGATACCATCAGGGACTTGTTATTTGCTGATGGCGCTGCAATTGTTACTCACAACAGGAACTCTAGCGATTGATAGATCGATTCTCCCAGGCGTGCAACGATTTCGGTCTGACAATTAGCTTGAGTAAAACACGTGTGCTGGGACAAGACGTATACACCACCCAGACCATAAATATTGATAACTACGAACTGGCAACTGTGGACTAGCTCACTTACCTGGAGTACCTCATCAATTACACGCTCTCCATAGACCCTGAAATATGCAATTGTATTGGCAAAGCTGCTACCATATTTTCTCGTCTCACCACAGGTCTCTTTGAAAACCCCAGACTGACAGCCAAGACCAAGGTCATGGTCTACAATGCCTGTGTCGTCAGTACGTTTCTATATGGCAGGGAAACATTGACAACCTATGCCAAACAAAAGCATAAGCTCAACACCTTTCACGGCGACTGAGATCCATTCTTGGCGTCTCGTAGAGACACACGGGTACTAGGATGAACATATTTATGTAAATATTTTATAAGTCTGCATTGTGGATAAATGTAGATGCATGCGTACCCATGTGTGTGGGAGAGTCGGTAATGTATGGAATATTGAATGCAGGCGTATGCTGAGGCGATGTGTGGATGAAGATCCATGTTAGACAGAAATGCCTCCGTGTTGCCTGGAACTGTGGGGTGTGTGTGGGTGTGTGTGTGTGTGTGTGCGCGTGCGTGCGTGCGTGCGTACGTGTGTGCGTGCGTGCGTGTGTGTGTGTGTGTGTGTATGTGTGTGTGTGTATGTGTATGGAAGGAGTTTAAAAAAATGAAATTATTTTGTAAATAACTTGTAAAAATGTATTAAGAATTTCATTTCGCTGTTATTTTGCTCTGGCTGCATTTTGCATAAAACTCTTTGAAAGAGAACGCCACTTGAAAATGAATGCGCCATTGAAGCGGAAAAAAAAACAACCTTAAAATCTCGTAGAGCGACAGTGAGACGAATGATGAAGTCCATTTTCTTACAGTTTTTACAAATATGTACACTCTCCTTCGCCAACGAAGACTGCGATGGTTTGGTCATGTTCGTCGCATGGAAGACGGTCGAATCCACAAAGATATTTTCTATGGGCAGCTGAAGGGTTGTAAAAGCACAGTTGGCGGACCAGAGCCTCGGTTCAAAGACGCTTTTAGCGGAAAATGAAGGCTCTGGATTTGGATCTGACAAATTGAGAAACAGGGGCAGACGGATCCTAATGGAGATGAAATCTGAAGAGCCACCGTAAGCTATGTGAAATGAGCCCATGCAAGACAGGGAAGTGAAGAGACACCGACGAAAGTAAAAGTAAAACCAAAAACTCAGTTGAGAGTTGTTACTTCAAGGTTGCATCAACCTATAGTCACACATGCTGGAAAAAAGGCTACTATTACCACTTTATTCTAGATACGCGCTGACCATGGTAAAAACCTGCATACCAATAGTTAAAGACACTTGGCACGAACTGCGCATGAACACAGTGTAGAGATCAATGGTAAAAGGATCAAGAAAAGGTCGTCATCGATGAAATAGGTGCAATGATTGGTAATGTGATCACAACTGAGACCATGAAAACCGAGAAAGAATAGATTCACCGAAGACATGAAATGATATAATTGCCACTGATGACTTCCTGGGGAAGGAATGCCGGGTCTGGTTCCAGAGAAATGCAGACCTCCAGGTTTAGCAACTAATAGTCGAGTGGCCCACCGTTGTCTTCGTGTTGGAAAAAGACAAGAATATCTTAAATGACGCGCAGAGAGAACGTCTTAAGATGTGACTTACTGTGTGATATGGCATAACCCTGCCATGGTTAGGTGCTTTGTCAAGAGCAGCATATATGACATCTAAACAGCTGATGGTCTTCTTTGCTTTAGTGTTTTGAGTCCGTTAAGATGGACTCGCACATTCGATAACCACCCTCAACGAAACTGGTGGCTGTATACAGACTCTGCAGTCATTTAAACCAGTAAAGACATTAAGTTAAGTTAATAGGTGATAATGTCTAGGCAGCTGATGATGTCAGATTTACCCATGTATCTGCGATTCGCGGCACGAAAGCTGGTTGGAGAGTCTTTGATAGAATGAGATGCAGGGTCGTTGCTGAGCGGAGAGTGTGCACACGCGAGAACGTCTATTGAGGATGCGATTTTGACTCTGCTTTAGTTATCCGAGATCTCAATAAAGGGTCGCCGTCTCCGATGCTTTGGAAGGTATATAACTGTTTTCTATGAAATGTCGAAAGGTATAGAGCTGTTATCTATGAAATGTCGGAAGGTATAGAACTGTTTTCAATGAAATGTCGGAAGGTATAGAACTGTTTTCTATGAAATGTTGGAAGGTATAGAATTGTTTTCTATGAAATGTCGAAAGGTTTAGAACTTTTTTCTATGAAATTTCGGAAGGTATAGAACTGTTTTCTATAAAATGAGACGAACGTGGGCGTATAGATCTTGAACTTCCGAGATCTTGTTTGGATCTACTGTGGTGATTAAATTTGAAATTAGTAAGTAAGAGATCATTTAATGATTTGTGAGACTATTATTTCTGCAGACATTCACATAGTGCAAAATTCACTTTTGTGCAGCTGACGTCGTGAACGTCGACGGCGGTGTTGTCTCTAGTAAAACAAGTCTATAAATGTAACGTGCAAAGTACGTTATAAAACCACCGTGAGGAAATACCAGATAGAGAGAATGATGATTATGTAGAAGAATACACAATGTAAGAGTGGATCTACACATATGGGATGAATTCTACAGACAAAATCAATACACATAGATATTCTGGAGAGACATCGTTTGCGATCAAACAAAAGATCCATTATCTGAACAACACTACAAAGACAAACTAACCAGAAGGAACAGAGTTGTTCAGTTCAACCAGGAAGTAAATTAAACAGCATTGAACTTCGGCCATTGTTGCAGGAGTCATTTTACAAAGCGGGTGAAAATAGATATATATTGATACTCGTTATCTTCATAAACGACTGCTCTGTTATCTAGGGTTTCTTGTTCAACTGACGTCTGATGTTAAGCTCTCATCGAGTTACGTCTGATGTTCAACTGTTCTCGACTTACGTCTGATGTTCAACTGTTCTCGAGTTACGTCTGGTGTTCAACTGCTCTCGAGTTACGTATGATGTTCAACTGTTCTCTAGTTACGTCTGATGTTTAACTGTTCTCGAATTACGTCTGATGTTCAACTGTTCTGGAGTTACGTCTGATGTTCAACTGTTCTCAAGTTACGTCTGATGTTCAACTGTTCTCGAGTTACGTCTAATGATAAACTCCCCTCAAGTTGCGTTTGATAATAAACTCTCATCGAGTTGAATCTGATGATAAACTATCCTTAAGTTAAGTCTGATAACAAACTCACCTTCAGTTAAGTCTGATGATAAACTATCTTTGAGTTAAGTCTGATGATAAACTCTCCTTGCGTTAAGTCTGATGATAAACTCTCCTCGAGTTTAGTCTGATGATAAACTCTCCTCGAGTTTAGTCTGATGATAAACTCTCCTTGAGTTTAGTCTGATGATAAACTCTCCTCGAGTTGAGTCTGATCAGAAACTATTTTCATTCTGCCTCTGATGTCCAACTCTCCTCGATATACGCGTGTTGCTAAACTCTCTTCAAACTATGGTCAATACCAACTGCCCTCGATCTATGACTGATATCAAAATCTCCATGATATATTTTTAATGTCCTATTTCACTCGATATACGTTTGATGCCAATCTCAACACCACTTACACATAAAGTGGACATTCCTTGGATCCAAGTCTAATGTCAATCCCCACTATTGGAATGTCTGTGGTTAAACTATTCTTGACCTACCTATCATGTTAAACACTTATTAACCTACATATAATGTTCAATACTCCTTTAACAATAAACAAAAATGTAAGGTGCATGTCTTTTGCAGAACGTCGCTTCTTAGAACCCCAACCTATTTGGCGGGTATACGTTTTTTGGCAAGTGTGCAACATGGTAGGGTTGCGATTACTTTCCGTAGAGGAGCGAAAAATAAACCATGTTTGCCAAACTAGACACAAGTGGGATTTAAACCCGATACGTTGGGATTATGAAACGGCCGCTTCACCCCTAGGCCACGCAGCCTCCAATCAAATAAAATGCTGATGATAACCCAAGATCAATGCGAAACTCTCCTAGTTCTTTGTCTGATGTCAAATGCCTCTCGACCAACGTGTAATGTCAAACGTCTCTCGACCTAAATCTAATCTCAAACAATACAAAAACGAGACCAATCACCCACTCTCAGGGTGAGTCAGTTGATATCTTCCGATTCGGTCAGGGAACAACAGACTGAGATGGCATGTGTACAATCAACTCAAGATGGAGACCACTAATCACTGCGGCCATGACACAGCTGTCATAATAGAGGAAACCCTAATATAATTCTGCCCAACATACACATGCAGAAGGAACAGCACGTAACATCAATCAAACTCATGTCATGAACAACTTTACGGAAGTATAGTACGCCTCGAGCTGATTGCTGCCTTTGTTAGAAGCGTTGAAGTCGATACCCGAAGACGACCGAAGTAGTGATAGAAGAAAGACCCCTCTCGAATAAAGTGCTGATCGCATGGCCTCATGTGCCGGCGACGCATCTTTCAAATGTCTGCCCTATCAAATGTCGATGGTACGTGACATGAATACCATGTTTCTAACGGGTAACGGGGAATCAGGGTTCGATTCCTGAGAAGGAGCATAAGAAACGGCTACCACATCCAAGGAGGGCAGTAGGCGCGCAACTTACCCATTCCCGGCACGGGGAGGTAGTGACGACAAATAACAATACGGGACTCTTTCGAGGCCCCATAATTGGAATGAGTACACTTTAAACCCTTTAACGAGGATCTATTGGAGGGCAAGTCTGGTGCCAGCAGCCGCTGTAATTCCAGCTCCAATAGCGTATATTAAAGTTGTTGCAGTTAAAAAGCTCGTAGTTGGATCTCAAGCGTACACAAAAAACGATGCCTATTACCAGTTGAACAGAAGTTGAACATATGCTGTCGAACTGCCCGACATACGAGGATCAGAGAGAGCAGATGTGGTCATCACCAGTGGAAACACTAGACAAGCTCTATGGCAGTGTCGACATCCTTAGGATGACCGCTGCTTTTTTCGAAAAAATAAAGGATGTCTGACTGCGTACGATGAAGAAGATGAAGAAGAAGAAGTATAACGTATGTTGTTAAACTCTTCAAGATGCACCTCTGATGTCAAGCTGCTCTTGACTCTATGATGTCTGTATTCAATAGATCCACCTCCAAGGAATTGATGGAAGAGCACTACCAGGAGTGGAGCCTGCGGCTTAAATTGACTTAACACGCCAATACTGTAGAATGACTGTCAAATCGAGAGCACCTTCGTGGGGTCTAATAGTGAACATGTGCTGGTATTAGACCCACGGAACACAGGTCAGTCTTGTAACCCCCTAATGAAAGAGCGTCTGCTATGGTAATCTGGTCTTAACACTGCAGAAATCGCAGGTTCCAGAAACTTGGCCATTGACAAACTAAAAAACCCTCTATTGATACGTCTGGTCTAATATTGAACGGGTGCTGGAACTAGACCCTCGGAAGACAGGTGAGTTTTACCCTACTAATGACAGGGCGTTGCTACGGTAATCCTGCTGAACTTAAGAGGAGCCACTGACATTTGGTTCACGTACTAGGCTGATAAGCCAACGGTGCGAGGCTACAAGGTGAGGGATTACGGCTGAACGCCTCTAAGCCAAAATCCCGCCCAAAAGCTCAGCACGATTGCAAAGGGAGGTTTCGACATGGTGGGGACCTGGGGCTACCGCTCCAGCCCCGCCTGGTTGGGCCGCAGTATGAGGTCTCTGCCGTCCGCCGATCAAAGCGGGCGGGAAGCTGCTCGATATTCACCCCATACGGCGATGAGGTATGAAACCATTTGTAGAAGACTTAGTTCTCGGTCGGGGTGCCCTAAGCAGTAGATCAGCTACCTCACTGCGAACTGCTGAGACTCAACCCTTGACTATGAGATATGTCCGCACACCAGGCGAACAACATCGCCGTGCAATGACCAGGCTTGTCCCCTGGTAAAATGCACTATTTCGAGAGGAATCACAGGTCGCTGACATTTGGTCCGCGTGCGTTGCTGATAAGCTACCATCTGAGGGACTACGGCCGAACGCATCTAAGCCAGAATCCCGCCCTAAATCTCAGCACCACTGTGATGGGAGGCTTCGACGTGGCTGGGGCTTGCGTCTCAGCTCGGCCCGGTCAAGCCGCAGAAATGCACCTGGTAAAATGCACTCCTGCCTCTGTCTGATATCAGTCATCTCAATGGACTGAAGATGCAGTCCAGCGGACATTGCACCTCCTGTCCTATTGTGACAACCTCCCGGGTGGCGGGGAATGCTAGGCGTACCATCACTGCAGATGAGCCGAGCAAATAAAGGGAGCAAAGAGATACCTCACTCACATGCATATGCTACGTTTCTGGCAGGACGTGACGATCCTGGGACAAAGTCACACTGGACTGCCTCTCTTCCGGGACAGTTCAAACTAGTACATAGTCCATCATATCATTTCCAAACCCTATAGACACGAGTAGGGAAGACTCGATAGTCCTGCAAGACAACTTCCCAAGAGAGACAACTCTGACCAAAAACAACTGCTGCCTTGCAGTTAGGCTGGGGACAGCCAAAGGTTAAGGAGGGCAACCCTACAGAAACGCCTGTTGAAATCGGATGCACTGAGCCAAAGGCTTAACAAAATAAAACAGTGCAACGTGAATATCGATGTAAAGAGCGTACGATTAAGAAGAAGAAGATCCACCTCCCATGGATCCACCTCTGATGTCAAGCTCCCATTCATCCACGTCTAATGCCACGCTCCCATGGATCCACCTCTGATGTCAAGCTCCCGTTCATCCACGTCTGATGCCAAGCTCCCATGGATCCACGTCTGATGTTAGCTCCCATCCGTCCATTTCTGATGTCACTCTACACTCACGTCTGATGTCGTTCCCTCTATCCACGTCTGATGTTAGCTCCCATCCGTCACTTTCTAATGTCACTCTACACCCACGTCTGATGTCAAACTTCCCTTCACTCACGTATGATGTCGTTCCCTCCATCCACGTCTGATGGCAAGCTCGCTCCATGCACGTCTGATGTCAACTCACTTACATCTAACTCGGATGTCAAGCTTCCCCCTATCCACTTCTGATGTCAAGAGCCAGCAGATGCAGGTATAATGTTCCCATCCAACCACGTCTGATTAGAAGCTCCCCTTCAGTCATATATAATGTCAATTTCGCTAGATATACGTCCGATGTCAAGCTCCCCTCCAGTCATGTCTAATGTCAATTTCGCTAGATATACGTCCGATGTCAAGCTCCCCTCCAGTCATGTTTAATGTCAATTTCGCTAGATATGTCCGATGTTAAGCTCCCCTCCAGTCATGTCTAATGTCAATTTCTCTAGATATACGTCCGATGTCAAGCTCCCCTCCAGTCATGTCTAATGTCAATTTCTCTAGATATACGTCCGATGTCAAGCTCCCCTCCAGTCATGTCTAATGTCAATTTCTCTAGATATACGTCCGATGTCAAGCTCCCATCCAGTCATGTCTAATGTCAATTTTGCTAGATATACGTCCGATGTCAAGCTCCCTTCCAGTCATGTCTAATGTCAATTTCGCTAGATATACGTCCGATGTCAAGCTCCCCTCCAGTCATGTCTAATGTCAATTTCTCTAGATATACGTCCGATGTCAAGCTCCCCCCTATCCACGTCCGATGTCAAGCTCCCCTTATCCACGTCCGATGTCAAGCTCCCCCCCTATCCACGTCAGATGTCAAGCTCCCCCCTATCCACGTCCGATGTCAAGCTCCCCCTATCCACGTCCGATGTCAAGCTCCAATCGATCCACGTCTTATGTCAAGTGTCCCACCATTCACCTCTGACGTCAATCTCTCCACCATCCGCTCATGTCAAGTGTCCCACCATTCACCTCTGACGTCATTCTCTCCACCATCCGCTCATGATGTCAAGTGTCCCACCATTCACCTCTGACGTCAATCTCTCCACCATCCGCTCATGCTGTCAAGTGTCCAACCATTCACCTCTGACGTCAATCTCTCCACCATCCGCTCATGATGTCAAGTGTCCCACAATTCACCTCTGACGTCAATCTCTCCACCATCCGCTCATGATGTCAAGTGTCCCACCATTCACCTCTGACGTCACTCTCTTCACCATCCGCTCATGATGTCAAGTGTCCCACCATTCACCTCTGACGTCAATCTCTCCACCATCCGATCAAGATGTCAAGTGTCCCACCATTCACCTCTGACGTCAATCTCTCCAACATCCGCTCATGATTTCAAACACCTCTGGATCCACGTCTTGTGTTAAGTTCCCCTCTTTCTACACCTGGAGTCTATCTCCTTCAATTTTCATATTGCTGATTAGTGGATTGTTCTGTCATCAGCTGACAGTTAGTTATTGATCGATATCAGTCCATTCCTCATACCCCTATTTAACGTTTATGTATGAATGTTTACTTAACCTAGATCGCCAAGTTTCATGTCCGAGAAACAGGCTACCACTGAGACGATGCACTCATTCAATCGCTTCATGAACAACAAAGTACACATCAATCCTTTGGCACATCAGAATTTAAAAAGAACTATAATGATTAAACCACTACAATTTTAACTCACGAAATGTTGGCTCATGCCCGTGTCATTTGTTACCTAAAATGAAATATCCTCTTCTCGAAACTAGACATTAACAAAAGCATAAATCAACTCAAGCACACCCCAAATTTGTCGGACACCTTATTATGCAGAGACACACGTTAATTCCGTGTGTTGTTCTGGTGCTCGGTAGTCTGTACAAAACGCATATCTGCCACACACCAGCTATACGTACACATGGATACCGGATTAAGGAAGTATACATACATGGAGAGTCATGGGTCAGGAGATATGTGTACACGGGAATACATGGTTCAGGAGATATGCTTATACGGGAATACATGGTTCAGGAGATGTGCGTAGACGGGAAGACATGGGTCAGAATATATGTGTACACGTGAAGGCAAGGGTCATGAAATATGCTTAGACGAGAAGACATGGGTAAGGAGACATGCGTGCACTGGAAGACATGGGTCTGGAGACATGCGTACACGGGACAACATAGGTCAGTAGACATGCGTAGACTGGTAGACATGGGTCAGGAGACATGCGTACACGGGAAGACACGGGTCATGAGACATGCGTACACTGGAAGACATGGGTCAGGAGACATACGTACACGGGAAGACATAGGTCAGGAGACATGCGTACACTTGATGGCATTTTTTCAAGAAACGGTACCGGTGGTTGTATAGCAGACATTGCCATCGGGAGAAAGTATTAGATACTTCTAAGCTGGTTATGTTGATATGGTAACCGGTTTGTTCCGAGGTACTTTACCTTTTCTAAAAGTTAGATATTATCTTGTTCATTTTTCACTTCAGCCGAAGTGTAGGGGTACAACTAAAGTTGATATGTATGTGTAAGACTGCACTAAAGCATTGTGCGTGTGTTTTCGGTGATTGTTATGTAATGATTTCTTTTCCCCAATGAAGTTGCTAGTTCCAATCACAACTCTCTTAAGTCGCTTTTAACAACACACTTGTGTTTGCATGTGGCTATATTATGTTCCCCTAAGTAATTGTCACCGGGTATAACTCGAAAAAACAGTTAGTCATGCACCCATTTACAGCTGGATAGACATAGACATGTCAAGAAGATAAACTCATCATCGTGGTATTCTCATGACAAGTCAGCGGTTACCTACTCTGACACCAACACTTTTACGTTTAAATAATCGTGCGCCAAAACAATTTATACCCCACCCTTTTACGTTTCAGCTACTCCACTGAGTGATCCTGTATCATGAGTTTCAGCGATGCCAAAGACAGTGATACTATAAGCGAACATGCTCGCGCCTACAACGGTCAGGTCAGGAATGAGTGTAAGGACGATGTGAATACAAGAAATGGTAGCCTGCCACAGCAGTTCAGATTTATGGCCTATTTCAATCCAATTTGCCGGACCTAATGTAGGAGTTTGAGCAAACAGCTAGCACGTATAGCAGTCGTTCTTCATTCTCTGTATCCAGGGGAAGCCCATAAAATAGTGTTCAGGTCTCAGAGAACCCCTGTATACAAATTATTATATTTACAGAACAATATGCTTCAGCAAAATAGTAATTGTTTTTTCCTAATGTAATCAATCTCTTATATTATTATCTGTAAGACTGGATATTACGTGCAGGTTTGATCACTTTTTATATTCAACATTTCTGTATCATTGTGAGCATTAACCAGAACAACCTAAACTTTTGATTTCCTTTGCCACAACTGCCCTCACAATTTAGCACATGCATGTTAAAGAATGTAGCCATGGGGAGTACCATGCTGGTCGTTGTAGGATTTTACACAATATTTACATTTTTAAAAGTTACCGGTTCGCCATATTTTGCTAAATTAAAAGAAAAATGTTTTCAAGTTGAGTACACCAATAGAGGAATATAACTGCTTAGCCATACTACAAAGATATTATGGAAAATACTGGAAACAAATACTTCGCTCAATAACATTGTGAAGTGAAAAGACAACTCACCAATGTATGTAAAAGTCTATATGTGAATAGCCAATGTACATTAAGAAGAAACGCATGATATTCCGAAAATGTGTAATATTAGGACCGGTGTACGGTAATGTTGTGTACTTTTCCCTGTATTGTTTATCTGATATATAGACGCAATATGTAAGAAAGCCAACAATAATTGTTGAAGGAACCAATCTCAGTGATCACTTAAATGAACTTCTATTAACTGATGACCAAACAGTAATAGCAGCCTCAGAAAAACAACTAGGTGTAGGTCTAGGGGTAATAATACATCATACATGTGAAGTGAGTGAGCAAGTTGAGGTAGCAGTGACAAAGGGAAATGCAATGTTAAGTATGATAAAAAGTAATATTAAACATAGGAGCAAGGAAGTGATAGTCAAATTGTAAAAAGCATTAGTTAGACCTAGATTGGAGTCCTGTATACCGGTGTGGTGTTCTTATCGTAGAGGTTATATAAACATGCTAGAAAGGTTACAAACAAGTGCGACAACGGTGATAGTGGAATTCCAGAATTAGATTTATGAGGAAAGAGAAAAACAGGCCTTATTGTGTCTAGAAAAGAGCATAATTTGAGTTGACTTAACACAGGTTTATTAGGAACATATAAATTAGACTATAACAAGTTTTTATTCTAAATACAACCACCTACAAGAACAAGAGGGCACAGCTACCAATTAACTAAAGAAATGTCCATATTAGATATTAGGTAATATATTTATAGTCAGAGAGTAGTGAATTCATGGAATGGATTGCAACAGGAAGTAGTTGAGGCAGAGACAATTAATGCATCTAAGAATAGATTGAATGCACATATCTTTTAGAAAAGCGAAAATGTAAAAGAAACTGGTTGTTTACATACTACAGAGAGTCTTCTAATCCATTGTAAAAACGTTTAGGTTAATTCATTACACAAGCTATTCATTAAGATCAGCAACACAGCCAAGTATATGGTATCAATGAATAATATTGACTTAAAACTTTAGTAAAAGCCACGACTCCAAATAATCACACGAATGCGCTGATTCTTCCAAAGGTAAAGATATCAACATAGGGTAATGGCATTGCTAGATGACTTTGTTCATCATGAATTATCACTTAATGTGTGTGAGATTGTCCATCATTATAAATAGGCATTAGGGTTCTATTTAAACTATTTACAATATTTATCTTTGTAGGGTAACATGTTGCAACACGAGAATATGAAACATGACGCTGAAGGTCATGTTGAGGTCTACAATTGAAAATACTGAAACGTAAAATGCAGGGGATAAGACCAAAATGTCCAACAATAGAAGTACGACAATCTTTTCCAAGACTGAAAATTACTCTAATCTTAAGTTCATACTGAATTAAAATTAAATATAATGATGCTATTTACATGTATGGTCTACACATCGTATGTCAATACTTATCATTATAATATCAATTGAAATATATGATGATGTTGTATCACTTATTGTGTTTTGAGATTTGAACTTCCGTAGATCAAAACAGACCAATCGCTGTTGCTTTACACCTAGACTACGCATATAACCAGGTCGACTGTGGTACAGTAATCATATTTGAAACAGTGGGAAATCAACGCATGGCAGGCGAGCTGTATATTATCTACTCTGAGGCAGAAAATAATTACACTCTGCTTGGAAACTTGGAAATTTATATTTCAGTTACAATTTTCTAAATGATTTCGAATAACATTGTTTCATTTCAATATTTCTTCAGTTTTTCCATTACTCCAAAATCAAAATATATAATCTATGGGGAATTACATTTGGGGGAAAAGGTGTCGGGTGCGGCCACTACTTCGGTACAAAGATGTATGCAAGCGGGATATAAATGACACGGGCATCAATATGGAATCAGGAGAACGGGACGCCATGGATCGTGTTACATGGAGGGGCATGATTAAGCATGGGATCAAGATGCTGAGCAGCGCATGAGCTGCAGTGGTCAGCGACCCATAGCTGACTGATAGCGTCAGGGCCAGCGAACCATAGCTGCCAAGACCCTTCTACACCTCCACGCGGTGATCCTGGATAACAGGCTGCAGCAGGGCAGACTGGCTAAGGAGAAGGGATCAAAGAGGGAATGCTAACCCGGTACTCAAAAATTGCTTGCTGAAGTCGGATGTGTTGGACCGAAAGGTGCAAATATCGCAGCCAAGCTGTAAACAAGGACACAACGCATTCCGTTCTCTGGACTACATTCTGCTACTTACCCTTTCAGGGTTTGGTAGTGGGAGATTGAGAACGAACGAAGAAGAAGAAGAAGAAGAAGAAACACACAGCAAAACGAATGGGTTCGCACCTAGGATAATCACATGATAATAATATGCTTTCTAAACGCGCCTCACTCTCTAGTTTTTTGTTTTTCTACATCTTTCTCTACTGAACTCTGAAAAACGAGTAAGTCGTTATTAGTTATATTTGTAATACTATTTTGAGAGCTGTCTTTGGAAGTTAGTTATCCAATCGTTGACCATATCTTATAAATGGGACGTTGTGTCTATAGGTGTCGTCCGGGGTGGGTTGTCGAGTCAAGTATCAATTATTTAACATGTGAAGCTTTCTTGCAAGATGAGTTATCGAGTGGTTTATCAAGTTTTATAAATGGGACGTTGTGTATATAGCTGTCATCCGGAGTGAGTTGTCGAGTCACATATCAGGTATTATATATAGGATGTTGTGTCTAGAGCTTTCGTCTTGAACCAGACGATTACTATGAGCGCATCATGTTTTTTTTATGTGGTGTTTCGGAATGGTGGAATGGGAATTACCATCAGTTGGAAAGAACTCTGCTCTAATCGAATTGTTTTTTCTGGCTTGTCTCTATACAAGAGATGTATATACGAATCGACACAGTAAGTAAATATGTATAATATACATGAAACAAATACTAGAAATAAATAAAGAGACATGTAATTAAAGTGATAATATTTTAGCTTTAGACATATCAGAGCCATCAGAAATTGCTTAAAACGAAATAGTAGGTTGAAATTAATCAGGCAAAACAGAAGACATTGCTACATCTGGGAATGGGAAATGTTTCAATGAGGAGATGACCAGTGATCTGATCTGATCTGATCTGATTTCCCTTGAGCCGTATAGGATATACTGTTATTGTCATGTTGCATTATTCGCAGCCCACATATTGTTTATTAACAAAACCTAGGAGGCCTCTATCTTGACCCCCCCCCCCCCTCCCTCCCCTCCCCTCTCTTTTAGCTGACATATAGCTTTAGGTTAACAGTTACCAAACAGTCCAGTTGTCTTCTTTGGGCAGAGCCTACTTGAATGCTGGCTTTGATTTCTTATTGGACTGTTTTTCCCGCGTTAAAACTTTATATAACATTAAATTTATGCATTCGTGTAAGGCGCTTCAATTACGCTCTGGTTTACTCAGCAGAAACTATCGTTTTCTGACGTTGCTATTAAAAGTTTTCTAAAAATACTCGTGTTGATTTGTTCATTTTTAAGGAATGAACTCTGACAAAGGGAGTATTGACGAATGTCGGCCCAGGCGCCTAGCTATAGAGCAATGCTAGACTTCTCTGCACGCTTAACACTACGAAAATCACATTAACGATCCGCACTTTGCTGGCTAGGCTGGTGTACCACAAACTGTTTCCTGGTACACAGCGGGGACATGAGGGAACATCTCGGTAAGCATGTTGCACATGCCCTGATGCAAGCGACGTTCCATCTACTCTCTGAGATCATATCGGTCAGCATGTTGTGCTGGCATTAAGGCAAGCGACGTACCATCCACTCGCTGATATCATCTCGGTCAGCATGTTGCACATGCCCTGAAGCAAGCGACGTACCATCCACTCACTATCTGAGATAAGAAAGTTAGTCAGAAAAGACATGAACATGTCTCTACAGCTCATAAAATAGACGATTTATTTCAGTTACTTCTAGGATGCCATATCGATTGAATGACTAGACAGTTTGCTAAATTAATGTTGCCTACTAGTAGTTGCTCGTATAATTAATATGAGCCGACGCCCAGAATATAGGATACTTCACATGATACGTGATAAATGCCGGCATCCAGAAAATAGGATACTGGGCAATATGATACGTTATATGTGCCGCATCCAGAATATAAGATAGTGGACAATATAACAATTTGATACGTGATTTGTGCCGGCATCCAGAAAATAGGATACTGGACATGATACGTGATATATGACGGCCTCCAAAATGTAGGATAGTGCACAATATGACAATATGGTGCATGATATGTGCCGATATCCAGAATATATTATATTGGACTATATGACAATATGATACGTGACATGTGCCGACTTTCAGAATATAAGGTACTGAACAATAGGACAATATGATAAGCGATATATGACGATATGCAAGAGAAGAATGGATAGAATGCAAGAGCAAAAAAATTTAAGATTTAATATAAAAGCCCAGAACAAAAGAAGAAGAAGAAGAAGAAGTAGTAGAAGAAGAAGAAGATGAAGAAGAAGAAGATGAAGAAGAAGAAGAAGAAAAAGAAGAAGTAGAAGAAGTGGAAGGGATCGAAGAGGGATGGCTCAACCGATACCTAAAAAGCCTGCCAAATTCGGAGGGTCGCAACGTAAGGTGCAAATATGGCAGTCAAGCTGTAAACTACAACACAACGCATTTATTTCAACGGTCTAAAACCTGCTACTTACAAAGCCCTTTTCAAGGCTTGGTTTTGGGAAAAAAGAAAAAGAAGAAGAAGAAAAAGAACAAGAACAACAAGACAAAGACGAAGAAGAAGACGAAGAAGAAGAAGAAGAAGAAGAAGAAGAACAAGAAGAAGAGGAAGAAAAAGAAAAAGAGGAAGAAGAAGAAAAAGAACAAGAAGAAGAACAAGAAGAAGAAGAAGAAGAAAATCGATGTGTTAATACATACGACGCAGGGTCTATACCGAGCAACCTGATTACATATGTCGCTATAACACTACACAAGAAACAACATTCAACCAGAAAATCCGATATTAGAACAACTAGTCTGATCAGCCAAGTCATTAAGATAATGCTTAGAATTATACAGTAGAGGATTAGGCCCAGAGAAGACAACAAAATTCAAGATGAAACAAATGTGATGTTAATAGAAAAGCGGAATAAGAGAAGCAGCATTATGTATACGTACTTAGTATACACATTTAGAGGACTTCTATAACAACTATATGTGCTTCATAAACAGCGGGAAAAAAACAAAAAACTGTCATACGACATTGTTCCCATTGCTGGGGTAGTCGAGAGGTTTTGAAGGCTGAGGACTACAGACCGCTTCGCCACTGCTGTCGCCATGTCGTGTGATGGCTATGTTTGTTTATTTCACCCCAATAGAAAAACAACATATGCCGTACCGGGGATTCGAGCCGCGGCCCTCCTTGTCGCCAGGCAGACCTCAAACCATTCAGCCACGCCACGCTCCTTTTTAAAGAGCAAAAACAGTCTTTGAAAGAATACAACATGAGCAACTAATTACATTTCTGGGAAACATAGATATCAATTGAAAAGACACACGAGTAACTTGCAACCTTTACTGTGAAAAACTGCCAATGTATCTGCCAGGCTTAACTCGCATGTATAGATATAACAAGATGATTGCGAACATGTTTATTGTCTCTTTGTCTGATTAAAATGTACACAGAACAATGTATTAAACAGATAAAGAAACGCCAGAACTCAATAAACTATCAGATAATTGGATGCCACAGTTTTGATAACTGAAATAGAACAAGAACCACATAAATTGATGATTATTGAAGACAAAACACGCTAAGTAAATAGTGTGGACATTAACAATGAAACAATGAAAACTATAGTAATTATAAAAACAAACAAAAAAACACACAGACAAATTGGTTGGCAGACGCTAGCACAAGGCCAATTTATTATATCTTAAAATATAATAACAGGGAGTGGATAATGCGAAACAGAAATCAGGTATACTCACTCCCTCTGTGTTCAATTCGGGTGTACTCACTCCCTCTGTGGTCAGTTCGGATGTACTCACTCCCTCTTTGTTAAATTTGGATGTACTCACTCCCTCTTTGTTAAATTCGGATGTGCTCACACCCTCTTTGTTAAATTCGGATGTTCTTACTCCCTGTTTGTTAAATTCGAATGTACCCACACCCTCTTTGTTAAATTCGGATTTACTAACTGACTTTTTGTTAAATGTGGATAAATTCTCACACTTTGATCAGCTGGGATATACTAATTCGTCCTTTTTTAAATTCGGATACACTGACTCCCTCTTTATTAATTGCAGATACACTCACTCCCTCTTTGTTAATTTCGGATACACTCACTTCCTCATTGTTAAAAGCAGATAATTCAATCCTTCTTTGTTTAATGCCGATATGTTCTCTCTCTTTGTTCATTTGGGAAATGCGAGAGACAGTCTATCAGTAACAGCAATTTTATTAACAACATTTTTGTAAGATTACGAACCGAACATGTGCGTGACGTTTTGTTCGACATAGGCCCCGTGACTGGCAACATATTTTGTTTACCTGTCCACTAGCTTGTGTGTGCCGTCTGGAAAAAAAAAAATCTTCTGGTGTGACCTTTAGCCAATTTTGCATCGTCTCCGTTACCGCGTTGTCCGCTGCCTTGGGACCCATCTGCTACACACTTTCCTATAAATCCGAGGTGATCATTGGCAACTGCAGCACGGTGTCTAATGTTGAAATCTACGGTTAGTTTCTTAATAGCAACTCGACTGTTGCCACGGACTAGCTTGTCGATTTACGGTTACTTTAGGTTCTTTGCAACGCTTGCTGGTATTCCACGATGCGATTTAACGTTTTGTATTCAGTTTTGAATATTTTCTACGCATGCATACACTCTTCTCTAAATGCAACTAATATCTCTTTTTCTGAACGTTCATTCTTCTGTAGATATCAGAACGTTTCCCACCTTCTGACCACAAAAAATGATGCAAACGAATCGAGCCTTGTTGTTCTTCCACGGTGCAAGTCGACAGTCGGGTGGGCATGTTGCTGATGCGCGTAATGCTAGATCGTCACAATCCTTGTATCGATAATTGCTTAAGACTCATATTGTGTCCTGAAGTGAGATTTTCCGTTGCATATACTATTTCATGCACTTTATTATAAAATTGCGGTTACAATGACTGTCACTCATATTTTGGTACACTTTACTCATTCGGAATAAACTTTCTCCCTCTTCAACTGGAAACTAATTTCTTCATAATCTTTGTTGAAGAAATGTCAGCATCTTGATGTTTTCACTGGATAATACTTTTCATTCTTGATTTCCTTACTTGATTGGGACCCTTCCGTGCTAGTGCTGTAATCAAAGGGATAGTGCCGCTTGTGAATTCCAGGATCAACATGGCCAGTCTTAGGGCTGATCAGTCAATCATTCCAGACCACTTACTCTGCTACTGGAGTGGCTCTCAACCTTGTGTGCTTCCCGAAGCTTGCATTCTCTGTCAGTCTATGACTCCCAGGTCATTCGAGGTGATATGAAAATCTGTGTAGACGTTCCAAACAAACGTCTCAACGGGGTAGTCCAATAGCTGTAACTGTTGTCAAGGATAAAGTGTGATATAGTTTAGTGCATTGGGTCTCATAATTCTTATTATTTTTACTTTTGGTTGATGGATTAGACAATTCTCTTCATTACTGTTCCTCTGTTTGTTTTCTCTCTTTGACAGCCGGCAGAAGGACTTTTGAGACTGTTGGGCGGGAGGATGGGGGGATTAGGGAAAGGAGATGGAGAGAGGGAAGGCGGTGAATTGTAGGAGGAAAGGTAGAAAGTAAGTAATTGAACCGTACCATTGGAACCATTGGAACCAGCGAAAAAAAACAACAACAAATGACAAAGAATTACAGAACTCGGCGATTACACCAATGCAATCAGCGATAAAGTCAGCTGATTCAACTATTAAAATATATAAACCAGCGATAAAGCCAGCTGATTCAACTATTAACATATAAAAACCAGCTATAAAGCCAGCTGATCCAACGATTAAAATATAAAAACCAGCGATAAAGCCAGCTGATTCAACTATTAAAATATAAAAACCAGCTATAAAGCCAGCTGATTCAACTATTAAAATATAAAAACCAGCGATAAAGCCAGCTGATTCAACTATTAACATATAAAAACCAGCTATAAAGCCAGCTGATCCAACGATTAAAATATAAAAACCAGCGATAAAGCCAGCTGATTCAACTATTAAAATATAAAAACCAGCTATAAAGCCAGCTGATTAAACTATTAAAATATAAAAACCAGCTATAAAGCCAGCTGATTCAACTATTAAAATATAAAAACCAGCTATAAAGCCAGCTGATCCAACGATTAAAATATAAAAACCAGCGATAAAGCCAGCTGATTCAACTATTAAAATATAAAAACCAGCTATAAAGCCAGGTGATTCAACTATTAAAATATAAAAACCAGCTATAAAGCCAGCTGATTCAACTATTAAAATATAAAAACCAGCTATAAAGCCAGCTGATCCAACGATTAAAATATAAAAACCAGCGATAAAGCCAGCTGATTCAACTATTAAAATATAAAAACCAGCTATAAAGCCAGCTGATTCAACTATTAAAATATAAAAACCAGCTATAAAGCCAGCTGATTCAACTATTAAAATATAAAAACCAGCTATAAAGCCAGCTGATTCAACTATTAAAGTATAAAAACCAGCTATAAAGCCAGCTGATTCAACTATTAAAATATAAAAACCAGCTATAAAGCCAGCTGATTCAACTATTAAAATATAAAAACCAGCTATAAAGCCAGCTGATTCAACTATTAAAATATAAAAACCAGCTATAAAGCCAGCTAATTCACCTATAAAACCACGTGTAAAAAAAACGATAAAAGCATCCCTCTTTCTTCTTCTTTGCGTTCAGGATCTTCTGGTCATGTCATATCTGCAGGTCAGTCGCCATGATGAAGTCTGTAGTCTTCACCAGGTCAGAGCGGCTGCCCCACAGCTTTTTTCTCAGCTCCGCACCCTCTGGCCAGGACTGGCATCTCATTTCCCTATAAATTGGGCATTCCTGTAGAATATGCTCAGGGTTATGGCATCCTGTTCCACATGGGCACTCATCAGGGTGTGAGATCTTCAGTCGGTAAAGATGTTCTAGTAGTCTGCAGTCTCCAGTTCTCAGGTGAAATAAGGTAGTTTATTGATTTCTTTTGAGTTCGTGAATTTGGTCTGGCCTACTGCTTTTGTTTCTGTCTTCTCTCCCTTGGGGAATATACTGAAAAGATTAAACCACACTGCGACACAGACACTTTTATTCTACAAAGAATGGTCGATAATAAGAAATACCAGTCATGTAAGGGGACGGCGTGGCCTAGTGGTTAAGTGGCACGGCTCACAACCAGAAGGTGCTGGGTTCGATCCCTATCACAGCACCGGCCGTTACCCCGGGAAAGCAAACCCTTAGAAAATGCAGGAGGAAGCAGACCCTTACATAAAATGCATGCTGAAGTCGGATGCACTGGGCCGACAGGCGCAAAATAAAAGCCACAGTGTAACGCACAGACGCCTTGGGGAATAGATAAATAAGGCGAACGCAAAAAAAAAACCAAAAAAAAAAACCAGACATTTATTACAGCAAGCGTATATATCTACAAATGAGGTGATGTACACAAGTTTGTATGACGGTATTGAGCATGACTTCCACACGTATCTGAGGGGTAAATGGGCGTTGTCATTGTAGTAGGCGGGCGATGTCTTTGTGTCATGCAGTTGTCATCGTTATGTCATGTTGGTGAAATCCTTCAAACAATAATGCATTTCACAATTCTAGATGTTGAACAACAGTGTCAATGTAGAAATTGTTATATTATATGAAAGACAAATAACACATTATTTCATTAACTTGAATCAGTTTACAGATACCTAAATTATTCGTGCTGACCACTACATGACTTTTCTTGAACCCTTGCATGACGTTTCGCGGACTCCTATTTTACTTTTTGTGGACTCCTATTTAAATCTTCATGGACCCCTACATAAATTTCAGTGGACCGCTGAGTGAGTTTAGTCGACCCTTCGCCTGCACTACTGACATATTCATGAATTTCGACATAACTATAATATGCCACAAAAAGGCTATTCTCTGATCCCATACAGGACTCTTTGAAAACGTTGAAGGACTATTTTCTGATGCCATACATGACTCTTTGAAAACGTTGAAGGACTATTATCTGATCCCATACATGACTCTTTGTAAACGTTGAAGGACTATTCTCTGATCCCATACATGACTCTTTGAAAACGTTGAAGGACTATTCTCTGATCCCATACATGACTCTTTGAAAACGTTGAAGGACTATTCTCTGATCCCATACATGACTCTTTGAAAACGTTGAAGGACTATTCTCTGATACCATACATGACTCTTTGTAAACGTTGAAGGACTATTCTCTGATCCCGTACAGGACTATTGCCGGACCTCTGGGATATACACTCGCGAGATTGTTGTTTTCTTTCGTACTACAGACGCGTCAAATTGTTGTCCACTTAGAATATTTTTGTTATGGTGCAAGTGCATTCTTTACAATCGCAGCCTATTCGGTTACAAATCCGTAATTTGACTATCCTTATGAAGCGATGTGCGTTTATTGCACCTGAATTTTCTTAAACCTCCTTGCAGGAAGGCTGTACTGTGAAATGTACAAGAGCTATAGCAGTGGTGGTTTATCTTGCAATTGGTTATAGATATTGAAGTTGACAATCAAACGTACACACTCTATGTTTTAAATAGGTTACAATTAGCATGATCTTACTTAACCGGAGATCAGACAAGTTGGTACATACGGGCCGTAGGTAAACATTGGCATCCATACTTTAATTATGTAACTATGACAACGGTTGAGGTCTGCAGCATTGTGTACCATTGAGACAAATTTGACATCTTGTCAAACAACATCGACCTTAAGCAATAATCTCAATCTAGGTCTAAATTCTTGAGTTGCGCTGAGAATAACGTTACCATGACAACATCTAAGCTATGAATGATGTTTACTAGTGTCGAAATACAAGACGATTATTTCTTAACCTTATATAAAGTGGCCCAGCTCTGAGATCCTGAGATATATGGACATGGTCCGTGTTCAAAGACGTGATGAGCTATGAGTAAATTTCTGAACTGGGAACGTCAAATATGAGCCTTCTTTGGTTATGTCAGCGCGTTCTGTTCACATCAAATTATCAACATGTAGGCCTGCACTTGTGAGCAACACTGGAATTCACATAGCCTTGAATAGTGTTAAATTATGACGTCACTAGAGAAATATGAGCTTTTCGTTTTAATATGTTATTGCGAAAATACAAGAAAGGGATCAGGCTTGATTTCTTGAGCATCGCCGAGAACCATTTAGCCCTGGAAAGAGCTTAGCTCGAAGCAAACAATGAAAAAAATTAGTAACAATATTTCTCTAGCATGCACTTTCATCAACGATGGAGAATATACATTTCATTTAACAAATACCATATATATGAATAATCGCTATGCTAACAGATGCACAGTCAGCAACAACGACACTCATATCCCACAAGAACACTCAATTGAATGATTTGATGCGGTGATTCAGTGAAAATCGTAACATTTGTAACATCAAAAGCAGTAAGGAGGTGGATAATCTAGCCAAAGATGAAGCAAAAGTGATACAGAAAGAATATCTAGCCAACTATGAAGAAGCACAATCCATTACAATGGGACAGTACAATGTAAAGTGGCAGAAAAAAACACCGCAGTCACCACTCAGATGACGGCTGCAATCAAATTAAGAGATAAATTCAGGTTGTCACACATCATCTCTGAACTGGTCACACCACTTCCCGTACACCAAATTCAAGATAGCTACCACCAGCCAGTTATTTTTCGGTCTAGCAAACATGACATCATCACGTGCACTTGAAGACTGCATCCCAGAACTACTATCTGAGGAGAAGGATGGGACCCACACGCACACTCCTCAAGGAAACTCTAGGGTTGTATGGAGCACCTGAACGATATGGCCCACACTCACACCCTTCAAGAGAAACTCTAGGGTGGTATGGAGCACGTGAACGATATGGCCCACACTCACACCCTTAAAGGGAAACTCTAGGGTGGTATGGAGCACCTGAACGATATGGCCCACATGCACACTCCTCAAGGAAACTCTAAGGTGGTATGTAGCACCTGAACGATATGGCCCACACTCACACCCTTCAAGGGAAACTCTAGGGTGGTATTGAGCACCTGAACGATATGGCCCACACTCACACCCTTCAATGAAAACTCTAGGGTGGTATGGAGCACCCAAACGATATGGCCCCCACTAACACCCTTCAAGGGAAACTCTAGGGTGGTATGGAGCACATGAACGATATGGCCTACACTCACACCCTTCAAAGGAAACTCTAGGGTAGTATGGAGCACCTGAACGATATGGCCCACACTCACACCCTTCAAGGGAAACTCTAGGGTGGTATGGAGCACATGAACGATATGGATCACACTCACACCCTTTAACGGAAACTCTAGGGTGGTATGGAGAACATGAACGATATAGATCACACTCACACCCTTCAAGGGAAACTCTAGGTGGTATGGAGCACCTGAACGATATGGCCCACACTCACACCCTTCAAGGGAAACTCTAGGGTGGTATGGAGCACCTGAACGATATGGATCACACTCACACCCTTCAAGGGAAAGTATAGGACCGTATTGAGCCCATGAACGATGTGGAAGACTTTATTGACGAATCTGGAGTCCCAGTCTAAATGAATAATGTTCACATAAGTTGTGGAAGATTTCATTTCAGGGATACGAGGGGAGCCTTCAACGCTGAAACAAATGTAAATATTGATTACCATTTATTGTGAACTAGACTTTCATCCTATAAAATCACAAATTCTTGAGATGGGTTGACCGGTTCATTTGCTCGCTCATGTGGTCGATGACGTGTTAATGTGCGTCTGACGCCTTTATAAGAAACGACACACTTGATCACGTATGTGCTATCACGTGACTCTGACAACCAACCAAACACCAGTTAATACATGCCATCGATTCGAACGCGTAATTGCGTCCGACAAGCAATCGATTTGATCGATCGCATGATTGCGACAGATGGGAATATTGTAAATTGAGACTAAAAGGGTGGTTTCCCATTTCCGTATAATCCACCATTAATTTGTCCAGACGGTTTAGATGTAGGGGCCTTCACTCGTCCACTGATTACCAACCATGCACGGTCGGGATGTACGTGCCGATAGCGTGCGTGCAGTGTTTGAATACTCTCCCATGCGGTGTTTGCTCGTCGCCTTGGGTAATTGGAAGGGCATCTGTTGCCCTGTCTGTTGATCCGAACATATTTACCAGGGCACAATGGACACTTGGATATTGTTAATGCACTGGAAAGGATAGGAAGGAAGAGTGTACAGTTGGCAGAGTTGATATTAAATAGCCAACATACACATATACAGGAAGAGCGCGATACCGAGAGTTAATATGATATAGTCACATACAATCATACATGAAAAGCGCGATATGAGAGTTGAAATGAATTAGCCACATACACATATAAAGGAGACACACGATACGAGAGTTGATATGAGATAGCTGGCATGCAAATATACAGGAATAGCCCCTAACGATGTCAAGTAGCGGTTAGATAAGTACGTATTAAGTAATTGATGTGATGCCAAGTAACTCCTAGATAGATAGGCATTAATAAATAGTTTGGTGTGATGCCAAGTAACTCCTAGATAGATAGGCATTAATAAATAGTTTGGTGTGATGCCAAGTAACTCCTAGATAGATAGGCATTAATAAATAGTTTGGTGTGATGCCAAGTAACTCCTAGATAGATAGGCATTAATAAATAGTTTGGTGTGATGCCAAGTAACTCATAGATAGATAGGCATTAATAAATAGTTTGATGTGATGCGATTAATAGCTATTTTAAGGGATGTCAAGTAACAGAATCATAGATAAAGTAATTGATGTGTTTGTATGGATAGACGTAAACACATAGTTCGATGTGATGTTAAGTAATGGCTAGATAGGTAGACATAAAGCAATATATTTATGTGATGTTAAGTAAAGACATAAATGCAGATACCGTGACAGTTAGTTTGATTTATTAAAAGTAATATACATGAAAGGATAGATGGACAGAAGAAAAGAATGGGGGAGACACGGGTGATGAGGTGTTGTGAGCAGGGGGTATGAGGAGGTGATGTGAGGATGTGGAATTGGAGGTAATGTAAGAAGGTGAATTTAGAGGTGATGCTAAGCAAGCGATTGATGGGGGAAAATATTTGAGGTAAATGATGAATAGAGAAAGTGACGGTGACGAGAAGTGATGTGAAGAGGTGATGTGAACGTGATGTGAAGAGGTGATGTGAACGTGATGTGAAGAGGTGATGTGAAGTAAACAATAGGTGAAGTGATGTGATGTAAACGATAAAAAGTGGTATGAAGATGTGATATGAAATATTCGATTTTTAAGATTGGTGTTATGAAGAGGTGATGAGAATCAAGCAACAGATGAGATCAAGAATATGCTAATATGATGTGAAGTAAGCGATATGGGAGAGGTGATATGAAGATTAGATGTGAAGTAAGCGATATGGGAGAGGTGATATGAAGATTAGATGTGAAGTAAGCGATATGGGAGAGGTGATATGAAGATTAGATGTGAAGTAAGCGATATGGGAGAGGTGATATGAAGATTAGATGTGAAGGAATAAATATATGGGAGTGATGGTATAAAGAATATATGTGAATTAAACAATAGATAGAAGTGATGTTATGAATAATTGATGTAAGTAAGCAATAGATCCCCATCAGGTGATATGAAGAATTGTTGTGATGTATACAAGAGATGGGAGATGTGTTGTAATGAATTAATGTGAAGTAAGTAATATATGGTAGAGGTGATGTGTAAAGGTGGTAAATGATATATGGAAACGGTGATGTGAAATAATAGATATGTGTGAGAAATGACGTGAAAGGGAATTGTTAAAATGTGGTGTGAAATGTTATTGTGGAGATGTGATGTAGAGATGTAATGTTGATAAGTGATTTAGATAGGTGATTTGGAGAGGTGATGTGGAAGGGTTTTACGGATAGATGATTTGGAGAGGTGAGTTGGAGAGGTAATGCGGAGAGGTGGTTTGTGAAGGGGATATGGAGAGGTGATGTGCAGAGGTGATGTGGTGATGTGATCTAGAGATGTGATGGGGAGGGGACGTGAATAGGATATATGGAGCGGTGATGTGGAAAGGTGATGTGGAGAGGTGATGTGGAGAGGTGTTATGGGGTTAAAATGGGGAGAGGTGATGTTGCAAGGTGATGTGGAAACGTGATGGGAAAATGTGATATGGTGAGGTGATTTGTAATGGTGCTGTGAATTAAACGAATAATGAGAGAGAGGATATGGAGATGTGAAATACATAATTGATGTGGATAGACGATGTGCAGTAACACAGAGAAGAGCAAGCAGGGGAATATATAGAAAAACGGAAATAGTAATGACAGTTATTGTAATCCGCCACTTTATGACATTTTCAAAACGCACGAAAGAGTAAAATGACTCATTATGGGCATTCGACAATAACGTGCATAGAACAATGGATACGCAGCTAGACTGAAGAATGGATGGACTCTTGGATCCACCAATTATAGATTGATGGATATATTGATGGATTAACGAACGGATGACTGATTGGACACATTGATGGATAGATGAATGGATGGATTACAGAGTAGGCTAATTAATGGATATATGAATAGCTTGATAAATGGAATGATGAATGTGGATTAATAAATGGTCGTATTAGTGAATGAATGAATGGATGGCTAGATGGGTGGATGCCAGGCTGGTTAGGTTTATTGGCGGATGTATGCATGGCTCGATGAATGGATGGATGATGATGTATTATTTGAGGGTCTTATGGTTGAATCGATGAGTTAATGTATGGCTGGACGACTAGGTAGATGAATGAATAGCAAACTAGGTGGACGGATTCTTTGACGGATGAACAATTGGCTTTGTAAATGGATAGATGGCAACCTGGATAGATTCATTGACAGATGGATGGATGACTGGATAAATGGATGAGTTAAATTCGTTCATGATGGCTGTCCGCCTGACTGTATGAATGAACGAAAGGGAAGATGGCTAATAGAATACATTGAGGAATGGCTGACTGGATCAACAGATGGATGAATAGATAGCTGGCTGTAAGAGTGGCTTGTGGATAAATATCTGGATGGAAAGCTCACTGGTTGAATTCATGGATTAATGGATGGATGGCTTCATGAATGCATGGAGACACGAACTGACAGACAAAATGGGGTAATTTCCAAAACTGTTAAAAACATCAATCTAGTAAATTGTGTCCAGCAAATTACGTCATTGTCGATTCTATCAATCGCTGTGGGAGCAGCTACGAAGTTAGAAATATAATATGTATTAGATGTGTCTCTAAAGGACGTCTGCAGTGTCACACTTCCGGTAGAAGCATGTCGCAATTTATGTTAGATATGACGTCAGAACAGTACAGCTACCTCTGTCTTTATCGTTTGTTCACAAATAATCATACACTAAAAATGTCGCCGACTGTCTCCACTTTCCAAAGCATCGAATACTCCAAGACAGTTTATTTTATCTACCTTTTCGTCATGCAGGAACCGTTTAAGTAAATGCCATGTCCAATGTTACCCTTGAAATAAATGTCTCAAGCATCCCTTGAAATAAATATCATGTCCCAGTTTACCCTGAAAATAAATGGCCTGTCTCTCACTATCCTTGAAACACCTGTGATTTTAAAGGATACCAATGTCATGTTACACATTACCTTGAAAATAAATGCCATGTCTCACGCTACCTTTGACATTAATATCACGTATTAGGTAACCATTGAAATGGATGCATGGCTCAGCAACCAATGAAATACATGTCAATTATATGGAGCCCCTTGAAACAAATATCACGTCTAATGCTACCGTTTAAGGAAATGCTATGTCTTGTGCTACCCTTGCAGTTAATGTCCTCTCAGACTTCTCATGTACAAACATATGTATATCTACATCTCAATGTGCGCTCGTGTGCTCTTCTTTTTGTACTGGACGCTCCATACTACAGTTTATAGGTTCACTCTTGCATTTGGTTTAGCCTTACCAGTTCCACGGAGTCATAAACACACAAACCAACAACCACAATTGGTTTATCCTAACCAGTTTTATGAAAGCCTGGACACAGTTATTTGGAGTGTAATTTCATTAGCAATATCCATTATATTTTGAGTCGCAAATATAATGTACGAATACATATTGTGTATGATCGTTTGATTGATTTGATTTCAGAAATAGCTGTAGTACCAAGAGATGGATATATATACTTAAATTAATATATATATATAGAGAGAGAGGGAGGGAGAGAGAGAGAGAGGGAGATAGATAGACATAAATATACTTATAGATAGACAGACAGACAGACAGACAGGCAGGCAGACAGACAGGCAGGCAAGCAGCCGGCCAGTCGTTCGGTTGGTAGGTAGGTAGATGGATGGATGGATTAATTGATGGCTGTATGAATGGGATGATGGAAAAATGGAGGTTAAACCTCCTCACGACGTCAGTGAACTGAAGATAGATAGATATATATATATATATATATATAGATATATAGATAGAAAGATAGATAGATAGATAGATATATGGATAGATAGATAGATAGATAGATAGATAGATATATAGATAGATAGATAGATAGATAGATAGATAGATAGATAGATAGATAGATGTACAGTAACTCAAGGAGTTCGTAACCTGCCACTATGTGAACCATGAACCATTATGTGCTTATTTTTCTTTCTATATTTTTCATACTTTTATCATTTACATCAGAATAAATACTATAACTGACCGAAGAAAACCAAAATGACCAAAGCAGACCAAATGACAGAAGAAGATAAGATTACTGAATACTTGGTGGTCGGAGAAAAACAGGTTTTCTGAAGAAGACTGATTGTTTGAGTTGTCAGGATATCAGTCTTGTTACCTAGAGGATACAGTATTGACTTTATTTATTTGTTTTATTTTGCTGGTTTGCTTGACTAATTTCTACTGGCGGAGGCGACCTATTCCACACCATAAGGTAGTGAATTGGTCGATATTAAGACGCATAAACCAATGCGTGAGTGCATGTGTGCGTACGTATGTACTTATCCTAGGTTTGTGCGCTTTCAGAAGCCAGGTCAACAAAAGTGCAATGGAAGGTTTTTACAATGGGTGCGCGTGTGAAAGTTGTGCAAGGGTGTGAGCGTAGGACAGTCTTTTTTTTTTGTTGCTTAAATGTTTGCCTCACTAGTTTCTACTGGCGGAGACGCGCCATTTTCCACCTCAGACCGTAGCCCATTGGGCGATATCAGGACGCATAAACCAGTGCTTGGATGCATGGGTGCGTATGTATGTACCTAAGCTAGCCCAACCAAAGTACAATGGAAGGGCCTCTCGTGAAAGATGAGCAAGGGTGTGACTGTAGGATAGAGTCAATTTTTTTTTTTTTTTTTGCATAGATGTTTGCCTCACTAGTTTCTACTGGCGGAGCCGCGCCATTTTCCACCCCAGACCGTAGTCAATTGGGCGATATCAGGACGCATAAACCAGTGTTTGGATGCATGTGTGCATCTGTATGTACCTATGCTAGGTTTGTGCGCCCTCAGAAGCTAGCCCAACCAAAGTGCTATGGAAGGGCTTTACCACGAGGGCGCGTGTGAAAGTTGTGCAAGGGTGTGACTGTAGGACAGAGTCAAATGAAACAGAGTGAGGTGAGAGAAGAGAGAGAAGGGGGAGAGCGGCTGTCCGCCGAATGCTCTGATAGAGTCAATTTTTTTTTTTTTTTGCTTAAATGTTTGCCTCACTAGTTTCTACTGGCGGAGCCGCGCCATTTTCCACCTCAGACCGTAGTCAATTGGGCGATATCAGGACGCATAAACCAGTGCTTGGATGCATGTGTGCATCTGTGTGTACCTATGCTAGGTTTGTGCGCCCTCAGAAGCTAGCCCAACCAAAGTGCTATGGAAGGGCTTTACCACGAGGGCGCGTATGTAAGTTGTGCAAGGGTGTGACTGTAGGACAGAGTCAATTTTTTTTTTTTTTTTTGCTTAGATGTTTGCCTCACTAGTTTCTACTGGCGGAGGCGCGCCATTTTCCACCCCAGACCGTAGTCAATTGGGCGATATCAGGACGCATAAACCAGTGCTTGGATGCATGTGTGCATCTGTATGTACCTATGCTAGGTTTGTGCGCCCTCAGAAGCTAGCCCAACCAAAGTGCTATGGAAGGGCTTTACCACGAGGGCGCGTGTGAAAGTTGTGCAAGGGTGTGACTGTGGGATAGAGTCAAATGAAACAGAGTGAGGTGAGAAGAGAGAGAAGGGGAAGAGTGGCCCCCAGGGTGATATGACAGAGTCAATTTTTTTTTTTTTTTTTTTTGCTTAGATGTTTGCCTCACTAGTTTCTACTGGCGGAGGCGCGCCATTTTCCACCCCAGACCGTAGTCAATTGGGCGATATCAGGACGCATAAACCAGTGCTTGGATGCATGTGTGCATCTGTATGTACCTATGCTAGGTTTGTGCGCCCTCAGAAGCTAGCCCAACCAAAGTGCTATGGAAGGGCTTTACCACGAGGGCGCGTGTGAAAGTTGTGCAAGGGTGTGACTGTAGGACAGAGTCAAATGAAACAGAGTGAGGTGAGAAGAGAGAGAAAGGGAAGAGTGGCCCCCAGGGTGATTTTTTGACAGAGTCAATTTTTTTTTTTTTTTTTTTTTTTGCTTAGATGTTTGCCTCACTAGTTTCTACTGGCGGAGGCGCGCCATTTTCCACCCCAGACCGTAGTCCATTGGGCGATATCAGGACGCATAAACCAGTGCTTGGATGCATGTGTGCGTCTGTATGTACCTATGCTAGGTTTGTGCGCCCTCAGAAGCTAGCCCAACCAAAGTGCTATGGAAGGGCTTTACCACGAGGGCGCGTGTGAAAGTTGTGCAAGGGTGTGACTGTAGGACAGAGTCAAATGAAACAGAGTGAGGTGAGAAAAGAGAGAGAGAGTTGGGTCTTCCTCTGAAGAAGGTGACAGAGTCAATTGAAACAGAGTTAGGTATGTAGAGAGAGCAATCAAGTCCATCACGCACGACTTGTATCATTAGCATTTTTAGCCCTCAGCCATTAGACCTCACTAACTACTAGCAATGGGGGAAAAATGTTGAATTAAGGATTGTGTTAACGTCTCACTAGACAGGACGCTTTAAAGAAGTATTTTAGTAGAGCCTTACAGGAGAGGAATTAGTGTCTTATTAAACGGTAAAACAAGATCGTCTCCCTTGTTGCTTATTATTTCCTTTATTTCTTCTTATACGTGTTGTTTCGTAACACAAGGATCTCGTTGAAAATGTGATTGATACTCTATATGTGACTTATGTTGGAGATTATTCTACCGTACATGGATTTTAAATTGCTGACGGGAACAGATGAGGAACCCCTAATGCCGGTTAATAGTGTACAATAACTACTGCGATAGAGAAAACTAAACTGACACGTTAATGCGTAAAACTGAGGAAGGGAAACAATCCTATAATTATTTTAAAAACACAGTTAAACATAAATTTCTTCCCGTTGAAGCTTGTGAATTGCATAGTTCAGATGTGTGGTTACAAACTCGCATTCTTAATTTGTCTTGCCATTGATCCGAAATAACTCTGCACCAGACAGCGAGGATGATGACCAGCGTAGCTTCTTTCTCACTAAAATCCAAATAAAGTGCAATTTACATCAACGAGACAAAATCGCCTTATAATGTGGCCGTCAACGCTTACGATGGGCCTCACTCTTCTCTCTCTTCTCTCACCTCACTCTGTTTCATTTGACTCTGTCCTACAGTCACACTCTTGCACAACTATCACACGCGCCCTCGTGGTAAAGCCCTTCCATTGCACTTTGGTTGGGCTAGCTTCTGAGGGCGCACAAACCTAGCATAGGTACATACAGATGCACACATGCATCCAAGCACTGGTTTATGCGTCCTGATATCGCCCAATTGACTACGGTCTGGGGTGGAAAATGGCGCGCCTCCGCCAGTAGAAACTAGTGAGGCAAACATCTAAGCAAAAAAAAAAAAAATACGATGGGCCTCTTAACTTGTTTAATTTTTTAAAACTGACTTTGTGTATGCAACTTTAAAAATATTTATTTGAGCTTGATACGAATCTCAGTTCTTTTTAATTTTAGATGTAGTTTTCATTAAATATATTCTTATAAACGTAAACATACAAATGCATATATATATATATATATATATATATATATATATATATATATATATATATATATATATATATATATATATATATATATATATATATATATATATATATATAATAAGCATATGTAAACAAGGGTACTTCAAATGAATCCCTTACAATTGGAATATAAATTACATATACCATGCCTTTGTATTGCAGCTTGTTAATATGTATGCTAAAAATGTCAAGAGTGTCTTGCACGTGGCATCACGGTGCAGACAAAATAATGACGTCATAGTTGCAGTTACAAAATTACCATCTCACTATTTATAAAAACAAAAGAGCAGCAGTGTTATGTAATTTTTTAAGCAGTGTTAAAATCTATTTTAATTCATCGGTGAATAGTAAGGTGATGCTTTCCTTTCACTCCAACAAGTATGTGAGTGGTGTAGGAAGCTCAAAATCGGCGTCGGATCTGTGACAAACTGTTCATGATCGGGTCAGGCACATTAAGTAGGCACCCCATAGCAATCGCTGACCGACTTGCAAAGGAAAATTCCCTATTGATTGTGAATGCAATGACCGTACATCTGGACATCAGATGGGACACGTAGGGGGGGGGGGGGGGGGGGATAGGAGGAATTTTCCTTTAAGAGTTGGCCAATGGCTGTATTCGATTGTGGGGTCACTTGTCGGTGCGCCTGACCCGGTAGCGGACAGCCTGTCACAGAACTGCCGTTTTGAAACGTTTTACTCCACTCATACATTTGCTGGAGTGAAAGGCATGCATCACCATACTCGCCGATGAATCTCAATAAGTTTCACACATTTGCTGCTAAAAAAAAACGGAACACAGAACGCTGCTCCCTTTGGTGCTTGACACTAGTGGGTTGGTCATTTTGTAATTGTAATTATGGCGTCATGTTGTTCGTCCGCATGGTCATTGAATGTGCAGAACCCCTCTTGATATCCTTAAAAAACATATTTGAAAATTATTAATACAAAGACATGATTTTTTTTTCTCATTTCTGTTCCACTGTTAAGGAATTGCATCTAGAGACCACTTGCATGTATGTTACTGGATTACTTTATGACATTGTTGAGGGTCGTATCTTATCTCTAGGGTTCCATATTGCTGTCGCTGTGCTCCAACGATCGTCCGATCTTCGCAGTAAGTGGCCACCCCAGCGATGTTCATCGTGTCTGCATAAACAACTGCATCTTTCACTAGGGACAACAAACAAATATCCGAGTTGTGAAGACTTTTTGCGCGCTGGCTATGAAGCGTGAGGCCGACCATGTGGCTCTCGAGGAAAACCTTAGTCACTCTGAGATTGGACTTCATCTGTTTCGGGAGTAATCATGTTTCAGCCGCATAGTACAATACAGGGAGTACTGTGGTGGTATAGAGAGATGCGCAGGCTCTGGTCGTGTATGTTGTCCAGTACCGGATTTATCGAAGAGAATGCCGCTCAACCCCCGCGAGGCCATTTTGTCAACTCTGGGCTCAAGTCGTTCTGTTGAGCCCAAGGTAGGTGTACTCGTTCATGTCGTGGAGTTTCTCTTCATCTAGGAAGACTGGGAAGCAAATTGATTGTGCATGGTTTTCGTATTGGTTGTGTTCACTTCGAGTCCCGCTTTCTTTCCCTCTCGGTGGAGCTCTGCTAGCATTTCATTGGCGTCAGTGTCTGCCTCCGTGATAAGCACTAGATCATCTATCTGTGGCTGCCTCCGTGATAAGTACTAGATCATCTGTCTGTGGCTGCGTCCGTGATAAGTACTAGATCATCTGTCTGTGGCTGCCTCCGTGATAAGCACTAGATCATCTGTAAACGAAGGCGATTTAGCCACCTACCATTTATGCTGATGCCAAAAGTATCCCAGTCACACAGCTGATGACAGACCCCAGACATGCGGAGAAAAGGCTCGGTGAGATGGGGTCCACTTGAGGCACTCCTCGTTGTATGTGTACTACTACCGGTCTTTGGAAGGGTTGGACGATAGTCGTGCAATCGGTGTAGCAGTCAGCAAGGATTCTTGTGTATCATGGTCGATAATTTGATCTATTAGTGATTGTCAGACGAATGTTGGTTCTACCGAGTCAACCCAAGTCTTGTAGTCGATGAAGGTTTAAATTAGTGGGGTCTGGTACTATCGGGCTGTTTTGATCATTCGGCAGCACGTTGAAATGTTATCCATGGTGCTGTTTGCATGACGAAATGTGATCCATGGTGCAGTACGCATGACGAAATGTGATCCATGGTGCAGTATGCATGATGAAATGTGATCCATGGTGCAGTATGCATGACGAAATGTAATCCATGGTGCAGTATGCATGACGAAATGTGATCCATGGTGCAGTATGCATGACGAAATATGATCCATGGTGCAGTATGCATGACGAAATGTGATCCATGGTGCAGTATGCATGATGAAATGCGATCCATGGTGCAGTATGCATGACGAAATGTGATCCATGGTGCAGTATGCATGACGAAATGTGATCCATGGTGCAGTATGCATGACGAAATGTGATCCATGGTGCTGTATGCATGACGAAATGTGATCCATTGTGCTGTATGCATGACGAAATGTGATCCATGGTGTTGTATACACGACGAAATGTGATCCATGGTGTTGTATACACGACGAAATCCAGCCTGTTGGATCGGTTGCACCGTGTAAAGGGTTGGGCGGATTCTAAAGAGGACACATTTCGAGAATATTGTGTAGGTGACCTGGAAGGGCGTGATTGGTTGGTAGTTGCCGATGTCTTCCTTGTCTCCTTTTTTGTGTTGTAGGATCGTTTTTGAGCTGTGCAAACTGTCAGTATTCTACATGTGTGTAGATAGATTGAGGAGCGCTGAGTGAGGGCCTTGTAGAATGAGGCTTGAAGATCCTCTGCCGTTAGGCCATTCTCGCCGGGTGAGATTATGGGGAGGGAGGAAAGGGGGTGGGAAGCTCGTGATATCAAAGGCATGATGGATTTCTTCGGGCACAAAGTCTGAGGGATGTTTGGGGGTTATGATGATTTAAATAATTATGTATAATATTGTTTGACAATTTATTCCATGCCCAGCCTTGACTCGGTACCGGACCCACTTGCTGTTTTTAAACAGGGAATGGCATGTAGTTAGTCGGCAATGCTTTGATACGCATGTGTTATGCTTCACCGAGTCTCCACCTTCGAGTCAAAATGTTACAGAAAGATCCCCAGAATACCCTGGACAGAGAAAAGAACAAATGTAGACATTCGGCAAGAGCTGAGCATAGAGGAGAACTGGTTTATCAATTCCATTTTGGCTAGAAAATGCAAATACTTTGGTCACATCAAGTGACGCAATGGTCTTGAGAGAACGGGGAAGGAAGGTATGGTGCCAGGCAAAAGAGGAAGGGGTAGACCAAGAAGACGATGGCACAAAGATATCCAGGAATGCCTGAGTATGACAGTGGTGGAAGCTGGTTTTTTGGCAAGGGAACGAGTTTCTTTCAGACAGACTGTGATGGGAGCGACGTTCTACAAAGGACATGCTGCATGATGATGATGATGATGAGTCTCCACCGCTTCGAGGTGACGTTTGTGGACGAAATCTTCGTGGTGATATGCGATTTTCGTTGTGGTTGGGTGCTGGAAGTCTTGAGATGGATCTGATATATGAGATCAACGTGGTGTAGTCGGTGTCGATTTCTGTAATAATGGGTTCTGTAAGGTTACTACTAGCAGCCAGAGAGGCAGTCATTGTTGGGTTGAGGATTGATTCTGATCCTCTGCATATTGTCTGCCTCTGCAGCTTCTCAATGCGTGTGTTGAAGTGAAAGAATGCGTGGAGGAGGCGATGGTCTCTGCGTGTGCAGAAAGAGGCCACCACGGAATGTCTGTCGGAATTTTTATGTTTGTAACAACATGATCGAGTTCGTGGTTGTGCTGCCCGCTGGGTCCCGTGTGGGCCCAGCTTGTACTGGGTCTCATGTGGGTCCAGCTTGTACTGGGTCCCGTGTGGGTCTAGCTTGTACTGGGTCCCATGTGGTTCCATACTTGTACTGGGTCCCGTGTGGGTCCTTGATTATACTGAGTCCCGCTTGTGATGGATCCCGTATTGGTCCATGCTTGTGCTTCCCGCTGGGTCTCGTGTGGGTCCAGCTTGTGATGTATCCCGTGTGGGTCCATGCTTGTGCTGCCCGTTGGGTCCCGTGTGGGTCCAGCTTGTACTGGGTCCCGTGTGGGTCCATGCTTGTGATAGGTCCCATGTGGGTTCATGCTTGTGATTGATCCCGTGTGGGTCCATGCTTGTACTGGGTCCTGTGTGGTTCCATAATTGTGCTGGGTCCCATGTGGTTCCAAACTTGTACTGGGTCCCGTGTGGTTCCATACTTGTGCTGGGTCCCATGTGGGTCCATGCTTGTACTGGTTCCCGTGTGGGTCCATGCTTGTGCTGGGTCCCGTGTGGGTCCATGATTGTGTTGCCTGCTGGGTTTCGTGTGAGTATATCTCTTGTGAGGGGGTTTCTGGAAAAAAAAAAAATCCAGTGAAATAGTCGATTTATTTCGTAAAACGTTTCTAGCCTATCGCTAGCCTTGTTCCTTATTTCGCTGGAATGATGGCCCAAATAAGTTTCGCCAAGTTGACGAGGGTCCATCAGTGCATTAAAGTCTCCAATGATTATTGTGTGGTAGTTGCGGCTTTGTTGAAGGGCGTCATGGAGACTGTCATAAGATCTGCGTGGTCAGGCTCTGCTTTATCTGCTGTTGGTGCGTATGCTTGTATGATGGTGGCACTGTTACGATTTGAGATAGCGATGTCTAAGGATGCCAGATGATGGCTTATGAATGAGACTTTTTGACGAGGTGGACGATGTGTTGGTGGGGGGGGGGGGTTAGGGGCGACAAAATGGTGAATAGATACCATTGTCTGACCTGTGTACCTGCCGGTCGGATAAAGGAGGCTATTTAGGCGGACTAGATCCTACACATTTCACAGTTTACTCTGAAATCACAGGTATCTTCAGAGAGTATGTTACGTTACTTCTTCAGCAAATAACTAGGCATGCATATATATATATATATATATATATATATATATATATATATATATATATATATATATATATATATATATATATATATATATATATTGGTTATATTTATTCATTTATTTAGGTGTAACCTTTCTCATGTGTTAGTTTTTCTCTATGTGGTCACAGAAAATCCGAACCCACAGTCGTAAGATGTTTAAAACGTCATCAGACCCGTTTTGCAACATGACGTTATTCATTGTAAATATATAACCAGATTTCGTCAAAAAGTATTTCTATATACTTTCTTTTCAGAGAGCACTACACAAGCTGCAGGTGAGTTTTTCATCCAAGTATAAAATTATGTGCTCAAGTTTGAAAAATACTGCATATTTGTTTCTTCTATTGCCTCATTATGTTAAGATATAAATATTCGGTATTTCTTTGTTCGTGCAACAAGTGGAAACACATCCGTTCTACCGACCTTCACCTTGATAGCCCACATTCTTATCTTATCTCGCAAAGAATTGATTTTGTCAGTGAAGGTAAACGTGTTGTCATATTTGCCGTCTGTGTTGGAGAACCTTGTTTCATTGTTGAAGGTTATCCACTGTTAGATCTTTTTGCTTCTCAAGTCTTATCTGGAAGTAATTCCCAACACTCTTCTTCCAACCTAAGGGTAGTATATCATAGCTCATTTCAAATACGACCAATGTTGCTTAAATAGACATTCGGTTCTGTGTGAAGACAACGATACATACGATTTTCTGTGTGTATGTCATGTAACTTGACAAACAACCGAGATTTGTAGTGGGCTACTATCTACAGTGCAGTTTCCAACTCACCGGAGATAGTTTTTCCAACCAGAGCCTCATATGACGATATCAGATTGTTGTCATTACGATATCGGTTAGATACAAATCTTGTCATTGACCAAACCACTGAAGGATAACCATATGCAATCAGTCATGTACAGTTTTTCCATGATACCTCAACATCTTTCATGCACTTAATTAAAGTAGTGAATATATATGTGCGTGCTGTTGTTTTTTTGTGTTTTAAAATCGATCTACTATTATGGCGATATTAGCGTAGAGAATCAAAGCTAATAGTTGATTCTTTCTTCTAATCTCAGTTGCTACATCTACTTGTAGTAAATAAAGCCAGCTATCTTTACAGAGTCACACATTGTGTTTTTCCATATGAACATTCATCCTTCTACGAATGGTAGTATCTGAGAGAAAACTGTGCATACGTATGTTTCTGCTTCTATCCCAAACAACGTCCTTACTATGCCTGCAAGCATAGAGAATAAGCGTCTCTGCGTCAGTATGAGGCTGAATGCGTTAAGCAATAAATTAAGCAACTAAATAGCTGCGTTCTTTTGAGCTTCATTAGCTGAACTGTTGACTTTCTAAGAAAACGTCAGTGTCTATTGTTTGCATCATGTAAACGTATTTCAAAGTAGGTTTCATGTTTGCATTAAATTATGGGCCCCAGAGCATCGTACACCAATTTCAGACTATGTGTTTACCTATCTGATTTTAATCCAAGACATACATAGATGTTGTCTTACTTGTAACGATGTCTGTTTCACCCAGAGATAATGCTGGCACTTCTTTGTGCACTCGTTGTAATCATCGCTTACCTCACAATCATTAGGTCTATGTGTTTTTGTCTTTACAATGAACTTATATATCTTCGGTTTAAGTGAAAATTAAATAATTATACACATACCAAGTAGAATAAGAAGAAGAAGAAGAAGAAGAAGAAGAAGAAGAAGAAAAAGAAGAACAAGAAGAATAAGAAAAAGAAAAAGAATAAAAAAACGACGAAGAGTCAATAGCCACTTAAGCCACATCAGCCTTCAGGACTTGCCCTTGTGCAGACACTGATGTCATCCCCGATGGAACAGTTAGACACATACTCATTGACGGCAAAGCGGTTGCAGACATGGGGAAACGATTTTTAAAAGTGCCGCCGAAAATCACCAATACAATGCATGGCACAGTAGTAGACCTGCGTTTACATTAGAATGACAATTGGTTGCCAAGAGCAGACTTTCCCAGCAATTATGTGATAGCAACAACAATATTACCATCCACAGAACATTATTGAAGAACAAGCCAAAAATCACTGAAGCCATTTACAAAAATCGTTTCCAATTCTTTTGAGCCAGATTTAGCCACCAGGCAGTTCAAAATTAGCCATATGTACGCAAGCACACACACACACACACCCACATAAAGTGGCATGTATTTATATGATTATACCCGATGGGTGTTCACAAAGTTAGCAGACAATAATCTCGAGACGAAAATGTATTGTATTTATACAGTTGTTCAACCCTATAAGATTGAGGTCGGTAGACTTCTATTTACCTGATGGAAAAAAATGACAGGTTTTATTTCTAACAAATATAAGTTTTGAATGTGCTCATATTATGTGTCGAAATAGACTAATGACTAACACACAGTTTGGCTAGTGCTTTAATTTTCATTGGCTAACTAAAGATGGGGGGGGGGGTAGGGCATAAGTGTGTAAGGGATAGCACCTCACGGTGAGAGGCAGCCACATCCTTGATGGCCAGGATCCTATTTGGTTCCCCCACTTCGTCTAGCTCACGTATGGCTCACGTTGAGTCTGCCTGTGTACGGCAGCGCCACCCTCCGGGGAACGGCTTTGGCTGGCCGGCTAAACTACGTGGGTGAAATGACAAGAAGGGGAGTCCACCCCTGACAAGTACACACAGCTGCTGGTGGAAGAGGCGCAAGATCGACCTGTACGACAACGACTCTGAAAGCGGGAGCTGGAAACGCCTGGTATCGGGCTAAGGGCGCACCAGAGACCACAGTTGGTAAGCGGCCAGAACAACGTACAGAAAGCAATGGCAAACTACTGGATGTAAATTGCCAAGAAACCTATGACAGTCGAGAGAAACAAAACTCAAAGATCTGATGGTGAGGCCCTCAGACCAGGCAGATCATCGACGCCAACTGGGGAAGAGGCCAATTTCAGAGTCAGTACAAGTAATAGAGATGACGGCCTAAAGCCTGACTGCATTACAGTGGACAACTCTGAAATGGGACTAAAAACAAAACTAAGAATAGGCACCTAGAACGTCAGGAGCCTATACCAGGGAAAGTTATTCATGATCAGAAGAGAAATGAAGAGAACCAAGATATAGATTCTTGGAGTCTCTGAGCATAGATGGGCCGGTCAAGGGCATTGTACCCAAAATGTATGGTGCCAGGCAAAAGAGGAGGGGGTAGACCAAGAAGACGATGGCACCAAGATATCCAGGAGTGCCTGAGTATGACAGTGGCGGAAGCTGGTGTTTTGGCAAGGGAACGAGTTTCTTTCAGACAGACTGTGATGGGAGCGACGTTCTACAAAAGGACATGCTTCATGATGAACCAAAGATGAAATTAGCCAGATCGACTACAATTAGCCATCATTTTTCAAGATGTCTGCAATAGATTTAAAGGATGTCTAGATTATAATAATCACATTTTGATTCCTAGTAAAAGCAATTGAATATGTTGCAAAGCAATTTCAGTACACATGTTTCAGTACACATGTTCCAGTACAATGTTCCAGTACACACGTGTTGTCAGATTGATCATTTGATCATCTTCTAACCCTCTCACACAACACGTTTAGAACAGAAACTATTTCAACATTTTTAACATATCAAAAACACATTTGTGTCACTTAAAATATTTGTGTGCGTGGCTTTGCAATTAAAATACACCATACAAAACATTAATCAAAATGGTTGGTGGATAATTTTAACGAAAACGGAAAACTAAGTCAAATCATTCAACATCTTGCCGCACCATAATCACTGTCCGTCCCATAGTCACGTGCCAATGTCACGTGCCACAGTCATGTGCCACGGTTATATGCCACGGTTATTTACATGGCCATGTGCCACGGTCATGGGCTACGATCCTGTGCCACAAGCATGTGCCACCGCCATGGTACACTGTTGTGTGCTTCCGTAATGTGCAAGGGCACTCTAAGTCGTTTTACCTGCCACCGTCACGTGCCAACGTCACGTGCCACCGTCATATGCCACAGTTATGTGCCACACGCATGTGCCACAAGCATGTGCCACCGACATATGACACGGTCATGTGCCACCGTAATGTGGCACTGCCTCCTTAGTCACTGTCCATGCATCGTTATATGACACCGTCATCTGCCACGGCACCTTTAGTCCCTGTCCTTGCCACCGTCAGTGTCAACATAATGTGCTAAGGCACCCTGATAGAATCACATTGGTGTATATGTTTGTGTATATGTCATTTAGTTTCGAGCGCAGTGTTAATGCTATTCATCCTACTATTTTTTAGCAAATCTTTAAGTTATTATTAACTTTCCAAAACTGGATGTTGATGTTAACTATCCAAACACATTTTAGCAAAAAATGTAAAAAAAAATTAAAGATATTCCCATAGCAGACACTGCCCTCTGGGATGAAACGTTAGAGTCTTCATTGTACTTAGTCACAGCATTGAACAGTGGGATAGCCAATTTTCTATCTCGCTGCCTATTTTCTTCTCCAGCGGTCAGCCAGGTATCCATTTACAGCTGAGTCGACTGGAGATGCCGGTAGCGGGATTTGAACCACTTTCCTTTGCCATGACAAGCGAGTGCTCTATCACCGCGTTATTAAGGCATTTAAGCAAAGCAGTTTGATAATTTATACCATCCAGATCTGTTTTAGCACAGCTTTTAGTTGATGCTGACTATTCAAACGTTTTTTTAGCAAACTTATGATGCTTACTATCCAAACGTGTTTTAGCAAACTGTTTGTAAATGCTAACTATCGAAACGTGTTTTTTTAGCAAAGCTGTTTGTAAATGCTAGCTATACAAACGTGTTTTAATAAAACTAGGAAAATCTCATTTTGAATCTGAGCTACTGAGAAACCTCACAGGACAAAATTAGATCCGCTGCACACTTGACTAAATAAAGCTACGTTATGAAAGCCAGTTAATAAACGCCGGGTCGCCAATAAAGCCAGGGAAACTACATTTTTATGACACAACGTGAAAACGCGATCAAAAATAGAAATCTGATTAGAGCAATATCTGTAGAATGAAATGCCAAAGCAGTAATGGGAAAAGCGTAATCTGTTAGATCAAAGTTGGATAATGAACATGGACTCAGAAATCATGCTAAATGTGAAGGCAACAGATCATTAGCAGTTGTTTGCTCTGAGATAGCAGCTCGATTTCTTCACTGTTGTCCTTGATGAATTTGGTGTATGTTAAAAATGTCAAAAAATGTTCAAAAGTGTTTTTGCTTCAGAAATAAAATCCATCGTTTATGTATGTTTTTGACATGCTGATTTCAAATATAAAAATAAAATGATAATTTTGTTATTGTTTCAGTGATATAAAAACAGTTGTCAAAATAAAGTCAATAATGCGTGCCTCTTTCATTATTCTTTGCACTTAGGTTTTTTAAAATTGAATTGCAAGTACCTGCTCATGTAATATAAATTTCCTAAATTCAGACGCAGATGACACAGTGATAGTATCAAGAAGTGCAGAAGGACTAGAGCAGCTAATTTCAATCGTAAATGGACACAGTAAAAATCAAAACCTGTTTATAAACATAAATAAAACAAAGATAATGACCACCGACAAAACACAATGTCAACATAAATTTAAAGTGGGTGGTGAGGAAATAGATCAGGTCACACATTTTAAATATCTGAGCTCAAGAATTGACAAAAATGGCGACTGCTCGAAAGAAATCAGAAGAAGACTAGCCATCGCAATGCAGAGACTGAAAAGCCTGAAGAAATTATGGCAGGGCACCAACAAAATGATAACAGTAAAAGTCTTGAGAGCCTGTGTTCTTCCTGTGGCAGATTATTGCTACGAATCATAGACGATTTACAAAAGTTCCAGACAAAGAATCGAATCCATCGAGTCAAAACGTTATAGACAGATCATCAGAATATCCTGGACAGAGAAAAGAACAAATGTAGACATTCGGCAAGAGTGGAGCATAGAGGAGATCTGGTTTATCAATTCCATTTTGGCTAGAAAATTCAAATACTTTGGTCACATCAAGAGACACAACGGTCTTGAGAGAACAGTGATGGAAGGTATGGTGCCAGGCAAAAGAGCAAAGAGTAGACCAAGACAAACGTTTGCACCAAGATATCCAGAAATGCCTGGGTATGATTGTGGCGGAGGCTGGCGTTTTGGCAAGGGAACGAGTTTCTTTCAGACAAACTGTGATGCGAGCGACGTTATATAAATGACATGCTACATGAAGATGATGATGATGATGATGATGATGAAGATGATGATGATGATGAAGATGATGAAATATAATGTGGGGACAAGGGAACAAATATTTCAATTTCACATAGCATATAGTGGCATGAAGTGACTATAGGAGCATGTAGTGGCGTGAAGTGACCATAGGAGCATGTAGTGGCATGAAGTGACCATGGGAGCATTTAGTGGCATGCAACTGGAATGTAACGCATGCGCACAGTAAGCAGTAAAATAGCTGCCTACATGGCAACACGATTGAAACAACCGTCCTGTGATTGGATTTCTGAAGGAGGAAGTTTGCGCGTCCATTGACATGCATCGCAGAAATATTGCGGTATATGGTGACGCCTGTATGGATGGTAGTACTGGCAGGTGATGGGTAAGGGGAGGGGGGCAATCCAGCTAAGACGAACCGGCCTGACAAGGTTCGCAGCTGGTTGACTGGTTCGTGCGAATCGCCGTGTCTATCAGAAAGATATCGCCGCGATGTGTTTTATTTCCTTTGAGGGAATCCATCCCACTGTCCATGCCCTGATTGGGTTTTGAAAAGTGTGTGCGAGATGGGTCCGTCCCATGCTGACAATGGATATGAAGCAGCAACGACAACAAGTGTGTCATGAAGACGTCTGATTTTTCCTCGACCGGATGCACCAACTTGTCCGACGTTGACGTTTGGGTTTGGATAAGAATGCCGACTACGTTGAACGATGAATGACACATTATTCAAAACGATATTCCAAGCTTTCAGAAAATGTATAGATCACGTGTAAGTGTTGCACATTCATGAAATTATCTCCTCAAAAGCATACCTTTTCAAATCACCCTCGTACATTGTCTTCATCGCAGCAATGACTTTAACAAATGTTCTGGTAATTATCTGTTCTGTTGTTTACAATAATTTTGTTTTGACTGACATGCAACCAATAAATCCTTTTCCTTGCCCCACAACAAACGAAGGAACTCATCACCTACAATAAGTTTACGAATTTAGGGACCAACAAATACTCCCTCTTTTATTTTGCCTTCGCTCAGTCTTGGAAATTATCTAATGAAGTACTTTTTAGTCTCAGTTGTCTTATCCATTGCCGTGACATATTTTTCATGAGACCCAACTTAATACGCAAGGACGGCGACACAATTGTACTGATGTCTACATACGCTGGATGGTCAACATTACTACGGCCTGGCTGCCTGACTGCCTGATTGGTCAATCATTTTTGATGTAGTGGTCATTTCTTGAATGAGTATCGCACTCACAGATACATGAAAAGTACTTCCTTTATCAACTCTGGTTCAAGCAAAAGAACAACAACTTTTAAGTCACAAAAGCGTGGCCATTGATCTTAGTGTATACACCCAAAAATCTTTTTAATGTTTCCAAGTTTCATAAATATAAACAGTATGACCAAAAGCATTTGAAGATAAAACATTACCAAAATGCAACAAAACAGTTTGAAGACTTATTTGTGAAAAATCGAGGAAAAGCCCCAAAAAATCATGTTCGTAATTGCTTTTACTGTCTGCCATTAAACTTGATATGTTGCGGCATTCAGAAAGACCACCGTCTTTGAAAATGAATGTAACAAGATATTTATGACGATGTCCAAACACAGACATTCGAATATTATTTTCCAGGAGGTTCTACTGTTATAGTCTTGAACCCAAAAGATTCGACTTGCTCTTAGGTAAGTTCAGATCTATGACAAGGTATTTCGGTTCACTTTGGGTTATGTGTGAATTTGAGTAGGTCAATTGCACAAAAGCTCGGTCGTGTGAAGTTGAAGGTTCAGGAACACAAACTCTCTCTTCTTGCTTAGCTGAATAATGTGAACATGATTCTGAAATTTTGTGAGCCAGTAAGCCATTGTCATGTGGTACAGGACGTATTCTAGAGGAATTTTTTTTATAATTTCGCAGTCCTAATTCTCTTCTCCGACATGCCTTTCCAAATGTAAGTGACCATACAAAAGTAATAATTACTGACATGATCAATTGGGTATCTTCAAATCATTGGGACCAGAAGACATAGAGTATCTTATACAACTCTGCCACTTTTTAATCTGTGTAGCGCATGCATTGCGACATGTGTGTGGCACCCAGCTTTTTTGTCCTGGTCTCTTATTGTGCAGCAATAATACGAATTGAAAGCTGTGTTAATCACTGCAGCCGTTTTTCGTTTTTGTGATACACAAGTCACGTTGCTACAAATATAGCATAACTTATCTGCACTGCTCACACATGTCCTGCGCACCCCAGGAGTACCGAACTTTGCCAAAATAATAGTGTTTGTTTATTAGTGTTAGGCTATTTCCACAGAGAGGTGATGCAAACATAAATATGATTTCATCATCTAATTCCAGTTATGTGGAAATTGGTAACTTGCATACATTACCCAATCTACCACTAAAGTTGCATACCACAAATAAATAAATATATATAAATATATTACATAACCAGAAGTGTATATCTCGGAAACTAGAGCCAATCTGAGTTTTGTAATGTCATTTTCGAATTCAGCACCCACATATTAGTTAAGATTACCGGCTTTCATGGCTGAAGTATTTTGATTGTTGCCTAGTGATTTATTGGTCATTCTCACTTAATCACTCGTTTTCTACCCCTTGGGGTATAGGGATATTCTTCGTATATACTTCCGATCAAGTGTGCTGACAAACGAATGATTGCCTTAATGTGTGGTTGCATGATGGATAGGCCGCCTTCTTTTGCTCCTCGAGCAGGTCACAATTGAGCAAAAATGTCGCTTCTTTGATCATGTTGTCCTTAGGTTACGTGACAGATGAAGACTATGCCAAAATGTGCAGTTGTTGTTTGCGATCGACCAAACAACTCTTGGGCCTCCCTTAATGTTGGTACTATCACCAGGATACATTCGCCACTGTTTCTCACATTGGCGCCGTATTTTATCACGACGTTCAGGAGGTCACTGTATAAATGGGTCTCCAAATAGATGAAATGTTTTTTGTCTGATACGACTGACATTATCTACCATGAGATATCCTTAGTTACTACCCTTTCCTAATCTTTGGCTCAGGGCCGGACCACTAGTCACTCAGGGGATCTAAAGACGTGAGAAATGGTTCTGTTAGAAGAAGAAATATCGCCCACTTCGTGAGACTTCACTAATTACTTGTATGGTAGGGGACGCCATTAATTTAGGTGGTCTTGGTTGGAGTGGTAATAGTACTTATGTGTGTGTGTGTGGGTATATGTGTGTACACGTGTACGCGTATGAGCATGCGTATGGGGATGTAAGTGAATTTCGGTATATGTGTGTACGTGTGGCAGTGTATATGTATAATCTTGCGTGCGTGTAACTAGGGTGGGCATTAGTATGTGTACCTGTGTATGCATATATGTACGTATGTATGTTTGTGTGTAGGTCTGGCCGTTTATATGTGTTTAAGTGCGGTTTGAAATATGTCTCTAGAACTCAACTGGTAAGTGTGGGTGGATATGTGTGTAGCTGTGTGGGTGGATATGTGTAAAGCTGTGTGGGTGGATATGTGTAAAGCTGTGTGGGTGGATATGTGTGTAGCTGTGTGGATGGAGATGTGTGTAGCTGTGTGGGTGGAAATGTGTGGTATGTACTCGTGCGTACATGTGTAAGGAGTATGCAAGTACCGTGTGTATTAGTGTATAGACGTGTGTGTGTGTATGTGTGTGTGTGTACGTGTATGTGCGTGTGATGTATGTATTTATAAGAGTGAGTTTGAGTGTGAGTTTGTAAGTGTGGTGAGAATGTGTGTAACTGTGTGAGCATGTACGTGTACTGAATGTATGTGTCTATAAATGTCGATTTGTAAATGTGATGTGTAGTTGTTGTTAGTAGGTGTGTGAGTGTGTCAACGTATTATGTATGTGTGTACGTATAGTGTGTATATGTGTGCAGTTATTATTGTGCAAATGTACTATGTACATGTTTGTAGTTGTGTCCGTGTGTAAGTGAGATATGTAGGTGTGCTATTCAGGTGTTTGAGCAGGAGATAACAACCTGCTCTTTTCGATTTCCAATTTCCCATGGTTCTTGTACGCGCACATCATGCGCACTGGCTCTCCGATTTTATCGTACATCTCTGAAAGGACCCGGTGCTAGATTTCAATCAGTAGCTCGACATTTATGAGTTTTGAGCATCCCTCGTTTCGTGTTTTTGTTTGTCGTTTGAATAGAGACCTTTACAAATCGTTCTAGCGGTAACCCAATTGATATGTAAATATTTATGACATACCTTAATAATTTAGTGTTAAATATTGCAAATATTCCGCATCGCCTGCACATTGGTTCCGAAATTATACATCCAAATGTTATTAAAAAACATCGTGAATTGAGTATAAACAGAAACGTAAACAGACAGACAGATTATGGTACTGGCAATACATGTTTACCGATAGTCTGGAAAGTGAAATGAATAAGGGCATTACGGTAACATATGGAGTCTAATGTAGATACAGTGTATGTGTGTGTTTTCATATATATATACACACATGCATATATGGGTATTTTTGTATGTGCGTATGTAAATGTTTACTCTAAAATTATATTCTCACCAATAATAAGAAGTTATTTAAAAGATTTATAACAAAAAGACAAGAGGACATCAGAAAACAATCGTCCTACCTGACTGTTGAACTGCACACTCACACACACGTGCTCACAAATGACATACCTGTGAAGATAACAAGATATCGTAAAAACACAAGCGATAATCAGTTTGGAATAAAAGGCACCGATGTAACTGGAAACAATCTTTACTCATCATTATGCTCCATTTCCAATGGAATGGGTCTGTTGGATCATTTATAGGGACATAAAATATGCGACTCTTGCCCTCGACATCTGCCTGGCAGCATGTAGCATACGTTATTCGTGTTCATCGCAATATTGTGTCCCCTTCCATCCACGATATGGTATAATCAGTCTTTTAATTAATAAACAAGGTCCGAAGAAATGTTCTACTAAATTGCATGTTAGATCCAAATGATTTTATTCATATAGCCTTAAAATTTCCATTAAAAGCAACCTCTCTGAGTTAGACATAATTATAACATGTTTAAGGTACACAATCGTGGTGTTCTAAAAATAGATGTTTTGAAATTCAAATACGCTAAGTAAAAACAATTTCCGGATTATCTCGTGCACACATTCGACACTTTGTCGAGTGCTGAAAACAACCTAAAATAATTTATGCGACACTGTAGTTCAGTAATAGACGTATCACGATATTATAGTTTGTGGGTGGCTATTGTGACATATAGTTGCTTTTTTCAAAAGTTACATTGATATCGATTTTAAAATTAGCTTGAAGTGTACATTTTTATCAATGCAGACGGTTACCGTTTTACTATACAAGCTTTTCCCCAGGGAATCTATGATGCGTCATTTATTTTGCGATATTTATGACCCAGAAAAACGAACCCAATTGGCGCTTGGTCTGAATAGATCATCATTTTATGTTGTCATAAAACTGACGATTTTGAAATTGTTGACAAAATAATAAGCTTGGTACTCTTCGGAAACTGAAATTTAAATTGCAATTCGACTGCAGTATTTTGACATTTTCAAAAGTACTCCTTGGAAAATGGTAAGAGCCACCGGCTTCAAATTGAGGAAAAATGCAGGTGGCAGGAATATTATATGTGAAAAGCCACATTTGATTGCTGCCCAATGGAAATACCTGATATAAATTAATGAACAGCGTAGGAAAGGCTATTATATTGTATATTTGAAAAAATCATGGGTCAATGCTCTCCACACCTATTAGTAAAGAATGACAAACAGTTGACAGTGAACAGAAAAGACAAATTTCAAGCATGCAAAGGACACCGCATTATACTAACGTTTGCCGAAAGCATTGAAAAAAAACTTGTCCATGACGCTGAAATTAGTTTACAATCTTCTTCTTCGTACGCAGTCAGACAGTAACCATTATTTTTTCGAAAAAAGCGGCGGTCATCCTGAGGCTGTCGCCACTGCCATAGAGCTTGTCTTGCAGTTCCACTGGTGATGGCCACATCTGCTCTCTCTGACCCTCGTATGTCGGGCAGTTCTGCAGCAGATGTTCAGCGGTCATTTTACCGGTACCGCACGGGCATTCGTCGGTACCACCTATCTTTAATTTGTTGAATAAGTGGTACCTCAGTCTATTGTGGCCAGTGCGAAGTCTGAAGACAACGACCTGCTCTCTTCGGTTCAACTGGTAAAAGGCATCGTTTTTGGTGTAACCAGTATGTTCGGTTTCTCATTTGGTCATGTATCTGGCTTTGATAAGCCGTTTTGACTCTTCGTATGTCATACTACTATCATTGTGTGGTAGTCTTGCACCTTCTTTTGCCAGTCTGTCTGCCTCCTCGTTGCCTTGGATGTTGCAGTGAGATGGGACCCACTGTACCACTACCCTTTTTGGTGCGAACTGCTGGCACAGTTGGCAGAGTGTTGCACTTAAGCCTTTAAGCTCAGTGTTTTCTGGCTTTTTAGTGCTGTGACTACGGCGAGAGCATCTGTAAGCAGGACTATATGGCTTTCATTTTCATTGTGTGTCACCATTTCTTCCACTGCCGCCCTCAGTGCCTCTGCCTCCGCTCTGAAATTGCTTGTATACTTACCAGTAGCGAATGACAGTGTTATTTGTCTGCCATTTGGTAGGTTCAGGAATGCTCCTGCCCCTCCGTTCTGTGTAGTGTTTGTTACAGAACCGTCGGTGTATGCATGGATCCAGTCCATGCTTGGGTAGGTTTCCGATATAAAGCTTAGGGTAGTATCTCTCCTTTCTTTTTCAGTCTGGCAGTTTTTGTTTACAATACCTGGTATATTTTCTACCACCTCTGGAAATATATCCTGCCTCCAGGTAGATTTTCGTACAGTAGTGATGGGTTTTGGTGTTGTTAGTTCGTTTATTGGATCTTCGTGCATCTTTGCTTTGGCTATTTCTGCAAAGTTTCTCCGCTTTAGTTTCCCATTTCCCTAATTGTTTAGTCTCTGGTGCATTGGATGGTCAGTCAGTCTTCGGAGTTTCTCTGACTGCAGCTGGGCTCTGCAGTCTCTTCTATCGGTCATGGATTGTGTTTTGAAATCTTTTCAAGTTCTGCAATTGGCGTTGACTTCATGCCTCCTGTTATAACTCTCTTGGCTTGGTTTTGAAGTTTGCTAACTTTATCGAAGTTCGCCTTTGCTGCTGTTGTCTATGCCGCAATGCCATACTCGAGAACTGGTCTCACTCTTCCAGTGTACAGTGTCTTTAGTATGCCTTTGTCTGCTCCCCAGATTGTGCCAGCAAGTTTCCTCATGATTGCCATTCTTTCTCTGGCTCTCATTCGGTTTCTCTCGATCTGACTTTTCCATGTCATGCGCCGATCAAATGTGACTAGGTTGGGTTGTCGTTTGGCTGCAGGAATTTGCCGTTTAGACTTAATTTGGTATTTTGGGGTTTTATTGAATGCGAGAATATTGTGCATGTGGTTTTTTCCTCGTTTATTTTGACCAGCCATGAGTTCGTCCACTCTTCCAGCGATGTTAGGGCCTGCTGTATCCGATTTCTTGCTATGGTGAGATTCTTTTCAGAGGTCCGCATAGCCAGATCGTCTGCAAACATTGAGCTATGGACTCTCCTTGGCATTTTCTCTGTAATGTCGTTTATATATACCAGGAAGAGTGTGGGTGGCAGTACTCCCCCATGGGGTACTCCCTGCTCGAGTGTCACCTTTTTGCTCATCTGCCCTTGTACTTGGACTCTGGCGTTCTTTGTTTGAGGTAGTGGTTGATCCACTTGTACATTTTCCCACAGACATCACTTCTTCTTAGCTTGACTCTAAGTCCGTCTTTCCAGACTTTGTCAAATGCCTTTTCCAGATCCACCCAAACAGCTACTGTGTGTTTCTGTGCCTGGTAGGCATCTTCTATTTTCTGGGCTATGAGGATGATCTGGTCCTCAGTGGATCTGTGCTATCTAAAGCCGGCTTGCTGTGGATTTAGTATTCGTTTTTCTTCCAGATGCCACATCAGTCTGGTGTTTATCATACGTTCCATCAGCTTGCCGACACAGCTCAGTAGGCTGATGGGCCTGTATCCATTTGGATCTGTTTGGTCCTTTCCTGTTTTTGGTACTGGTACCAGTACTGCGTCTTTCCATGCCTGGGGTATAATTCCCCTTTTCCAGCTTTGGTTCAGGACCGATAGTAGTTTCCTCTTCGCTGTTTGGCCCAGCCCCATCATCATTTCGTTTGTTATCCCGTCTTTTCCGGGAGATTTCCTTTTCTGTAATGTTCTCATAGCTTCTTCAATTTCGCTCATTGTTAATTTGGCCATCATGTGCTCTTCAGGTGCCGTATTGATGTTATCGTGCCCCTTTAGCTCTTCACTAATGTATGTATGCCTATCTGCAGGGACCTCGATTTGGTTTGCTCTGGCATAGTGATCGACAAAAGCGTTTGCGGCTTTCTTACCGGTGAGCAAGTTTTCGCCCTGCTTGATGGTAATTTGTTTGTTTGACGGGGTTTCGTCGTTCATGGCTCTGACTAGCTTCCATAGCTTGTTCCCTTCTTTGTCCAGGTTTAGGCTTTCCGTTTTGTTTTTTCCAGCTTTCTCTTGCTGTTTGCTTGAGAGTGTATTTGTATTTCGCCGTGGCGGCTTTGAGGGCGATGTTTGCCTCCATAGATTGTTCTCGCTCTGCCATATTCCTAGCATTTGTTACTGCATCTTCCGCTCTCTGCAACTCATCATTCCAGTAGAGCTTATAGTTTTTCCTAGCTCCTCTTGGGATGGTTTCAGTGGCGGCTTGCATTATTGCCTTACTTAGGCTTTCCACCATGGGCTTCATTTTGTTGTTTCGTGTGTTGATGGTTTCACACAGCCCATCTGTCAGGATCTGTCCAAGTCGGCTCGTTTGTAATTCCAACGTGGGATCGGTTTTGTTTCCTGTGGGCCTACTTCCATATCAATGTCTAGCCTTATCGGCCTGTGTTCGCTACCTGCCAGTTGGTTTAGCACCTGGCGGTCTATTTTGATGTGTATGTCCTGTGGGGAGAAGGTAAAATCTGGAGTCGAGGTGGTATGCCATGTTCTAGAGTAGAAACTAGGGCTATCCTCCGGCCTATTGATTAGGGAGAGATTTGTATCTATCTCCCAATCTTCCACTTCGTCACCTCTGCTGTCTGTGTCAGAGTATCCCCATTTCTCCGAGTGGCTGTCGAAATCCCCAACTACTATGCAGTTAGAGTCTCTGACCTCCATACTCGAGAGCGATAGGTCTCTATTTGGTGGTCCGTACAGATTGAAAATGCGGAGCTTCGTCTCTTGAGCCATTATGTCAACTCCTACAATTTCTGCTTGTCCGGTGAGACTGACAGGTACCGCGCTACTCGGTATGCAGTTTCTGGTCAGTATCAGGACCCCTCCTTTGTGGCCTTCTCTATCGAGACGGAAGGTCTGGTATCCTCTGATTGAGAATTTATGATTATTGTTGAGGTGCGTTTCCTGGATACATGCCACGTCAATCTTACCTTCATACAGGTGATGTGTTAGGGAAAGTTTTTTGTTAATGACTCCCTCCGCATTACACTGTAGTATTTTGAGGGTCTTGCGTTTTTGGTCAATAAAAGTTGCCCCATAGCCATGTGCCTTGACTCCACGACACATGGGTGGGTGACCACCAGTAGTCAAGGGTGGGCCCCTTCGAGGCGTGAGGCCCGGCACTATCGCTGCCTGGCGGGACTCTGCAGGATGAGCGCCATACGTTTTTCTGATCGGTTGTACTGTCATCATACTGCGATTTACGTTGCACTGTTTTGTTAGGCTTGCGGCCCATTGCATCCGATTTCAACAGGCGTTTCTGTAGGGATGCCCTCCTTAGCCTTTGGCTGTCCCCAGCCTATCTGCAAGGCAGCAGCTGTTTGTGTTCAGAGTTGTCTCTCTTATGGAAGTTGTTTTTCCAGACTAACGAGTCTTCACTACTCGTGTCTATAGGGTGCGGTGATGATATGTGAGATGATATATGAGATGATATATGATATGGACTGGTTTACCCGAAAGAGAGGCAGTCCAGTGTGTCTGTACCCCAGGATCGTCACGTCCTGCCAGAAACGTAGCATTTGCATGTGAGTGGGGTATCTCTTTGCTCCCTTTATATTCTTAGCTTCTATGCAGGGATGGTACGCCTAGCATTCCCCGCCCCCTGGGATGTTGACACAGTTGGGCAAGTGTGCAATGTCCGCTGGTCTGCATCTCTTTTGCGTCCAGCATGATAGCTATATGGCTGATAGCGTACAGAGGTAGATATCGAAGCAGAAGTGCATTTAACCAGGGGACAAGTCTGGTAATGTCACGGAGATGTTGTTCGCCTGGTTTGCGGACATATCTCGTGGTCAGGGAGTGAGTCCCGACAGTTCACAGTGAGGTGGCTGCTCTACTGTTTTCGATACCCCGACCAGGAACTAAGTCTTATGTTGGTGGTTTCGCACCCCATCGCTGTATAGGGTGAATATCGAGCAGCTATCCGCCCGCTTTGATCAGCGGATGGAAGAGACCTCTTTCTGTGACTAGATCTGGTACGGGTTGAGGCGCGATCCCCGGTTCTCGGCCATATCGAAGCCTCCCATTGCAGTGGTGCTGAGAATGTGTGCGGGATTCCGGCTAACAAGCGTCCGGCCGTTATCCCTCACATGGTAGCCTCGCGCCATTGGCTTATCAGCCTGGTATGTGAACCAAATGTCTGCGGTTCCTCTCGAGTTGAGCAGGATTTCCGTAGCAACACCCTGTCATTTGTAGGGTAAGACTGACCTGTCTTCCGATGGTCTATTTCCAGCACCCGTTCATTTGTTGGCCAGGACGAATTAATCGATACGAATAGTTTCCAAACAAAAAGTACCGATGGTAGAGACTACCACACGGAACTAAATGGAACTATTTGTAGGCACTTGATAACAAATGATCTGCTTCTAATTCTGGATAGACCGTCATGCCTAGTAACGGATAATGCATCCTATCACAATGCAGTATCAGAGGAAGACAAAGTACCAACTGCATTAAATACAAAAGCTCAAATTAGGAGAAATCTAGCAAAGAAAAAAGTGAATTTCGACAACACGTATTTGAAGCCAGAGTTGTTGCAGCTTGTGAGGAAGACAAATAAGACAAAGGGGTATCATATTGACAAAATCATTGAAGAGTACGGTCACACTTCTCTGCCACTACCTGCATATCAGGTGCATCTACACCATACATAGCTTGTGTGGGCTAAAGTTCAAAGACAAGTTGCCAAACAAAACCGGACATTTAAAATGTGTGATGTTGAGGTGTTGACACGTGTGTACCTTTCATAAATAAGCATTCAGTTCTGTAAGAAGTGCGTTGGATGTCTGCTCTGGGAAGAAGAACAGTACTGACAACGAGATGGATTACAATTTGTCCAGTCAGTAACAATTATCAACCTCTTTGTATCGACAGATTTGGATGATTGATACAATCTTTTGTGGACATACTGGTTAGCAGACTTGGATGAATTAGAGTATATGTATCAAAACAATTAAGTGTACATACAATGACAACAAACACATTTCAAAGTTCAAATGCTTTAAGGAACAGAAAATTAGCTGCATATTTGATACAACCTTTGGGTCTAATGGTGACCGAATGGCTGTACTAACTGTTGCATACTGGTGCCATTTTTACGATTGTATATAAAGGGCAACAAAAACAAGCAATTGATTTATCAAGACATTAACAGGATACGCTTATGAACACAATTCGACGAGAAAATAAGCTGTACAATCTTAAAATTAATGTAATTTCTTTCCAATAGTCCGAAATAGATCAAGAGAATTCACCAATGTGCAAAATTCTGAACATCTATGGATTAAATAAAATCAATGTTTTAGAGTCATGGATATTCTTAGGCTGCATGCGAAAAATCATTTGGATCTGATATGCGGTTGAGTAGAAAATTGATTGGGACCGTGTTCATGAATTAAAAGACGGACTATAATATTCAATAATACATAAATACATGCATTCATACACATAAACACACATTTGCTTACACACACGCTCCCTTACATATATATATATATATATATATATATATATATATGTCTATGTGTGTAAGTGTGTGTGTATCATACTGTACGAAGCGTTACGCCGATACTCACTGAAGAAATTCAGAAAGGGACATAACCATCAGATTAAAAAGAACGTGACGCAATGATTTTATTTTGGTTCTCGCCCGTGGGATATGAGATAAAATGGATTGATACTAATGCTTACCTCAGATGTAAGATAATGAAAGAGGGGCTCGTGGAATACGTATGTATAGAAGAACATTTCCTAAAACTGTAGATATGGCTAAAGATACACAACTTACAATCACGTTTGGACAGAATGGAATATCTAAAGAGCAACGTTTGTGATGGACAAATTATGGAAGTGGAAGAAGGAACTCGGAGTGAAGGACTGTAAATCGAGTGCAAGCTTGGTTTGCAGTCCCAACATACCGGGTTCGAAATGACTTGTGTTCAGTTTGACAGTGAATGTCCATGATTTTTTTTCGGTATGACCTTTTATCTACTTACATACAGGATTGGCAAAACTTCTGTACAGCAAAACTGCCGTATTGGAACACAAACAACAACACATTACAAACAGACACACATTCATACACTGGCCAATACGTTCTGATATAACCTGAAGAGTCTGGGGTTGAAAGGAACTTGCCTTCGCCAGTAGAACCCAGAACAACAAACCGTTAGACTCAAACAGAACAATTTACAGTAGACTGTACCCGATGTTTTGGGCCCGGAATTGCGTCAAAGAATAATCTGATTGTGAGCTGTCAGGCATGACGAGAGTTGAGCCAAACGTTGACTGAAACTTTTCAGAGAACATATACACCTCAAAAAAAAGAAAATGATGCCTCTACAAATCACTGAAGAAGACTATACAAACATGTTGAAAGGAAGCCACATAATAAAGTCATATTCAGAAGGGATGGACAACGGTCTTGCTATTCCTTCCTATATAAACGAAAAACAATAAGATATAGAACAACAATACGTCTGCACACCCAATGGTAGAAGACTTTACACCACATGCTATAAGAGGAACGACTAATTCAATTCACGATATATATTATGTTAAATAATTGATCTGAAACTTTATTTTGGAAATATAGGAAGTGTACCCTCAAACCTACCCTGCCACGAGAATCAATATCACCAGACAACAGTGTGTCCTAGCTTTCAGCTTGAAAAAGATGGACTCCTAAAACACTAGATTAAACATAGCGTCTGTCACACCAATAGAACACGAGCGAAGATTCCCCATCGCAATGATTTTTTACGGCATACATGGATAGATGAGATGGTACAATTGTAATTTATACTTGCAGAAGTTTGTACATTATCGAATTCATGCTAAGACCATCGGGTGCCAGGCCCTCTGCTCTGAGTTAGAGGCAAGCCAGAAAGTAACCGGCCACGCTGTAGTTATACAGATGAAAGGCTTGTATAAAGCAGCGTTTCATAATAAAAACGTGTATCTCATGAACACCATAGTTTAATCATTCCTTCGTATCACGGATGAATATAAGAGTTTAATCAACTATATGTGTACATGAACACCAGAGTGTAGTCAGCTATATGTGTCTCCAGTGAACAACAGAGTTTAATCATACATATATATTGTCCATGAATACCATAGTTTAATCATTCATTTCTTTCCGCCAACTAACACCAGCGTTAAATCATTGATTTCTTTCACCCACGAAGCCAAGAGTTTAATCATTTATACTTATCTCTCATGAACACACGAGTGGTGCTGGGGTTGGAAAGCATTGGGGCATTGTAACCTACCAGATCATGTCACAGACAACAACCACTACTTATATTCAAGCACAGTATCCGCATAAAGAAGAATCGACTTTACTGCTCTCCAGACATACCTATAGGTTTCCAATAGCTATCTGGGAACGACGTGGGCTAGTGGTTAGGTGACACGGCTCACAACCCGAAGGTGCTGAGTTCGATCTCCAACACAGCACCGGCCGTTACTCCAGGGAAGCAAACCCTTAGAAAATGCAGGAGGAAGCAAACCCTTACATACAATGCATGTTGAAATCGGATGCACTGGGCCGACAGACGCAAAATGACAACCACAGTGCAACGCACACAGCCTTGGTGATTAGAGAAATAAGCCGCGCGCAAATGAAACATGTTTAATAAAAAAATTGCTCTCTCCATCTCTCTCTATGTCTCTCTATCTATATTTCAATCTTTTTCTCTTTCTCAGTAGATGACAAAGGAAGTGGGTACTGACGGTTCATGTGCTTGCTGACTGAACTCAACGCTTCTCCTTCACTAATGTGTCCCACTCCTCTCAAACGTTATTTGATCGCACAGACTTGTAGTCTAGGAATTGATGATTCGTTCTTTGCTGAGTTATCACAGAGTCATTGACAGATTTCAAAATGTCGCTCATTTCCATACCCAAAGTGTAAATGGATAGTGTTTATGAAGTCAGGATGTCCGCTCTGTTGTTGGCATTATTCGAAGATCCACACCAGCTCCTACAACTATGATGCTTCTACGTCTGATATCGACGCACGACTTAACCAGCCTTAAAACAAAAACAATTGAAAGCCTGAGCCAAAGATTGACCTTGTTAAAGTGGTATCATGTAGCCATCCGAGATCTCATGCCACTGCGTCCAATGTGGTTCTCGTATTGAAAGGTGTTGTGCTGTATACCCCGTGTTCATCAGCAATAGCCTGGCCTATCACGCCGGAATGTCATAATTTCACCTACAAATATTAATGTTTGTCGTCGCCATGTGGATTGAATGTTGGCAACTGTTATTTTGCCAATGGTGGATAGTATCCGTGAGAGCGGAGTTTCTTGTATAGTGCTTGACGCATTTCTTTAAGCCTTCCTGGACTCCCTGAGAGGGCCTCGCGGACCACCTGGGACCACAGGTTAGGAGCGGCTGATTTAAAGTAAGTGTTCCATAGCTACTGATGACTGGGGAGTACTTGCCAGGTCCATGGAATGTCTGTAGATAGCCAGTATGGAGCCAGGTATCCAGCAAGTATACCATCAGTATCTTGGTATTGAACTCATTCACCAACGTTTCCACTGATTACTCTATCAGGGTGCCTGATATATATATATATATATATATATATATATATATATATATATATATATATATATATATATATATATATATATATATATAAATATATATATATATATATATATATATATATATATATATATATATATATATATAAATATATATACTGTACCATGTTTGGACCCAGGGTTGTGTAGTTACCCGAATGTAGAATATGTTCCACCGATGCTTTATTCGCTATGTCTGTATGCAAGTAAATCTTTCCCTTTGGTGCAGAGTTGAGAATGCATTTACGTGCAGCGAACTAGCAAACATTAACATTTTTACATAAGAGGATGTTATAATATTATAGTATATACGTCAGCTACAACAATGGATACCTCTCTAAGTGTAGAAACGTGAGAGAGCAAAGAAACGACAGAGCCACACCAGATGATATAAATGAGGAAATGTCAATTTAACGTGTGTGGCTCTTCAAGAGTTTCGGTTAGCGATTACTTTCAACATTTTGAAAACACTATTACTTTTTGAAGGAACAAAACACTTTTAATTGATGATCAAATTAATTGAATGTGCATTATACAAAACAATTGGCAGATACGCATGCAAGTCTATGAACATCCCTATTACGTTTCATGTCTATCTCCAGCAAGAACGTGTGGCACAAGTCTGAGTCGAAATATCATCGAGGCATAAGTTCTACATGACGCAAGTGAGTGTATGGCACACGACCAGGGAAGTGAAAGGAATCACGGAAAGAAACTGGCCATTCGGCGTCGTACAAGCCGTGGCTTAGTATACTGACGTATCTAGCAACTCCATTCCTCGACAGTAGTGTAATTAATAGGAGACACACCTTAACATCATACTAACGTCTCAAAAAACGTAATTCTCCAACAATAGTGTAACTAATCCGGGACAAACCGTGACTTAGTATGCGAACGTCTCTAACAATTTCATTCATCAAACAAAAGTGTAACTAATAGAGGACAAACCGTGGCTTAGTATGCGAACGTCTCTAACAATTTCATTCATCCAACAAAAGTGTAACTAATAGGGGACAAACCGTGGCTTAGTATGCGAACGTCTCTAACAACTTCATCCATCCAACAATAGTATAACTAATATAGTACAAATCGCTACTTACTTACTTGCCTTATCTAGTTTGAAGGCGCTACAAATAGCTGTCAATGCTAAGCCATGAGGAATAGACTAAACGTTTATTAGCTCAATAAATCTGGTTGTTCTATCTGGCCGGACTCTTTAGTCTCAAGGTCGATGATGGGGAACGTGTTGATTAACCACTGAGCAATAACAAACCTTGGACAAAATTGGTACGTGTCGTTTCAGCAATTTATTCCCTCAAGCCGGTCTCAAGTTGGTGTGCGTAAATGGTCTCAAGTTGGTGTGCGTAAATATTCCAGACTTGTAAATTGTCTTTATAAAATATTGCTTTCTGTTTCTTCAGTGTTATGGTTATTCTGGTGTCATATTTATTGCATTACAATAAGAGAGTGAGACATATATATTTCATGGAAAACCTCTCGATCTATATCTTTTCTTAGCTTACGTTGTTTCTGGTAGACAATCCCAAAGCTCTATTTTTGTTGATGTGGTGTCCAACGGTTTGCTTTCCTCTCTGTGTGAAGTTCGTGTTTTTTTCTCTGGCATTCTACATGCTGTAGTGCTTCTTCTAATATCAAAGTTTTAACTGAAGAAGTAGAGAGTTGAGATGCTAGTTTATTCAGGTACAACATGCCGGTTGTAGTGAGCGTCACTCAGATAAGAACAATCATAGCACAACCGCCTGGAGGACCGCGACCCACCTTCATCAGCATGCTCAGGATGTGAGGAACATACTCATTATGCACGTTAAACAATAACAACTAAAGAAAGCGAGCGTGAGCCTGTATGACTCAAATGCAATGCTATCACTCTTACCAGGCACTATGGGGACCATAATGTCCATGATGACCTCATGATGTAACACATTTCCAAATGTAACGGCGGACCCGATGTGGTTTCATAGCCCCATTTTGAACTGATCCTGGTAACTTGAACTACTTCGCCGACACTCGCGAAAATTGACCCAGCAGCAATTAATAGAGCGACACACGTTTCTTTCAGTTGACTCCGGCAGTATTGCCTAATTGAGTAAGGGTCGTGTTTGAAAGCTTTGCATGCGTCCACACTATGCTTCTACGTTAGTACCATGCACCATAAAGCAGGTCACAACAATGTATGTATAAACAAACTCTTATGGGCGATTAAACAGCTGGCGTGAGTGATGAGACATACGCCTTTGTTTAGTATTGCACATGTTTCTAATGGCAGAAGATACAGCACAGTGATTCAGCTGATACTAACCAGCTACTAATATCTGACTGCTTGCATAGGGGTCAACGAACCAAAGCTGGCGTAGACGCTATTCCGTCTCTATGGCCCGGCCCTGCAAATTGCTGCACTAGTGTGGTCTCGCTAACATAACAGGAATGGCCACGGGAAGATACATCCGATGCCCAATTATGTCCACTTAGCTCACGCTATGTTTTAGCAACCTTGTCAACGAGTTAGAGACCGATAATGTGATCCCCGTAGTAGTGAGCACGAAGAGAAGACTGAAGGTGCATTACATTCAGGGTGAGGTGAAAGACAGAATCATCTTCATCAGAACACTCTGGCGTACCAGCCAGCTGTCGAAGCAAGTTGGCGTGAATGAAGGTTTCGGACATGAATGCCGATTGAACACACGTCAAGTATGAGAGAATGGCAGATTGAATTGATATATTAAAAGACATGCATAAATATAGACACGGAGGCAGCAAGAAATGGCTGGCAGTCAGGTCTATTTATGAACGGTTGGATGAAGGGAGGCAGGAAGTGAGACATGAGTGTCAAACGTATGATTGAAGGGATGTATTGATGAAAAGTTGGAGAGAAGGTAAGGAGAGAATATTGGACGTATATTTTCTGAATGTATTTATGAATGGTTGGAGTGAAGGGACGAGAGAGAGACTAAGGGATGGATGAATGATTGAAGAACTATATCGATGAATGGTTGAAGGAAAAGAGGAATAGAGCTAAACGTGACCACGTCAATGATTTAACGAAAGTACTGATAAACTTTTACATAAAAGGAGAGAGAATAGTGGATAAATAGATAATTATAGAAATATATTGATTCATTGTTGTAGAAAGTAGAAATTAGTGGATATGTGGATGATTGAAAGAATGTATTGATGTATAGTTGGAGGGAAGGAAGGGATGGTCAAAGAGATAGATTGAGAGAAACATATGGAGAGAGGGTGAGAAAGAGAATATTGTATCGATTGATGGTTAAAGGGGTGACATGATTGTAAAGCATGTACCTGCACCAGGTGAGATGGGGAGCTAACCATCTCATGGCCTGACTTTCCCTAACTGTACTTTAGGTACTCGCTTACAGCAATATTTTCACAAACATGTCGAGGTCACATACTGAACCGGATCTTTTTTGTTGGTAGAGACAAACGTTTAACCGATTTGCCATTGGTGATCTACATAAAGTGACACGTATTTTACAAAAGAATAATGTAGCTATATAATGACAATTCCCATAGATCTAAATAAGTGGAACAGCTTGACAAGAATCAGCCACAAGAGTAAGTTAGTTTCAGGTGGGGCTACGCAACTCCACACAATCAATCTTTTAATGCAGGGGCACGAGCAGTACATGCGCATATGTGCCTTGTGTTTGTGGACTACGAAAATGCATTGAAATATCTGCAATGATGGATGCTCTTAGAAATGAAGGTATTGATGAGAGATCTGCTAATCTAATTGAAGAGCCTCTCAACCCTAGTTTACCGATCAATCAACGTACCAATATAGCGCGCCGATCAACAGAACGATAACATCTTCTCAAAACTGTTGACAACGACCCACCAGCAAGCCTTTTGAAAACTACGTGAGGTAGATACACGTTTCAGCATGCACGGAGAAATGACCATACACACAAGGTTTTCTGATGACAGATTCATCAACAGTAGCAGCGTAAGAGAAGCTCAACAATGGATACATTAGCATCTAGGGTAGTTGTCTCGCCGCAGCGATTAAATCTCAGCCAGGGTTCGTAAAGCGATCTCAGTCCCGCCAGACGGAGCGATAGCGCGGGCTTGCCGAAAACGCTTGCTCGCCTTTCCCCGTAGAGGTATCGGGATGCGGTTTTTTTTTGTCGTCTCCTCCGCCGAGGTGCGCTGCTCTGGTCCGTATCGAGAAACGTTGTCAGTCGGTGGTGATTTATCTAAGGCTTATAGCAGAGCTCGACAGTTCATCTCGCTGGTGGTCAGACTCTCGCAAAGAGCTTGTGACCGGCAAATGGAAAGCAGGAATCGTGCCTGAAAGCCCTTTGTTCTCCCGGGGACCAACCCTCGGGAGAAGGGCAGGCCGGCAGGCCAAATTGTCTCTAGTCCCAGTGAAATTGATCGCCGGGGTCGTTGGGATCCATTCTGCACAGAGCGCTGTCATCCCTCCTCGAGCGAGCCCGGTGGGTCGGTCGTCTGGTGCGTGTAGGGGCCCCTGTCAGGCGGTCCTAGGTCGACGGAGTGGGGGAGGGGGGGGGAACAACCGTCCGTCCGTTCGTAAGTCGGTCCCTACTGCCGTCCCAGTGAGGCTTTTTACATACCCGTCCTCCGCCGACCGGTGTGTGCGGTACGTACGTCTCCGACAGATATCTGGTTGATCATGCCAGTAGTCATATGCTTGTCTCAAAGATTAAGCCATGCATGTCTAAGTTCACACTGTCTCACGGTGAAACCGCGAATGGCTCATTAAATCAGTCGAGGTTCCTTAGATGACACGATCCTACTTGGATAACTGTGGCAATTCTAGAGCTAATACATGCTTACCAAGCTCCGACCCTCGCGGAAAGAGCGCTTTTATTAGTTCAAAACCAAACGTCGTTTCCCCTCGCGGGGTTTCGGCGTCCCCACTGGTGACTCTGGATAACTTTGTGCTGATCGCATGGCCTCATGTGCCGGCGACGCATCTTTCAAATGTCTGCCCTATCAAATGTCGATGGTACGTGACGTGCCTACCATGTTTGTAAAGGGTAACGGGGAATCAGGGTTCGATTCCGGAGAGGGAGCATGAGAAACGGCTACCACATCCAAGGAAGGCAGCAGGCGTGCAACTTACCCACTCCCGGCACGGGGAGGTAGTGACGAAAAATAACAATACGGGACTCTTTCGAGGCCCCGTAATTGGAATGAGTACACTTTAAACCCTTTAACGAGGATCTATTGGAGGGCAAGTCTGGTGACAGCAGCCGCGGTAATTCCAGCTCCAATAGCGTATATTAAAGTTGTTGCAGTTAAAAAGCTCGTAGTTGGATCTCAGGCGCAGGCGGGCGGTCCGGCTCGTGCAGGTTCACTGCCCGTTGTCTCCTGCCCTACCGTCTGCCGGCTCTCTCCCACGGGTGCTCTTCGCTGAGCGTCCTGGGTGGCTGGCGCGTTTACTTTGAAAAAATTAGAGTGTTCAAGGCAGGCCTCGGCTGCATGAATAGTGGTGCATGGAATAATGGAATATGACCTCGGTTCTATTTTGTTGGTTTTCGGAACTGGAGGTAATGATTAATTGGGACAAACGGGGGCATTCGTATTGCAGCGTTAGAGGTGAAATTCTTGGATCGCCGCAAGACGAGCTACTGCGAAAGCATTTGTCAAGAATGTTTTCATTAATCAAGAACGAAAGTCAGAGGCGCGAAGACGATCATATACCGTCGTAGTTCTGACCATAAACGATGCTGACTTACGATCCGCAGGAGTTGCTTCGATGACTCTGCGGGCAGCTTCCGGGAAACCAAAGTGTTTGGGTTCCAGGGGAAGTATGGTTGAAAGCTGAAACTCAAAGGAATTGACGGAAGGGCACCACCAGGAGAGGAGCCTGCGGCTTAATTTGACTCAACACGGCCAACACTGAAATGACTGACATGCCGAGACTATTTTCCTTGGGTCTAATATGGAACGGCTGCTGGATTTAGACCCTCATAAATCTGGGGTTATGCCCTCTGTGGCTCGGCTGGTCTGCATTCAGTGTTTGATAAAGGAATTGACGGAAGAGCACTACCAGGAGTGGAGCCTGTGGCTTAAATTGACGTAACACGCCAATACTGTGGAATGACTGTCAAATCGAGAGCACCTTCGTGGGGTCTAATAGTGAACATGTGCTGGTATTAGACCCACGGAAGACAGGTTAGTCTCTTAACCCCCTAATGAAAGAGCGTCTGCTATGGTAATCTGGTCTTAACCCTGCAGTAATCGCAGGTTCCAGGAACTTGGCCATTGCCAAACTAAAAAGCCCTCTATTGATACGTGCTGTTTAATATCGAACGGGTGCTGGAAATAGACCCTCGGAAAACAGGTAAGTTTTACTCTACTTATGACAGGGCGTTAGTACGGTAATCCTGCTCAACTCGAGAGAAGCCGCAGACATTTGGTTCACGTACTAAGCTGATAAGCCAACGGCGCGAAGCTACAAGGTGAGGGATTACGGCCGAACGCCTCGAAGCCAAAATCCCGCCCAAAAGCTCAGCACGATTGCAAAGGGAGGCTTCGACGTGGTGAGGACCTGGGGCTCCCGCTCCTACCCCGTCCGGTCGAGCCGCAGAATGAGGTATCTGCCGTCCGCCGATCAAAGCGGGCGGGAAGCTGCTCGATATTCACCCCATACGGCGATGAGGTATGAAACCATTTGTAGAAGACTTAATTCTCGGTCGGGGTGCCCTACGCAGTAGATCAGCTACCTCACTGCGAACTGCTGAGACTCAACCCTTGACCATCAGATATGTCCGCATACCAGGCGAACAACATCTCCGTGCAATGACCAGGCTTGTCCCCTGGTCAAATGCACTATTTCGAGAGGAATCACAGGTCGCTGAATTTGGCCCACGTGCTTAGCTGATAAGCTGCCATCTGAGGGACTACGGCCAAACGCCTCTGAGCCAGAATCCCGCCCTAAATCTCAGCACCGCTGTGATGGGGAGGCTACGACATGGCTGGGGCTTGCGTCTCAGCCCGGTCCGGTCGAGCCGCAGAAATGCACCTGGTAAAATTCACTCCTGCCTCGCTCGTTGCCTCTGTTTGCTATCAGTCATCCCAATGGACGCAGAAGAGATGCAGTCCAACGGACATTGCACCTCCTGCCCTATTGTGACAACCTTCCGGGTGGCGGGGAATGCTAAGCGTACCATCACTGCAGATGAGCCGAGAAAATAAAGGGAGCAAAGAGTTTTCTCACTCACATGCATATGCTACGTTTCTGGCAGGACGTGACGATCCTGGGACAAAGTTACACTGGACTGCCTCTCTTCCGGGATAGTACAAACTAGTACATAGTCCATCATATCATTGCCAAACCCTATAGACACGAGTAGGGAAGACTCGATTGTCCTGCAAGACAACTTCCTAAGAGAGACAACTCTGACCAAAAACAACTGCTGCCCTGCAGTTAGGCTGGGGACAGCCAAAGGCTAAGGAGGGCAACCCTACAGAAACGCCTGTTGAAATCGGATGCACTGAGCCACAGGCTTAACAAAATAAAACAGTGCAACGTAAATATCGCTGTAAACAGCGTACGACGAAGAAGAAGAAGAAGGATACATTAGCAAAACGAAGCATTCGTTGCAATTGGTCTACATTCGTGGGAGTTGGCCTAAATTCGTGGGAGTTGGCCTAAATTCGTGGGAGTTGGCCTAAATTCGTTGGAGTTGGCCTAAATTCGTGGGAGTTGACCTACATTCGTGGGAGTTGGCCTAAAGTCGTGGGAGTTGGCCTAAATTCGTGGCAGTGGGCCTAAATTCGTAGGAGTTGGCCTAAATTCGTGGGAGTTGACCTAAATTCGTGGCATTTGACGTAAATATTTCTAGAAGGAATACCGACTACATGGTTAAAACAGTGTCAACAAGGAGATTCACAGCCATGTAATTATCTTGTCGATATCGGTAATTCGTACATTTAGCTTGGTCAGGAAAACAAGAACTGCCACAAAATAAACCATGATATGTTCCAAAAGATAGCAACAGGGCTGTTTAGCTTCAATCGTATCAAATTCATAATAGAGCACAAATGAAACGACAAGATAGTTCCACCTTCAACAGCGTGGTGATTCCAGTCATGGTTTACGATTGTCAGGTATCAAACCATTGACAAAAATAGTTACACCTTCCACAGCGTGATGATTCCAGTCAGGGTTTACGATTGTCAGGTATGAAACTATTGAAAAAAATAGTTACACCTTCAATAGCGTGGTGATTCCAGCTATTGTGTACGACTGTCAGGTACGAAACCATCGGAAAGCTGATATAGAGAAGCTTCGAAATGTTAAAAACGAAGAATGTTGACAGTCTCTCTACATGACGAAATTCACAACCCAGAAATCAGCCGCCATTCATCCCACAATGATGTAGAACTTGCGTTCTTAACGAAATGCAGATGAGCCGGGCATGTGATGCGCATGTCTGATAACAGATGGACACGAACAGTGATATTTTGCGTCCCTAGAACATTTAGCATTCAGACGAACATTCACCAATGAGATGGAGAGACGGAATGAGACTAACCATTGTAAAAGCTGGATACTCTAAGCCAATAGAACAAAATGAGTTTAAACAACATTTGGTTACCTGGAATCACACACTTGATATATCTGATTGGATATCAGGGATACATTGCCTGAATGAGTGAGGAGTTAACAGTTAATTCTGGAGGCATAAATTTGAGCTGAAGGAGTAGAAAGTGATTGATACAAAATATAACTGTAAATCTCCTCCGCTAGACAGTATTACCACATAAATCGATGTGAAAGCCTGGTGGCGAAAACCAACACGCATGCGCGCACTTAAGTGAAAGACGTCATTTCTTCACATCCGCTTTCATTAAGATAAAGTCCTAGTCGCTGGTAGGGTATGCAGTCATGGAACGTCACGCGCCGGGGAATGCTGAGGGCCACTCAATTCCTCTATTTATTTTGTGGTTACTTCTTTCTTGCCCGAATTTCTTCGGTTGGTATGAGTGCTGTTTTATGGTTGGAGGAGGAACATGCTCGTGGGGGTAGAGGGTTCGGATAGGTTGGCGGTTTGATTGAGGGAAAACTAAAATGGCAAATGAAGTAACTGTTGGCAGGGGCGTAACCATGGTGCATTCGCTAAGGCGCACACCACGAGCGGAAAGTGCTTTTTCTTAAAATTATTTAGGGGGGGGGGGCGGTGAGGGGAGATAGAGGACCACTGTTTCTGTGTCATAGCTGCACACATATATAACCAACAATGTAGGACTGTTTGAAACAAAATTATTATTTTCAAAGAAGTTGCACGAAGTCATACACGTTTGCTGCAGATCTATCTATGTTGTGTTATCCTGGTCACTGTGACCAATCATTGTAACATATATTTTAGTATAGTTATCTTCCATAGATACAATTGCGTTCATATTTAATGTATCTCTCTGTCTCATTTTGCACTATTTTACTCTAGACTGGCAATTTCAACTGTTCTTGAAAATATATAAATGACTTACTTTGCATATGGGCAAAAGTAATGCAAAATCAATACAAGAATGTAATGCAATGTCTAGCGCAATGGGATATATGAGTCGTGAAAATTAGTTTGAATATTTCATTACGATTTTGTAATGATTCAGAATGTTCGTGTAAATAACTATGACTATATACATTTCCCAGATTATATCCGCAGTATAATTAGTCTATTTCGTTCATTTTTAACATAAACTAACTAAATAAAGGAAATGTACTTGCTGTAATCATCTGCTTCTGTATCGTATGTAAATTCTGGTGAATCTTCTAGTCTTGTCTTCCCTTACATGCACATTTTGATGCGGAATAAAAACTTTCGCCAGTGTGTCTCGTGATTCTTCTCTTGATCACGTGACTTCTCTGGTTTTCGTAAAATTTATATCAAAATAATTTTACTAACGATGTACTGCTTACTCGTGGACCTTTGTGTTTGGGCCACACTTCAATGAATACTCTCTATTCACTTTTGGATTTCGTGTTTCAACAACACGTGTTCATAACGATTGTAGTCACTGCTGGACTTCGTGTTTAGGCAACACGTGCTCATAAAAACTCTAGTAACTTCTGGATTTCGTGTTTTCAGACAACACGTGTCTGAAATAATCGTCACTCCGAGACTTCGTGTTTAGGCAACACGTTTTTATACATCTTTGCTTTTTAGCCAATGGTTATGAGGAAGGTTATCTGGTCTACTCGGCTGAGTGTAGTGTCTATGTCTAGTCGGTCGGTTAATGTCGGTTCAGATAGCGGGTACAAATTTCATGTTGTGATCAAGGCTCTAGATCTGCAGTAAAGATACCAAATACTTATTTACATGTACTTGAATACCCATTCTAAGTCCAGTTCCACTGATTCCAGGCTGTTAAGGAACTAGTTACGTGGACAAAGCGTGTCGCCCTGGGATTAATCATGTTCAATCCTAAGTTTCAAGGCTTATTACTACCTTGTGGAAAGTGTAGTTTAGTCGACAGTGATTTGGCTTGCTAAGACTAGGATTACACCGTGCCAGAGTTCGAAATCACCGACGGACAAAAACAAATCCGGGTGTCGTTCGTTCCTGGTACGACCGATCCTCCAGAAGACCAAACTGCATATGGGCACATGACGTATGAGTTGGGGAAGGTATAGACAGCTCGGAGGGGAACTGGTCACCCCACCTCACATACGTTGCGACTTAGTCCACGATGAGTTATCTTCATCCCTGACGACAATTGTTGCCATTTGACCATCATTGACTTTTACCCTTCCTACCTTAATACAGCAACTCTCGACTTGTTGTGTAACGAACAGCTATACCCCCAATTACATCTAAAGGTCGACATAGACAACAAATTCTCCAAAAGTCGAACTAACTTTGGCGAGTCCCAAATTTTACAGTAACAAACTAATTATTGTCTATTCTGCTGAAACTTTGCAATAAGAAATGGTTATCTATCGGTCTCAAACTCCCCCCGACCAGCTGACGAGAAAATACCTTCGTGCAATCTGTTTTGCGTCGCTTCCTCAGTCTAGAATGGCCAGGACCTGTGGTCATTAATACGGTTTGCTAATATGGTTTGGTAAACTTACTTTTAACCCATACATTTCTCGATTCTGGAAATGTAGATAGTTGCAACTCGATTTTTGACAACGTTCATAAGTTATATGTCCGTGTACTACCAAAAGCTGTTATCATGAATGCTTTTATTGTCTCCAAATTGACTTAGGACTATGTCACTTCTAACTAAGCCCTATTGGCACCCATGACTCTGTCACAACGGATATGTGAATGTAATTTCATTACACTTCGCGAGAATACCTTAAGAAGATCAAAATCACTCTCTATTTCAAAGCATTATTTGTTTTACATGTCATTCACACACGAAAGCAAAAACATGTTGAATGCGGAGTATCCATCTGGTTTTAAAAGAAAGCCCCAGCAACAATAACTTTGGTGCGATACAAAAACTGAATACAAAAAGAAATCATAAGAAGAAGACGCAGAAGAACAAACAAGATGCATATGGCGTTTCTAATATTTTATAATCTGTAGTACAATCAACATACTGTATAATTGTCATTATAACAATGACATCCATAATTTTAAAACAGCAGTGCCGATAATGCGTCACTTATGTGGGCCCTGGTCACAATGAACCTCTTATTACGTCACTTCATGTTTGCATAGCGAAAAGTGGACAAGAGGGACAACATACGAATTAAATACAAAAGCAATCGCATAGCACAGAACGCAGACTACAAAATATAGTACTAAAATACATTATAAATCACCACGCACATATTTTCATCTAAAATTCGGTATTGTTTTCGTGCGCTCGACGTGCGTCCACATATACAGATACACACAGATACATGCACGAATGCACGCACACACGCGTACATACACAGGCACACTTCGACGCCTACGCTCCCACGCACACACACACGCACGCACGCACGCACAAAAACACACACACACACGCACACACTCACACACATTCACACACACTCACACACACACCTTAATATAAAATACGAAACTAAACTCACATCACACATATTAACTGAAATGGGAAACTAATCACGACACCAATACACAGACCATATCTCTGAATCTGAAATGCGAAACGAATCACCACGACACATATACACAGACCAAATGATTGAATCTGAAATACGAAACTAATCACGACACATACACAGACACACACAGACACAGACACGCACACACAGACACACACACAAACACACACACGCACACACAGACACACACACAGACACACACACAGACACAGACAGACATCACAGACACGCACGCACGCGCACACACAAACATGCTCACATACACACACTCACACACACTCACACACCAAACAAACACACATACACACACACTCACACACACACTCACACACACTTACTGAAACAAACATACACACATACACACAAACATAAACGAAGAAAATTTACACACACATAAATGAGTCAAACGTTCTAAATTAATCACCATGCACACACGAATGAGTCAAACGTTCTAAATTAATCACCCCCCACACACCAAACAAACACACATACACACACACTCACACACACACTCACACACACTTACTGAAACAAACATACACACATACACACAAACATAAACGAAGAAAATTTACACACACATAAATGAGTCAAACGTTCTAAATTAATCACCATGCACACACGAATGAGTCAAACGTTCTAAATTAATCACCCCCCACACACAAATGAGCCAAACGTTGTAAATTAATCACCACACAAACACAAATCAGCCAAACGTTCTATATCAAGCCACAAACACAAATGAGTCAAACGTTATATATCAAGCCACACACGCAGATGAGTCAAACGTTCTATATCAGACCACACACACAGATGAGTCAAAAGTTCTATATCAGACCATAAATACAGATGAGTCAAACGTTCTAAATCAATCGCCACAGAAACATGATTCTAGTTCATTAAACTAATCGTCAAGCCCAAACACACACACACACACACACACACACACACACACACACACACACACACACGCACACGCGCACGCGCACGCGCACGCGCACGCGCACGCGCACGCACACGCACACGCACACGCACACGCACACGCACACGCACACGCGCACGCGCACGCGCACGCACACGCGCACGCGCACGCGCATGCGCACGCGCACGCGCACGCGCACACGCACACGCACACGCACACGCACACACACACGCACACGCACACACACACACACACGCACACACACACACACACACACACACACACACACACACATACATACACACACACATTCAGACATATATACATGATGAAAAACGTACACAATTAATCGCCACAAAAATGTTCGATCTTAAAAACTCAAACAAATTTACCTGCAACATGCACAATTAATTCTCAAGACGAAAACCCAAACAATAGAAAGAAGCGCATAAAAAAAAACAACCTGGAAATAACTGTGACAAGCAAATTAAACTTCAGAAAAAAATAAACGATATTAATCGCCTCAGGAACATATTACAAGCAAGACACAATATAAAAAACTGCGCGCCTATAATAACCTTTCAAATAAAAGCTGAACTAAACGAATCACTTAGCTTCAGCTGGTTATACTCAATAACATGGGGAGGGTTCATTCTGAAAATCACCATCATTATAGAAACAAGAGCTTGGCAATGTTCTGTTTTTTACTGCTAGATTGCATCGGGGACATTTCATTTCTTGGATAAGGTTCAGATTAAATTAGATCTTGTGCCGAGGACAGCAGAACTTGGAACAAAGAAGGAAAATTACAAACTTGAGGATGCAGAGCATGCAAAAGACGTAACAACATGTACTGAGCAAGAGACTGCTTATGATAATGACAGACAACATACACTGTCTTGGTACCTCGATGTAAAGTACTTGTTTGGCCCCTTACCCCTAAACAACAACCGGAAACACGCACGCAGTCGGGAAAAAATGGCGGCTAATATATTATTATCTGACAAGTCGTTTTCGTCGATTAGGTTGTCCTGTCAACATGAGTATCTCCGATTGACAGTATTCTAAGATCATTTTTAATTACTGTATATGTGAAACAAACTCGGCGCTAATCTTTGCAAAGCCTGTTTAGAAAGCTTGAACAGCTCCACTTAATAAATACCGAACGTGTTACGGCCCTAACTGTCGAAACTGATCTCACAGACATGCATGAACGAATTAAACAAGCCGAACAATTATTACTTTTTGAACTGTACGTTAAAGTCACTAAGTTACTAAATGTTGCTTTAAAGTGCATGGGAAAACGAGAAATCTAATTTCAGGACATAGTCTGGCTCTTTAGCAATATCTTATGCAGGGGTGGGACATTTGAGCAGTATGCGCAAGTGCAATAAAGTGTTCAACATAGCCGCTCCATTGTTGACTTGCACCATGGAAAGAACTGCGAGGCATTGTTTGGTCTTCATTGTCAGAGAGTGTGACAAATATTGAAATTTACAAAGAATGAAGGTTCAGTATTGATACATTTATTTTTTACTCAGGAAATTATCTGAATAAATAGAACGATTTCAAAATTACAGACAAAAAGTCAATGATGAACCGCAGAGTGGGAGACCAGCAAGCGTGGCAGATGACACAGGGAAACAGCAGATCAACAACCTAGTATCTGGGAACAGGCTAGTCACTAGTCAGAGCTTTGAGCAGACAATTGTCCATGATGACATCAGTTATAGTAAAGTGTGTAGCAGATGGGACCCTAGACATCTGACAAAACAGGTAATGTAGACGGTGCAACTTTGTTTAAAGGTCCCATCCAAACAACTATTGTTTCTACATAGCATCCACCTAGCTAGGGGATAGATGGACCAAGTGTATTTCCGCATTATGTAAACAAACAAAAAACACAACAAAGTTATACTTTGTCATCGTGTTTACTATTGTAAACAATATATTCATAACATTCATGTTACTTAAAGACCGTCCATCGTATTCACCGTATGACATATTCACGAGGTAAGCACATAAGTCAAACTAAGATGACAAATGACTAAACAGGTTTGTGCATGGGGCTACCAACTTCAACATGAACAACCATTTCTACTGAAACCGCCCCCCACCCACCAATACCAGAATAAAAGTTTCATTTGAAGGTAACATATTTAGGAATGGTCAAATACTTCTCCTGGAGCAAACAGACAATAAATCAAATCAACCATCTCCAGGGAACGGCAACTTGCCGTCCTTGGGCTGTTACGGCACGTCAGCAGAACATGTTTGCCTGTCATTTCAAAATTGAATATAATATTTCCAGCCCCCGGTGGTGAAAACAAATAATTTTATTTGCTAGTGTAGTCTGAAGTAGAATGGCACAACATTAATACATCGTGTCTAGAGCCCGTGAAAATATATATATATATATATATATAAACATACATACACACATACATGCATACATACATAAATACATAAATACATACATACATATTCATATACATACATACATACATATATTATGACTTTTCACCCTTGTCTGGAATACGGTATCTGGCTTGTCAGAAAGATGGATCCCGCCTTCTGTCCGGAATGAGGTTGCCGGCCCTGTCTGGAAGAGGGCTGCTGGCCCGTGTCCAGATCAAATGAGCTGCCGTCTGTTTGGAAGGTGGTTGTCGGCTTCTGTCTGGAAGAGGGCTGCTGGTCCGTGTCCAGATCAAGTAAGCTGCCTTCTGTTTGGAAGGTGGTTGTCGGCTCCTGTCTGAAGAAGGTTGGCTTTACCTGCCCGGTAGAAGGTCGCCGGCTTATGTATGGGAGAAAGCAGGCTGTGTCTGTCCTAGAGAAGGATGGATGTGTATGTACGGAAGAAGGTTGGTTTTGTCTGTTCTGGAGAATGTTGTTGACTTCTGTCTCGAAGATGGTTAGGGTCCGTTCCTGCAAAATCTCCCGAGTATGTGGTATTTTATTCGACAGGCAGAGTGAATATAGCCTGTTTAAAAGCTACACTGGATACTCACTAAGCCCCGCCCGGATTTGAAGACGTGTCTGCTGTTGACAAGACTGTTCTGCTGACTTCAAAGACTAATGTGAAGATCTACAATCTGTCGTTCATATTTTTTCTTTAAGCTTGCATTACGTTATGTCGAAATTTACGCGTTTCAGCCCGGCATACCATCTTTGGAAAAATACTTTGTTTAAGTTTCACAACCTCGAAGTCTTAGCATGTTCTCAACCCCTACAACAATCCTTTGTTTGAAACCACCACTGCTCATTGTTTGTAAACCTGCGACTTAATTATTGAAGGCATGTATGATCTACGCTAGACGACAGGGAAGTTAGAAATTAATAGAGTCTATAAACATGTCTAGATCGAGTTCGGCCTACAGAAAAATAACACTGTCATTCGCTACTGGAAAATACACAAGCAATTTCAGAGCGGAGGCAGATGCACTTAGGGCGGCAGTGGAAGAAATGGTGACAGGTAAAGAGAATGAAAGCCATATAGCCCTACTTACAGATGCTCTGGCCGTAGTCACAGCACTAAAAAGCCAGAAAAATACTGAACATAATTGATTTAAGAGCAGTACTCTGTCAATTATGCCAGCAGTCCGCACCAAAAAGGGTAGTGGTGCAGTGGGTTCCATCCCACTGCAACATCCAAGGCAACGAGGAGGCAGACAGACTGGCAAAAGAAGGTGCAAAACTACCACAACCAGATACTAGTATGACATACGAAGAGTCAAAACGGCTTATTAGAGCTAGATACATGACCAAATGGGAAACCGAACATACTGGCTACACCAAAAACGATGCCTAATACCAGTTGAACAGAAGAGAGCAGGTCGTGGTCTTCAGATTTCTCACTGGCCACAATAGACTGAGGTACCACCTATTCAACAAATTGAAGATAAGTGGCACTGACGAATTCCCGTGTGGTACCGGGAAAATGACCGCTGAGCATTTGCTGCAAAACTGCCCGACATACGAGGATCAGAGAGAGCAGATGTGGCCATCACCAGTGGCAACACTAGACAAGCTCTATGGAAGTGTCGACAGCCTCAGGATGACCGATGCTTTTTTCGAAAAAATAATGGTTGCTGTCTTGACTGCGTACGATGAAGAAGAAGAAGAAGAACTCGGCCTATATTCCGTAGTCGTTATTGATGAAGGACGAACGAGTTGGCCAATTGGGTTACGTGAACATGTGGAGTACGGTTGGAATAATACTTTCTCATCTCTCTCTCTATCTCGGTCTCTATGTGTGTCTCTCTCTCTATCTCTCTGTCTCTCCTTCTCTATCTCTCTCTCTCTCACTCACTCTCTCTCTCTCTCTCGCTCTCATTCTTTCCATGTTACTCTTGTGGCAAAGCGCGTTCGTCACCTAGAGGTCTATGTTTCGAATCTGGATCCATGTTACCTCACTTTCTTTCCGCTGTTCGTAAACATGTTTTCCGAATACATAACAAGGCTTCTTCTAGAATAATTTCCTTTTCAGGCTGACGAATAATATCTACTATAAGCATCTATCTAGTTATAGAATGTATAGAATAACAGTTATACGTTCGATGTCCCAGACGTTCATTTAAAATAGATCTATTTAACGAAGTTAGCGCGCTGCTGTTGGGGGTGAGTACCGACTTCCTGGAAAGATGCATGTGATTTGAGGTCAGAGTTATCCGTTTCCTAGAGGAATGGCAAGCAGACTGCGTGCACTTGCATCAATCTGGGTTTAAGGTACCAGAGACTCACACCTGGTCTCATCTCTTGTTAGTATCATCTAAAAGAAGACTTCGATAAGGCGTGCGGTATATCTTGTATCTATCAGAAAATATTACACGAATGTTGTTAAATCCATTCGTTGGAAATGAGATTACATGCCCAATGCCATGCCCATCTATGAAAGCTGCATAGACCATTTATTTTAGTATTTTCTACCCACACTTCTCTCTCTCTCTCTCTCTCTCTCTCTCTCTCTCTCTCTCTCTCTCTGTCTCGCTCTTTTACTATCTCTCTCTAACGTTCTCTCTTTCTTTCTCTCTCTCTTTCTCTATCTCTATGTATCTCTATCTATCTCTCTCTCTCACTAGTTAATCTGCAGCTGTATCGGTTGATTGGGAGTTCACTACCACAATTTTGCTAGTCTAAGCGTGTCAATATATTCACTTAGTAGATTGTAAGCTTAATGATCCGGGTTACTGGATGTGTGAAAACGCTCATGCTACATTGACTGAATAGTTTATTGGTGGCTTATATTCCATTACCTGATGTCTAGTCTAAGTACGAAGGGTGTTCAAGTCAAAGAGGGACTTTTTTGTAAGGAACAAAATCTTTCAAGTAGACAACATGTCATTAATTTGTGTATGTAATCTCCTGCAAAGTTTATGTATTTATCACAGCGTTTAAGTAATGCTTGATAAGCTTCAGCGTAGAAAGATTTGTCAGTATGTCTGAACTAATCTAGGACAGCCTGTTTCACTGTCATTAGTGCTGAAATGTTGAACTCCCAGGAATTTGTTATGATTCAAACGTGTGGAAATTATTTGGAGCGCGGTCTGGGCTGTAAGGTGGATGTGGCAATACCTAGCAGTCGAGTTGCTGCAGATTGCACATAGTGCAGCGAGTCGTATCAGGTTGAGTGTTATCTCGCAGGAGCAAGACTCCGCTGTGATCACACCTAATGTACACAAACCTTCCGAAAATGCAAATGTTGATGAATAATACTGTTCACCCGTGCCCAGAAAAAGACGCCTAGTGTACAATTTCGCTACAGATTATGCGCCGATTTTCCAGGATAAGACGTTTCATAATCTGGACATTCACAGGAATGATTGTGGTGGATTGAGAGCCACAACGGCTGGGATCATCACTCGCAGATGAACGTATTTCTCTAAGACGTTTACACGATTCAAATGTCTTACTGCGGCCGAGTGTCTCATCTGTATTCCATACAGTTTTCTGTAACTTTCCACTGGCTTCACGCCTTCTTTCACAATACACGTCATCATAACACGCTGATGCAAGAACTAACATGTTATCCACCAAATGTTGTTATATGTCACGTTACTGGTTCATGGCAAGTGGGCCACTTAGCAGCAATAAGACACAAGTACCTGTACAAGTAACAAAAAGTCCAGGTTTGATTTTAATGCTCCTCGTTTGAGACAGAGTAACAAGTTTATGAGTGAGATGATTGTGGCTACTTGAGAGATAACATGTATAATGATCAGAGAAGGATGAGAGAGTATCAAATTGATGAGAGAGATAGCTGTGGCTACTTGAGATACCAAATGTCTGGTAATCAGAGAAGTATGGCACAGACCACAATGTTTTAAGGATATAGCTGTGGCTACTGGAAAGATATTATGCAAATGATCGAGGTTAACCGAGTAAGATTGTCGGGTTTCTCAAGGAATCGTGTGTATTCATTCAAGAGGGGGTGCATCACAGACAGCAATATAGACATATTAAGAAAAACATAAAACAGTGTTGAGTTAAGAATGCAGGTTGCGAGAAGATCTTTCATTGCATTGAGGAATTTATGCATCACAAACAATTTAAACCACCACCAAGATAAAAAGAAATGTTCAACCCCAACGTCAAACCCGTTCTATTATAGGACTGTAACATAAAGGACAAAGTACATGTTTTTCGTAAACTGCTGCATGCGCTAAAGACAATGGCAGAAATTGTACGACAAGATCTATTCAACAAATTGAAGATAGGGTGTACCGACGAATGCCCGTGCGGTACTGGTAAAATGACCACTGAACATCTGCTGCAGAACTGCCCGACATACGAGGATCAGAGAGAGCAGATGTGGCCATTGCCAGTGGAACTGCAAGACAAGCTCTATGGTTGTGGCGAGAGTCTCAGGATGACCGCCGCTTTTTTCGAGAAAATAATGGTTACTGTCTGACTGTGTACGCAGAAGAAGAAGAAGAAGAAGAAGTACGACAAGATCGCCAAATTGGAACTGATGGGAAAACGGAACAGATACTAGTGGATCATGAAATACGATATAGGCGATGGCGATGGATAAGCTACACATTACGGAGACCAGTGGATAACAATACCAGACAAGCACTGTTCTGTAAATCACAGCTAAGAGAAATAGAAGAAGATCGAGACACTTACGCACGGATCTGGAAGCTAAAGTGAAGGCAGCAAACAGGACGTGGACAGAATTGGCTCAGGTGGCTCATGATAGAAAGACTTGGCGAGTATGTGTTGAAGAACTAAGTGCCACAGGGAACTGACGTAATATGTGTTTTGTTTTGTATACAATACGCGTGATGTCGAGCGACATCTGGGGCAGATCGCCATGTTTCTGATGTAGATTGGTGTATTTATTTCAGTGCGATAGAAGCCATGAAGGCTAGCGAAATCTGACGCAAGCCACCATGTTTCTGGGAGAAATATGTGTGGTTATTTGAGAGTGACTGTGGAGAAAACAAAAGAAAAATAAGCTCAGCACTTTTCTGTGATCGATAGTAATGCTAACTTTTCAGAGATATTTCTGAGACAATTTATTATTGATAAAAACCCAGAATTGTGTTTGCGTTTGTGATAAACATGTAAACATGATAATTAGCAGAAGCTTTTCCAGTATTAGGAGTTTGTTCATGTAACGATGTTTGTTTTGTCGTTGCGCATTAGAAGTTTTCCATAATCGGACCCCGAGGCTAGTGGAAATACTGGTAATCATGACATTGCTGTATGTTATGCTGTCTTGATTTTAAAGTCTGTTTCGTGGGATGCAATTTCGTGTTGAGTTTTCATGTGTGTATCAATGCGCGTCTGAGTGGTGTGGTGTGTTAGTGAGAGGTTGTGTATGTTGCGTTTTGTCAGTGTGTTTTCCCGTGGCTGTTGCTAAACTTGTCACTTTACGAACCAACTGATCTAGATGAAAATTGAAAACCTGGTATTGTTGAGTTTGCGAAGGCATATCAGTATGGATGGAAAACTTTTATTCAACAGGAGAAATAACTGAGTTCACACATAGAAGAATGTGTAACACTTCTTCGAGAACATGATGCAAAATGAGCAGTTTAAGTTTGCACCATAACAGGATGTGTCGGAAAAGTTTGAGACACGATGTGCTAGTTATAACATTAAGTGCACCAACAAGAAATATTGCATTTGGTTCCACACAGACAAAAACATTCGAAAACATAATCAATTTTCATGTGGGAACCTTGAAAAAAAAACACAACAATTTCAAGAGACATATACAAATATATAGATATAAAAAACATGTTATGTATGTATACAAAACTGCCCCTCTGATAAAATTATAAATCACATTGCATCTTTGATAGCTGATTTAGCAAAACGGATAAATTGGAAGTCTCTATATTGATAAATCATTTAGGTTCATGGACGGTTAACACGGGACCTCATGTATGGAAACGCTGCACAATCAGCAACATTGCTAAGCATATAAATGTGTGTTGTTAGACATAATTATGTAGTTAAATAGCATATGGCAAGGGTAAAGATGGGGAGATAGAAAGAGAGACAGCCAGACAGACTGACAGAAGGACAGATGACCAGACGGACATATATACAGACATACAAACAGACAGACATGTAGACATACATACTTACAGCCATACTGAGTGATTGATTGATTTGTAGATATATAGACAGACAGACAGGCAGGCAGACAGGCAGATAGATAGATAGATATATAGATAGATAGATAGATAGATAGATAGATAGATAGATAGATAGATAGATAGATAGATAGATAGATAGATAGATATATAGATAGATGTACAGTAACTCATGGAGATCGTAACCTGCTATTATGTGAACCATGAACCATTATGGAGATATGCGAGAAAAGCAGTGAAGATATGAGAAAAAAGCACTGAAAATATGAGAGAAAAGCGGTGAAGATATTATGGACACCTGATGAAGATACGCGAGAAAAATGGTGAAGATATGATAGACACCTGATGAAGATACGACAGAACAGCGGTGAAGATATGATGGAGATCTGATGAAGATACCAGAGAACGGTGAAAATATTATAGAAAAATTGAGAAGGTATGAGGGACAAATAATGAAGATATGATAGACAAGTGGTAGATATATGAAGGTCGAATGATGTAGATATGAAAGACAAATGGTGAAGATATGATAGACAGAAGGTGAGGATATAATAGACAAAAGAAAAAGATAAGATGGACAGAGACTGACGATATGATGGACAAATGATGAACATATGATGGACAGAAGATGAAGATATGATGGACACTTTTGTTTTTGCTTTCCCCCTATTTCTCTAATCCCCAAGGCAGTGTGCGTTGCACTGTGGTTTTTATTTTGCGCCTGTCGGTCCAGTGCATCCGACTTCAGCATACATTTTATGTAAGGGTCTGCTTTCTCTTGAATTTTCTAAGGTTTTGCTTCACCGGAGTAACGGCTGGTGTTGTGATGGGGATAAAACCCATCGCCGTCGGATTGTGAGCCGTGCCAGTTATTCATTAGCTCACGCCGTCCCCTGATGGACAAATGATGAAGATGCAAAGATGAAATGATGAAGATATGAAGGCCAAATGATGAAGATGTGAAGGTCAAATGATGAAGATATGATGGTCAAATGATGAGGATATGAAGGTCAAATGATGAAGATGTTAAGGTCATATGATGGAGATATGAAGGTCAAATGATGAAGATATGAAGGTCAAATGATGAAGATATGAAGGTCAAATGATGAAGATGTGAAGGTCAAATGATGAAGATGTGAAGGTCAAATGATGTAGATATGAAGGTCAAATGAAGAAGATATGAAGGTCAAATGATGAAGATATGAAGGTCAAATGATGAAGATGTAAAGGTCAAATGATAAAGGTATGGTGGAAAAAAGATGAAGATACGATCGACAAAAGATGAAGGTGTGATGGACAAATACAGAACAATAACCAGGTGCATTATATAGACTATGCAGACAACTTGGTAATGCTGTCACCCAACCATAGCCAGATGCAAGAAAAACTAAATAATCTGAAGCAACATTCTGTCAAACTAGGACTAAATATTGAAATGTATTTTTTTTTTTAAAAGTTGTTTTAAAATGAGCTCCGAAAACAAAGATCCAATTTTTCTTGTATGTGAGTTATTTGAGTAGGTAGAGACACCTTTACATATTTGAACAGTACCATTGATACTTCAGGGATCACAGAAGCAGATGTAAGTGATGCAATTGGAAAGCCAAAGTGAGTATGCCCCTTACTGGATAATATATAGAAATCCAGGAAATGAAGGCGAAAACCAGATTGATTATTGAAGTCTAATGTCAAGTCAGTTCTCGTGTACGGAGCATAAACTTGGAAAACAACAAAGGCAATTCAGAGGAAACCTCAGTCGTTCGTGATCAATGTCGTAGGGGATGGTGCTAATAAGATATCGGAAGGAACGAGGACATATGGGAAAGGATCCAACATCAACCATTGGAACAACAGATCAAACGTTGGAAATGGATCTGAATAGGTTACCATCTTGTGTGATCACCTCCAACTGTCTTCAGACACGCCCTGCCATAACATTCCCAGAAGATGAGAGGTAGACTAAAAAATACCTGGAGAAGACTTTGTTTTTTTTCAAAATGCATTCGCCTACAAGAACAAAAGGGTATAGCTATGATTTAGGCATTTATTTGGGGTTTTGTTTGCATTCACCTTATGTCTCTATTTCCCAAGGCGGTGCGCGTTGCACTGCAGTGTTTTTTATTTTGCGCCTTTAGGCCTAGTGCATCCGACTTCGGCATGTAAGGGCCTGCTTCCTCCTGCATTTTCTAAGGGTTCGCTTCTCCGGGCAAACAGCTGGTGCTGTGATTGGGATCGAACCTAGCTCTTTCGGCTTGTGAGCCGTGTCACATAAACACTAGCCCACGCCGTCCCCAAATGATTTTGTCACTAACTTGACATATTTATAATTACCAATAGTTCAAGTCACGACACGACATCTGATTACTGTAGTGGTAATGCTACCTTTTCATGTAAGATGTACGAGTTCTTGTTACCACCAAGCTTCAGTGAAACCTAGCTGTACCTGGCTTACTGTTACCGAAGGAACCGAGGCAGCGAGGATGGAGAGCTAGTGGTCACCCTAGCTCATACATATACCAGTGGTTCGTTTAATGACGTATCTATCACCGTATCCCTGACAGCAGAGTCTTCTATGGGACTGCCTCTACATATATCATTATCACCATCACGAGACATTCTCCCAGATTGCAGTGTCCGGTACGACAGTTTTGAAGACATCGCGAATTCGAGCAAGACATCCTTCGTCATATGAACATCTTGAAACTGGCAATAATATCGTGATTGCTTCAGGGTGTCCCTCTTCTGGAGTATTGTGTCCCACTAACAGCTTGTACTTCATTGTCAGGAACAAAACATCCCGAGAGAAATTGGGAAATATAATGAAAATCGGCGCATGTGTTTTCAAAAAAAAACGAAATCTGTTTTCTAAAGTAGATATTACGTTTGATTCCACCAGGAGCTCGATCGGTAGACAAGTTAGAGCTGCTGCCTTTCACAACAAGGCTGATTGGATCTGGTCTCATCAAAGATGTACAAGATTCAGGGAACACAACCATGGCTTTCTTGGTAGAAGTAATACGTTCAAGCCTTAATGTCTTTCTGTTGTCACCGCACTACGTATGTGATAGTGCGTCCGTTGTGACGGTATTTTAGATGTGATGATTCTTTTGTTGTGAAGGTATTTTAGATGTTATAATTCTTTTGTTGTGAAGGTATTTTAGATGTGATGATTCTTTTGTTGTGAAGGTATTTTAGATGTTATAATTCTTTCGTTGTGAAGGTATTTTAGATGTTATAATTCTTTTGTTGTGAAGGTATTTAGATGTTATAATTCTTTTGTTGTGAAGGTATTTAGATGTTATAATTCTTTTGTTGTGAAGGTATTTAGATGTTATAATTCTTTTGTTGTGAAGGTATTTAGATGTTATAATTCTTTTGTTGTGAAGGTATTTAGATGTTATAATTCTTTTGTTGTGAAGGTATTTAGATGTTATAATTCTTTTGTTGTGAAGGTATTTAGATGTTATAATTCTTTTGTTGTGAAGGTATTTTAGATGTTATAATTCTTTTTGTTGTGACGGTACTTCAGATGTGATGATTTTTCTGTTATGTAAGTAATGATGTTATGATGGTTGTTCTGTTGTGACGGCACTGCTGTTGCGGTGGTGCTGCAATTGTTGTGGTGCTGATGTTGTGATGATGTTGCCGTCGTGATAGTGTTGATGTCGTTATGTTGCTGCCTGAAGTTGTGAAGATTAATGTCACATGTTCCATTTACACTAGGAGTTTCATAGACCTATAGACATCTTTCCTTGTTCGCCCATTAAACTATGTAAAGATGAGATCCACCAAGTTGCAAATGAGTACATGATTTACAAGGAGGGACACAAAGACGGCGAAGAAGGGAACTGCATATATCACTTCGGAAGTGCCTTTACATGGACATTGATGCTGTGAACACTCTCCATTGACAGAATTTGGGCCAATGATCCAGAGGAGAATAAATTGATGCGGTAACATATAAGGCGACATAAACAATGCCATATAAATACATATTGTTTATATACATACATCACTATCAGACAAATTATGGTGACTGAATGCAGTTTGATCGTGTCGGCTCCGATGTTAGTACATTATGATGATGGCAATGATTAGGATGACAAGGGATATATATTCACGCACTCTCTCTCCTTCTATCTTTCTTTCTCCGTGGTCGACTACCGTATAGAACCGTGGCCAGGCCAAAAAACCCAGAAAACGCTATTTCGATCTTAAGCGAGTAATGTTTATTTCTAACCTGTATAAAACATATTCCCAAAGGATTTCTCGAATACAAATTATAAACATAAATAACTGATGTCAAAAATAGGGTTTCCGAGTTTAGATATGACTTGTTTCCTTGAGAGTTCATGTGGCACAGCCGTTAGCGTCCTTGCTTCTCCCACCTCTCTAACACGGGAACACCCCCCCCCCCCCCCCTGCCTATATAGTTGAGATTAGAACAGTTATAGAACGTCTCTGATATACTTCACAAAATTATGTCCGTTGTAAAAAAGTATCGCTCTTTACCAACTTGGAAGTTACGTTATGCAAAACAATACTATTCCGTCTACCTAGCAGTGAATTTGTACGTACATGATACTGTTAGGAAAACAAGGCAGGGGGAAAGTGAGATGTTAACCCGAATTCACAATAAGGGATACCGTGTACAGTATTTAACACCTCATCCCATACGGAGGACGGACATGTGGAAGTGCCTCTCCATTGTTGCATTTAAGATTGTGACGGGTGTATGTGGTATGTATGTGCGATGTATTACGTGATATATGAGCGACGAATGTGTGATATATGTGTGATATATTAGTGATGCATATGTGATGTACATGGAATGTATTTGTGATATATGTATGATGTATTTGAAAGATATACGTGTGGTGTATGAGCGATGAATGTATGATGTGTTTGTGATGTATGTGGGATATATGATATGTAATTTGTGATAGGGATTCCGTGGCGAAGTGGTTAAGACATATTATGATGATTGCATACAATTACTATACTAATTCCCGACATATTATGATGATTGCATACAATTTCTATACTAATCCCCGACAAAAGGTGTTAAGCTAACCAGGATGCTAACTTCAGAATCACTGCTGGTGAAGCTATCTTTACTTGAACATTGGTTGTGTCAATGTCCAGCTTTGACAGTGTTTGGCGCCATAATCGACACGAGAGTCAATGCGAAATATTATCGACAAGTGCCGAGAGTATATTGTGAATAAATACACATTTGCTTCATAAATGACACCAAACCTTTTAAAATGTGTTTAGCACAAAATAATTCGGGCAATCCTGCAGAACTTGGGTTTCCTAAGCACATTCTTCAAATTATCGAAAGGTTGTCTCAATAACCATATCCAAAGGGCAGAACAGCTAGAGAAACATTAGACTTTTGCAAAAAAGAGAGTAAGACAAGGATGCATACCCCTCCCTCCTCACCTATTTCTTCAACAACCATGCTGAAGACATAATGATACATGTCAAACAAGAAAAAGAGCATTACGTTGGCCACGTCAAACGCCGCAGTGTCTAGAAAAGAACACAGTGCTGGAGGTATGGTAACTAGTAGGAGAGGAAGAGACAGACCAAGGCGACGATGGACACATAACACTCAAGAGGTAAGGTTCTGATGACAGCGGTGACAGACACAGGGGAGCTGGCCAAAGATCGGTTCTTATGAGAACGATATTCTGTAAAGTACGTGAATGGTCTTCTACACATTTTCAGAGATAGCCATGCCATGAAGAAGTGATGGAATCTTTGAATTCAAAGTCTTTACGGGAAGTGGTAACCATCCCCATGCCCAAACCACTTGAACATATTTTACAACAATACTGACACGTTAAAGTGTTATTATTATGTGCACTTATTTTAAACCCCAATAACAATTAAATATATATATATATGCATAATTGTGTATGTGTGTATGTTCGTATGTGTGTGTTTGCGTGCATGTGTGTGTGTCTGTGTGTGTGTGTCTGTACCGGTAGCTTTTGTTGCTGCCACCTGGCAACCATTACAGCAGAATATGTATTTGAAGACTGAATGTAGCATATAGATCTGAGGAGAAGAATGTGAAAGACTGGTCGCTGACATGTCAGATTCGGATATTCTGAGATATTTCATCTTCTTCCAATACTCGAATCAATTCAAGAAGTGTTGTATCGACAGAACACCACACAAGGACCGAACTGCAATTAGTTATGTGAAATAAGATACACCTATTTGATAATGTGCCGTATTCTAGTTCTAGTCGAACTCTAAGCCTATCGCCCCCTATTCCCGACAACGCGAGACCGCAACATTGCTGGGCCGTGCAGAGAAATGCACACATACTCTCGAGGCACCTTGCTGACACCTAAACCGGAGGTGTGTATGGGTCACTCGTTACCATTGAAGGTGGACAAGACGTGCTGCCTACTTCAGAGTCCTAGTCAGTGAGAGACCCAAACAAACGCACGGAAAGAAAAGGGGCAGGAGAGGTGGTAACAGAAAAAGTAGGAAGCCAAGAACAGGGACATCTTGTTTAGATTTACCCTGCCAGCTAAACAGGAAATTTGTCATCAGGTTACCACGACAGCAAATGTACTGAGCGGTGTGAACCGCACAGAACACGGCGAGGCACTTGAGCAGCCGTGGTCATCCACTGCACCATATCGAATCGTCCTGACTTGTCTTGCCACTGGTGAAAATTGGACCCGAGCGAGATAGTAAGGTCGACGAACTGCGCAACCCTTCCTCACGCAAGTTATTCTCTTTTTATTTTTCCAGTATTAACACATTCGAGGCCAGTGACGACGTGTGAGTGGCAAAGCGAAGAGCGTACGTCCGCTGACAAGCCAAACTACGGCAAAAAAATTGCGTCAGCTGAGTAATAAAGTGGATGAGATACATGGATTTGCTGACAATCATGATCACCGTCTCGCGAAGCGAACTTTCCATGCTATCACTGCCTGTGAGTATGCAGATCGCAAATCGGACTCATCATCCATCTCCGCACCCATCCACAGCCCGGACAGAATTCTCGACTGGAAGGACTGGCTGGGTGAAAAAAGAAAATGTCCTCATCTCTCGTGATGGACGAACAACAACAATGATGTACTCATGAAAGCACAGACAGACAAACATATAAATAAATAAATAGTTACACAGACAGACGGATTCGAAGCCAGACAGACATGTTGTGTAAGCAGACATGTAAAGAGATTGGTACGTAGGCTATTAGGAACAAATGGTTAATTTGTTGATTACATTGATGCATGTATTATATTTGTCTCTCTTGGAGTAGAAGGTACTTGTAACTGAGAGATATGGAGCACACAAACCAAGAAATTAATGACGGAAGGCGCGACGCGCTGGATTTTCAAATCCCGGAAGTATTCAATATTTCCTTTGATCTCAATGACGCTTAAATCGGTTACGGACGATAAACTAGAAAATCTCGTGTACACGTTGTTTGTGTAACTGAACCCGCGGCAGTTACAAATACAACATAGCAAGCTGTTCAACCTTCTCCAGGACACAAATAATAGAATAATGAAACTTCATTCCAATTGTGGCCTGAATGTAAGGACTTATACAACACATTTGGTAGATCAGGAGCGATATATGCAGATCAATCTTCAATCATTGAACAACCTTCAACTGCCTGTCGAGCATAGGTCCTCAACAAATACTCGTCGTCTTCCTGTTTTGCGCCATCTTTTCTAGCTCAGCATTTGTTCTTTCTGTCGTGTTTACGTGTGCCTTGCCGTCTCTTCTCCATGAGTGTTTAGATATGCCGCTACTTCGCATGCCCTGAGACTTCCAGAACAGTGATTATCGTATAATGATGAAAACACTGAGCTTAATGACTTAAGAGCAGCACTCTGCAAACTGTGCCAGCAGTCCGCACCAAAAAGGGTAGTGGTACAGTGGGTTCCGTCACACTGCAACATCCAAGGCAACGAGGAGGCAGACAGACTGGCAAAAGAAGGTGCAAGGCTACCACAAACAGATACCAGTATGACGTACGAAGAGTCAAAACGGCTTATCAAAGCCAGATACATGTCCAAATGGGAAACCGAACATACTGGTTACACCAAAAACGATGCCTATTACCAGTTGAACCGAAGAGAGCAGGTCGTCGTCTTCAGACTTCGCACTGGCCACAACAGACTGAGGTACCACCTATTCAACAAATTGAAGATAGGGTGTACCGACGAATGCCCGTGCGGTACTGGTAAAATGACCACTGAACATCTGCTGCAGAACTGCCCGACATACGAGGATCAGAGAGAGCAGATGTGGCCATTGCCAGTGGAACTGCAAGACAAGCTCTATGGTAGTGGCGAGAGTCTCAGGATGACCGCCGCTTTTTTCGAGAAAAAAATGGTTACTGTCTGACTGTGTACGCAGAAGAAGAAGAAGAAGTATAATGATGTCCGCTGTTTTCTGTTTGTGTGTCCTATTCATCGCAAGTACTATCTTTTCACGTCAATTCCCACTGGCATCGGGTTCTTTCACAATGTTCTATATTAGTGACTTAATCATGTCATTTTACGTCTTCTTTTCAAGGCAGGAATCCATTAATAAATGAATGCACCTTTTTAGTTGTACTTGTCATTCCAACATTCTATAAGAACAAATCTTATTGCAAAATGTTGCATTTATTTATAGCAACATTCGACGAATAATATTCCTTAATCACATTGTCATTTATGACATTGCAAATTTTTCATTTCCTGGAAGTCTACTCACAGCTTGCGTAATCCAATCATTTTATTTTTCTTAGACATCTAAGATGGAACTTTTATAGAATCCGCACGCGTTTGAAGGTCTTCACTTGATGTGTTAATTCATATACTCCGGCTTCCTTGTTCGACATTGTGTCCTTTTTCGTTCATTTGATTGTATATAGTAAGGTTTTTTTTCTTCTAAAGTCATTTTCTGTCTTTATTTAGTTTACGACCCAATGTGTGCATTTGACAGCAAACTGCCGGGCTTGCTTCCCGATAGCAATACTGTCCAATACACCCAGCTGTAAATGGATACATGATTTACAATTATGGAAGGGCATACAGAGAAAAAGAGATGCGTTTAACTTGCTTTACAAAAACAAAGCCTGGACTGAGAATAATGTTGTCCTTAACACATCTTCCCAACCGTAACGTTTGCTATAAGGCTATTGTAATGTGTACGTTATAGTCCATCAATTAGTTGAAGATTTGTTATAAGACTGCTGGTACGTTTACGTTACCTGGTTTCCATAAATTAGTGAAAACATTTCCTATATGACTTTTGTTATGTTTACGTTAACTGTAGTCCAGAAATTGGTTATAACAATTGCTATACTTGTATTATTTGCCATTCTACTTCATTTGTGTATTGTTTGTTACACATGTTTGGAAGAGCAATTGAATGCATACCGAGTAGCGCGGTGGCTGTCAATCACACCGAACAAGCAGAAATTGTAGGAGTTGACATAAGGGCTCAAGAGACGAAGATCCGCATCTTCAACCTGTACGGACCACCAAAAAAAGACCTATCACTCTCGAGTATGGAAGTCAAAGACTCCAACTGCATAGTAGTTGGAGACTTCAACAGCCACTCGGAGAGATGGGGATACTCGGACACAGACAGCAGAGGTGACGAAGTGGAAGATTGGGAGATAGACACAAATCTCCATCTAATCAATAGGCCGGAGGATAGCCGTAGCTTCTATTCTAGAACATGGCATACCACCTCGACTCCAGATTTGGCCTTCTTCACAATGGACATTCACCATAAAATAGACCGTCAGGTGCTAAACCAATTGGCAGGTAGCGCCCAAGGGCCAATTAGGCTAGAAATCGATATGGAAGTAGGCCCACAGGAAACAAAACCGCTCCCACGTTGGAATTACAAACGAGCCGACTGGGACAGATTTGCAATCCTGACAGATGGGCTGTGTGAAACGATCAACACACGGAACAACAAAATGAAGCCCATGGTGGAAAGCCTAAGCAAAGCAATAATGCAAGCTGCCACTTAAACCATCCCAAGAGAGGACAGGAAACATTATAAGTCCTATTGGAATGATGAGTTGCAGAAAGCGGAAGACGCGGTTAAAAATGCTAGGAACATGGCAGAGCGAGAACAATTAATAGAGGCAAATATTGCCCTCAAAGCCGCTACTGCGAAATACAAATACACTCTAAACCAAACAGCAAGAGAAAGCTGGAAAAACAAAACAGAAAGTCTCAACTTAGACAAGGAACGGAACAAACTCTATAAGTTAGTCAGAGCCATGAATGACGAAACCCCGTCAAACAAACAAATTACCATCAAGCAGGGTGAAAACCTGCTCACTGGAAAAAAAGCCGCAAACGCTTTTGCCGAACACTATGCCAAAGCGAACCACATAGATGTCTCTGCAGAAAGGCATACGGGCATTAATGAAAAGCAAAAGGTGCACGACAACATCAATATGGCACCAGAAGAGCATATGATGGCAAAACTAACAATGAGCGAAATGGAAGAGGCCATAAGAACATTAAAGAAAAGAAAATCTCCCGGAAAAGATGGGATAACAAACGAAATGCTGATGGGGCTGGGCCACATAGCAAAGACGAAACTGCTATCAGTCCTGAACCTAAGCTGGAAAAGGGGTATTGTACCCCTGGCATGGAAAGACGCAGTACTTGTACCAGTACCAAATAAAGGAAAAGACAAAAGAGATCCAAATGTATACAGGCCTATCAGCCTACTGAGCTGTGTCGGCAAACTGATGGAACGTATGATAAACACCAGACTGATGTGGCATCTGGAAGAAAAACGAATACTAATTCCACAGCAAGCCGGCTTTAGACAGCACAGATCCACTGAGGACCAGGTCATCCTCATAGCCCAGGAGATAGAAGATGCCTACCAGGCACAGAAACACACAGTAGCTGTTTGGGTGGATCTGGAAAAGGCATTTGACAAAGTCTGGAAAGATGGACTTAGAGTCAAGCTAAGAAGAAGTGATGTTTGTGGGAAGATGTACAAGTGGATCAACCAATACCTCAAACAAAGAACGGCCAGAGTCCAAGTACAAGGGCAGATGAGCAAAAAGGTGACACTCGAGCAGGGAGTACCCCAAGGGGAAGTACTGTCACCCACACTCTTCCTGGTATATATAAACGATATTACAGAGAATATACCAAGAAGAGTCCATAGCTCAATGTTTGCAGACGATCTGGCTATGTGGACCTCTGAAAAGAATCTCACCATAGCAAGAAATCGGATGCAGACGGCCCTAACATCGCTGGAAGAGTGGGCGAACTCATGGCTGGTCAAAATAAACGAGGAGAAAACCACATGCACAATATTCTCGCTTTCATTAAAACCCCAAAGTACCAAATTAAGTCTAAATGGCAAAATCCTGCAGCAAACGACAACCCAACCTATCTGGGAGTCACATTTGATCGGCGCATGACATGGAAAAGTCAGATTGAGAGAAACCGAATGAAAGCCAGAGAAAGAATGGCAATCATGAGGAAACTTGCTGGCACAAGCTGGGGAGCAGACGAAGGCATACTAAAGAAACTGTACACTGGAAGAGTGAGACCAGTTCTCGAGTATGGCATTGCGGCATGGACAACAGCAGCGAAGGCGAACTTCGATAAAATTAACAAACTTCAAAACCAAGCCATGAGAATTATAACAGGTGGCATGAATTCAACGCCAATTGTAGAACTTGAAAAGATTACAAAACTGCAATCCATGACCGATAGAAGAGACTGCAGAGCCCAGCTGCAGTCAGAGAAACTCCGAAGACTGACGGACCATCCAATGTACCAGAGACTAAACAATTTCGGAAATGGGAAGCTAAAGCGAAGAAACTTTGCAGAAATAGCCAAAGCAAAGATGCACGAAGACCCTATGAACGCACTAACCACATCAAAGCCCATCCCTACTGTACGAAGACCTACCTGGAGGCAGCATATATTTCCAGAGGTGGTAGAAAATATACCAGGTATTAGAAACAAAAACTGCCAGTCTGAAAAAAGAAAGAAGAGATACTACCGAGAGTTTCATTACGGAAAACTACCCAAGCATGGACTAGACCCATGCATACACCGACGGTTCCGTAACAAATACAACACAGAACGGAGGGGCAGGAGCATTCCTGAGCCTACCAAATGGCTGACAAATAACACTGTCATTCACTACGGGAAAATACACAAGCACTTTCAGAGCGGAGGCAGAGGCACTGAGGGCGGCAATGGAAGAAATGGTGACAGGTAAAAGGAATGAAAGCCACATAGTCCTGCTTACAGATGCTCTCGCCGTAGTCACAGCGCTAAAAAGCCAGAAAAACACTGAGCTTAATGACTTAAGAGCAGCACTCTGCAAACTGTGCCAGCAGTCCGCACCAACAAGGGTAGTGGTACAGTGGGTCCCATCACACTGCAACATCCAAGACAACGAGGAGGCAGACAGACTGACAAAAGAAGGTGCAAGACTACCACAAACAGATACCAGTATGACGTACGAAGAGTCAAAACGGCTTATCAAAGCCAGATACATGACCAAATGGGAAACCGAACATACCGGTTACACCAAAAACGATACCTATTACCAGTTGAACCGAAGAGAGCAGGTCGTTGTCTTCAGACTTCGCACTGGCCACAATAGACTGAGGTACCACCTATTCAACAAATTGAAGATAGGGTGTACCGACGAATGCCCGTGCGGTACTGGTAAAATGACCGCTGAACATCTGCTGCAGAACTGCCCGACATACGAGGATCAGAGAGAGCAGATGTGGCCATCACCAGTGGAACTGCAAGACAAGCTCTATGGCAGTGGCGACAGCCTCAGGATGACCGCCGCTTTTTTCGAAAAAATAATGGTTACTGTCTGACTGTGTACGCAGAAGAAGAAGAAGTACCTGTGTTTTATTTTTCTGTCTGAAAAGGAACGTCATTGAATGCTCTTTTTTGTTAAGAATCGCACTTTATTGCATAAGGGCAGACACATAGGCGCTGAGACTCTCCCGGAAAATGACGAAGAGAGAAGATACTGATGTAGTATGCTGAATGAACACAATCCTACTGTGTTCCCACGTATGATTTCAAAATCCGGCACTATGTCCAATGATATTATATTTTCTACAGTGTCTTTATTCAAAAGGTGGTCGTTGATAAGCTTCAAAATGTCACTTCTTTTCGTTGTCAATGTCTCCATTGTCGGTGTCCCTCAGGCCAAAATGTCAGCTGTTTCATTCCTGGAAACCACAGCATGGTAGGAAAAGTAGATCCATGCACGTTCTAGTTTACTGCAGGTCCCTGTTCACTATCCACACATGGCACAGACAGTCCAGTTGGACCTTCCGAAGCAAGCACTGACAATCAGATACGATTTGGTCCTAATTAAAGAGGTCCCAGATAACCACATCCGAACCGAAGTTGCTGCATCGAACTACATTCTGATACTGGGCGTTGCTGTCAAGTATGCATCAGTACTATCATCAGCGACCCTGCCTCTCACTCTGGGAGAGAAGCCCCGCCCGTCTTCCTTCATGCGTAGCTCATATCTGTCGGTGTATATGACAGCATCAGAACATAAGCAATTTTGACATTTTCACTTAACCTCGTTTAACCTCGAGGTCCGCTTCTCCACAGAACCAGTTTGTTTTTTTTCATTTTCTCCATGTGTAAATGCTTGTTAAGCATGTTTGTAAGGGAAGGTCATTGGACATATTTCATGTTACCTGTGTATTGTTTAATTTAAATAAGGCGAGGCTGCAGCGGTTCTGTGGATGTGTATTGTTATCGTACGTCTAGATGGCGCGGTCACTAATCGTGAAGGACAGCACAGGATTTACTGGATAATACCATCTTCTTCAGTCAGCAGTCACCTACAACACCAACTGAAGACGTCTTTCATGAACTTCTTTCACTTCAGTCAATATGCGGTCGTTAGATTCACCAGTTCCATTCGTTCTTCATCTAATTCTTACCTTGATCGCGCTCTAGTTTGTTTGTTGATTTTTTATTTTGAGTCAACGAAAATTGCAGTTTTGATGACAAGTTGTGTAGCTATACTGTGTATATCGTAAAACGTAAAACGGGACTAAGGACAATTGTGCAAGGACATAAATAGCGCGAAAAATGCATTATAGTGCTAGAGAATCTACAACAGTTAGCGCGAGTACGAGCTGAATCTACTACTGTAATGGCACGTATGGGTTGAATTTATTACTGTAAGAACACGTAAGGGCTGAATCTACAAACAATCGTAAGGACACGTATGGGCTGAATCTACAAACAAATGTAAGGACACGTACTGGCTGAATCTACAAACAAATGTAAGGACACGTACGGGCTGAATCTACAAACAAATGTAAGGACACGTACTGGCTGAATCTACAAACAAAAGTAAGGACACGTACGGGCTGAATCTACAAATAAATGAAAGGACACAGACGGGCTGAATCTACAAACAAATGTAAGGAAACATACGGACTGAATCTACAAACAAATGTTATGACACGTACGGGCTGAAAATGTACAATGGCTCAAATAACCGCTTTTGTTGCACATGGGAGACCCACTTCCTGTTATTTCTGAAAGTGCTATGGACAGAGAAGGAACTCCGTAGCTCCCACTGTGACTCAGGCAATATATACTGACTTTGTCATGTACCCATTCACAGCAGGCCCGACTGGGATAATTGGTCACACCATGACATCACCCATGACATGCATAGTGTGTCGTAACGTAATTTGATTCTGGTATGTTGGCTTTGTATACCAAGCTAACAAACCATTGTGCACATATCCGAAGATTCGTACATGGGGACCTACTCTAATCGTGGCCTTAGTCTAAAACTGGAGTTACAAGAAGAGGATAATATATTCTTTGAATGTACCCGTACGACTGAATTAGTAGAGTGCAATCGTTCACAGACACGATAATAACGCACATACTTGCAGTTGATGAAAGATATGAGTGCCGCGCTACATTTTATGTTGTTTGACCATGTTGAAGATTTCGGATAATTAGACTCCCATGTCAGCAATGGACTAAAATAAAGTGTAAGCTATGATGTCCTAATATGCTTTTCAAACAAACCATATGTTTGCATTCGTCAACATTAATTATATTTCTCAATTGTATATGCCAATTCAAGTCATACATAGTATATAGTCACAACATGAATACAAATAAACAACACAACTCATATCATATAAGATTAACAAAAAATGTTTGGCAGCCAAGATGTACAATTTGAGCTCGAATTCTAGCAATGCTACTCTCTATTCTTGGAGTCATATTCAATATACGTGAGGGGTGGCGAAGTGGTACAGTAAGTTATGACTTTATTCACAACCCAGACTTGCTTATGTTCGTATTCATAAAGCAACAGACAGCAAATCTTTAGAATTAGTCAAAAATTGTAAAAATCCTACTGGAACCTAATTGATTAAGACATTTGGACCAAAAACAAAAAAACAACTGAAGTACACTATGCCTTAGGAAAATAATACGAACGAGTGAAAAGGACGTTTAAAAATGTATGTACTCACTACGAGATCATCCACAACTCTTAGTCCATGTTGAGGTGTGGTATTTATTTTGATAGCTGAAAAGGTTGCTTGACAACAATACTAAAAACTCCTCGACTACCCCAGCAATGGAAATAAAGTCGTGGGAGAGTTACACAAAATAATAATAATAATATCAACTACTACTAACTCCTTGTGATACAAGCTTGGGTCGTGAAGGAAGTATTCCGCACAAGTTAGATATCAGAAACCGCCATCGGGGATAACGTGTAAGAGTCTTCTTAAACAGCGTGATAGGTAACACTACATTACAGGAAAAGACGTCCATTGCTTCTTTGTTCTTGCACAAAGCTTTTTCAAGCTGTAATATTAATTAACTTATCAGGCAAGTGAGAACCAGAAAGACGTGTTATGATTAGATGAGAGGTTGGCTTATTATCTTTGGTCAGGCTATGAACGATGCGCCCGTTGTATTAGAGTTAAGGAGCTAATATGACAGAGCAAGCTGTGAGTAGAGAAACAAATTAGCATGCGACTAGTTGATATCATTCGAGATTTAGTGAATTGGTACGCGAGTCAAGTTATAAGGCAATACAAATAAAATGCAAGTAGATAATGCTACGATGAATTGATTGGTTGATTCGTGAACTCAGGGGGGAGAAAAGCTAGTATACCAATCAGAATGATGTGGCCTTTAATTGCTATGTCAGGCTAAATTAGCAGGAACAGGTGGGATACGCTGACAAACAGCAAGGAGGTGCGGAAAAGTAAGGCCTGAGAGGTCGAACAGATAGACATAATTTGGTTTCTGCTGTCTGGAGGATTGCTCTGACCACAGTACTTCTTGTTAGTTCCTACGGCTGTTTAGGCTAGCTATTGTGCTGTTTAGTGTTCAATGTTGTTCACGGCGTAGTGTTTCTTAGAGTGTAGTGCTATTTATGATGCAATAAAAGTCGTATATAGTGGTTTGGTCAAGACTTAATAACAAACACTGATGTTTTCAGTAGGACACATCTCAAAAGCATTTCCTCATCGCTGGTTCGGCGCCGCCTCTCTTTCTTCGACGATATAGCAAGCCTCTTTCATTATATCCCGGCTTGCTAGCTTCTACACCGGACTCCGGAAATTATTCACATTGAAGTCGTTCCCAGGGACTCTCTCGCAACACCTGGCAGAGACTTTTTTGCCTTCATTCTATATGCCTTGGATAAATGCAGTCACAGACAGCCATCGCGTCTGGGTTTGGTTCCCATTGCGGGTTATTTAACTTGAGTTTTGTTCATTGGACGCTACCTGTGTGTGCTGTTTCTTCTTCGTATTCTTCTGTTTCATCATCTCTTTCTTCGTGTTCTTCTGTTCCATCATCTCTTTCTTCGTGTTCTTCTGTTCCATCATCTCCTTCTTCGTGCTGTTCTGATCCATCATCTCCTTCTTCGTGTTCTTCTGTTCCATCATCACCTTCTTCGTATTCTTCTGTTCCATCATCTCCTTCTTCGTGTTCTTCTGTTCCACCATCTCCTTTTTCGTGTTCTTCTATTTCATCCTCTCCTTCTTCGTGTTCTTCTGTTTCATTCTATCTTTCTTCGACGATCATTTTGAAAAGAAAGTTGGGACGTTGTGACATTGTTTAAAGCGAAACCGCGAAATCTGCGCCCATCTGCCGTTAACTTCCGATTCCAGCTAGTCTGTCTGGATACCGAGCTTACCTTTTCACTGCGATATTTATTAATTTTAGCCATACTATACTACTGAAGCTAATATCGTAGGCCACCGTCGCTTGGAGGCAGAATATAGTTTTAGTCAAGTCTGGTTTCATGATCCTGACGCAAGCAGCCAGATGTTAGTCGCTGACTGCTGCTGCTCGCTGTGCAACTTTTTTGGCCTGGACTACATGTTATCAATCTCGACTGATTTTCCGGTGCCCATGTACAGCAGCACAGACGTAAATATGTCGTGAACAGGAAACGAACACGGCCTTTTAGTGCAAGACTCTTGCGCTCTAACATGATTGCCACTAGGATTAAACAGGACTGTTTCGTCGACGTTAAAAGTAAATCAAATATGATGATATGAGCAAGCGTAAAATAAAGCAAAAGTGAAATTCAATAAGATGATGAAGGTATTAATTGGAGGCTGTCTAAAACTTGTCATTCAAGTAACGAATACAACCATTAAGGTGAAATCAGGTATGGATGCCAGAAAACAAAACATATCAAACAAAATGAAATTAAGAAAAAGAGCACAAAATACTCCAGAATATAATTTATTGGAATATGTAATATGTGGTATCATAAAAATAACAATTGTATCTAATCAAAATACAGGATAGGGAGCTATGCATGACAAAATAAAGAAACTTTCAAACATGCCAGAAAGGAGAATGCGTTAGGAAGGTTAATGGAGATATATCTTGTTTATAAGAAGAATATAGAAAACACATATGCGGAATAAATAAGTGAACCATTGGACATCAACAGATACAAGATGTAAACATGAAGGTCGTGTCATTCTCATATCAAAAGTAACAATGCAATTCAGATTATAAACATGTGAAAGGCAACAGGCGCAGACACATACAAAATATATCAAAGAGGGAGGCTACAGAGCAGCTTCCAAATTTTGTTCTACCAGGGACCCTCTTTTAAAAGTAAAAGCTCTCTAGCCTGCCACCCCCTTTTGAAATATGCATGTAACCTGCGACCACGTTTTGTAGTAGGCATGTAACCTGCTATCTCTTCTTTAAATTTGGATAAATAAGCCTTTTTAATAGTGAACATTAAAACACATCCCCATAAGATTTTTCAGAATATAATTCTAGCTGAATATTGAATGCGATTATTGTACTTGTATCCGATTACTAGCTTCACAAGTATATGTAGAGTGTTTGGCCAACCGTATGTCATCGTCAACATATAGACTTTCTTGCATTTGTTTTGATATGACGACCTTTTTAAAATCCACTCTCGCAGAGATATTCAGAGTCAAATACCAACCCATTTCCATTACTATTTTCAAATGAAGACATTGTTTACTATTGTAAACACACAGGACATTCATTCCAGATTGATTTCATATATGGAATAATTGAGATGCGCTGTAACAAAAGATATGTAATGGGGGGTCGGCGGTAACAAAAGATATTTAAAGGGGTCCGCGATAGAGACCAGCATAAGAACCGCTGTTCTATAGGATGTCAGTGCCTATTTCCGGTGCAATGACAGCTACCATAGTTGATATATAAATCGCCATCTATTTATATCAATCTTTGCAACAGTACGCAAGAAACTGAATGTTCATATTTTGGAACAGTCAGTATGAGGTGTCAAATAAAAACAAAGCTGATGATTACAATACAGGAAGAGTCAGACATAGAGAAAACAACGAAGCTCACATTAAACAAGTTGTATTTCCTCAACAGAGAGGAACTAGAGAAATAACATTTTGCAAAAAAATTATAGCAGAAAGATGTTTAGAAATATAAACAAACAACACATGTATATGTTCTTTGTAGACTACATAAAGATCCTTTACAGAATGCAGAACAAGAAACTAATTACGTGTCTGGAATACAATACATAGGTTTTTATGTAAAAGACAACAATATTCAGTAATCTATATTGTAAGATCTGGTGCGATTTACTTGCCGTGTATAGATGTAAAAAGAGCAATGTCTACATGGGTGTGTCTCTTCTTACAATTGACATAGAACACATATGTCAACAGACATAATAAATGACAAGACTCATCATTGACAGAGACTCAATCAATAATCTCACCTACGTGGAAGACATCATTCCGCTGGCTGACAACGAATAAGAATAACAATATTTGGTGATTCAAGAAACAAACAAATATCGGGTATATGGACTTGATTCTAACACTGAAACAACGATAGTTATGATAATTAGCAAAGTAGACCAGACATTTTCTCTACAAATAAAAATAGGCGTTCAAACAGTAGAACAGGTCAAAGGTATTCTCCTGTCATGAAAATGTTGTGTGTGAATGTCCACAATCAGTAGATTACTCTTTTGTGCGCCCTGAAAATGACGTTAAATGGGGGTTGCAGTAGCTTTCCCCTTATCTCGGGCGTGCTGATGAAGGTGAACTGGGGTTCTCCAGGCGGTTGTGCTATGCTTGGCTTAATCTGTACGTCACTCACTACTACGGGGATCACATCGATCACTCACCTCGTTAGTCAGGCTGCCATGAAAACAGCCTGTCTCCAGGGAGCCAGTCAGTCGTGGCGAGGGTCTTGGCCAGTATGTTTTGCCTTATCCTGACTAACATGTCCGATCAATATGTTCTGACTGACCATACGTTAGTCTTTCTCCCTATCATGAAAATATAATAAGGTATGTTGTGAAATGGAATTCAGGAAGAGAATAGGGAGGGCCAAATATGCTGTCGCCACATGAGTCACATCCAAACACGGAACTCTCAAATATGCTGTCGCCACATGAGTCACATCCAAACACGGAACTCTCAAATAAGACAGAGCGATTAATTGTTCGTATACTCGTCATTACTATATGGTTGGAGAGGAAACGTGGTGCAGCTGAAATGTGATATATATGTGTGTATATATATATATATATATATATATATATATATATATATATATAGAGAGAGAGAGAGAGAGAAGAAGAACAGGAAACACAATTAAATAAAGTAATGAAGTCTTGGAGAAAATTGAGGCGCAAAGAGATTTGATGAACTTAATCAAGAGACGACAAATGAAGAGAGCGAAGAAAACACTAGATGGGATTCAGCGATATAGAGAGATAAATGGAAACATAAAGGCCAAGATTAAACAGGCCAAGGTGGAATGGATAACGACTCAGTGCGCGGATATCGAACAAAATCTAGGAAGAAAGGATGCAAAGGGCATATAAATTAGTCAAGGACTTCGTAAGGCCTGTACAAAGTCGAAATACAACGATTCAGGACAAGAGTGGGAAATGTCTCACAGAAACTCAAGACATTCGTGAGCGCTGGACAGAGTACTGTTCGGAGCTAAATAAGCATGAAGATCGAGGTGAACCAAGAAATGCAATGTCTCCTGAAGTGAGTCTGATAGAGGAAAATCAAACGATAACAAGGGAAGAAGTAAATGAAGCCGTGAAAATGCTGAAGAGAGGGAAGGCTGTAGGTTTGGATAATATTGCAGCAGAGCTCCTACAGGTGGGAGGTGAGGCAACAATTGATACCCTGACTTACATCTGCAACAGAATGTGGCAGACAGGAGAGTGGCCCACCAGCTGGACAAAATTAGTCATTATACCACTGTCTAAATCAGGAAACCTAAATATGTGTCAGAACTATCGAACAATCAGTCTGATTAGTCATCCAAGTCACGTTCTCTTGAGAATAATACTTAGACTGAAACCACAGGCAGAGAATATCATTGCCGAAGAACAAGAGGGCTTTCGAGCGGGAAGGAGTACCATCGAGCAGATATTTAATCTTCGTCTACTGAATGAGAAGTACTCAGAGTATCAACAACAACTATACCATGCCTTCATTGACTTTAGAAAGGCGTTTGACAGAGTGTGGCATGCGGCGCTATGGTCAACAATGACGCATTATAAGTTCAACAGTGATATTGTGAGGGTAATTGCAAACCTTTATGAGCAGGCGACAAGCGCAGTCTCAGTAGAGGGAACGCTAGGCGATTGGTTCCGTTCGACGGTGGGTGTGAGACAGGGATGTGTACTCTCCCAAACACTCTTCAATATATTCTTGGAGAGAATAATGGAGACGACCTTAAAAGGACATGTTGGCATGGTTAAAATAGGTGATAGGCTTATCACAAACTTCCGATTTGCTGATGATATTGATGTATTGGCAGTCACAGAAATGGAACTCCAGGAGTTGATTGGTAGATTGGATAGAACGGCCCTGAGTTTAGGTATGGAAATAAATGCAGATAAAACAAAGCACATGACCAATAACGTAGCAGGGTTTAAATCTGTAATAGAGTCAAATGGGCAGGAACTTGAGGTGGTAAAACGTTTCAAATATCTGGGATCATTGATCAGTGAAGAGGGATCGAAGCCAGAGGTAATTGCAAGAATAGCACAAACAACAGCGGCGCTGACTAGGCTGAAACCTATATGGCAAGACAAGCGGCTCGCCCTCGGCATAAAAGTTAAGACTAATGCGCTCTTTGGTGCTATCAATATTTATGTATGCCTGCGAGACCTTGACCATTACAGCAGATATTCAGGGCAGGATAGATGCATTGGAAATGATGTCCTATAGAAAACTCCTAAATGTTACATATAAAGATCGTGTCACGAACGTAGAAATACGTCAGAGAGTTGAAGACGATATTGGTCCTTTTGAAGACTGTTCACAGCTATCAAGAAACGAAAGATGGCCTGGTGCGGGCACGTCACGAGGTCCAACGGAATTACCAACTCGATACTCTTTTGTTCCGTACCGGGACAGAGAGGGCGAGGACGTCCAAGGAAGAGATGGGTGGACAACATCACTGAGTAGTCAGGCCTTCGTCCCGGTGAAATACGTCAGGCGGCGACAGACAGAGAGGGATGGCGTGGGATTTTGGGAGTGTCTTCATGTGTGCCCCAACGACCTGATGGGTTACGGGATGAACTGAACTGAACTGAATCAGTGTCAATGAAATAAGATATGTTGGTCACAAGATATACATGACACTTTGCTGAAAATAATACTGGAAGGAAATGTAGAGGGCACAAGTGTCTGCGGACAAGTTACCGTAAGTATCATGTTCGTTGCAGAACGTCGCTTTTGCAACTGACAACATATTTGGCTGTTTTACTCCGGCAGATTGTCTTTTTTACAGTATATGCAGAATTGATTCTGGGTGAGGTGCTTGTTTGGAATACTTGAAATTATGCTACTCCTTCAACCAGTCAGGTGTATTTCCGCTGCCATGTAGTCAAAGTTTACCTGTAGTGCTTTAATTTGTTTATTACATTTTTACTTTATGTGGCTAATTAGGCCTTGGGGAGAGTAGGTGCTGTGTTCGGCAGGAATTTTATTACTTTCAAAATGTTTCCGTATCACCATCATGTTTTTATAGATTTTCTACTAGCAATGGATCTTTTACGCGTGCAAGGTCTATACGGGATCTCCGAGTCTTTTCGTCAATCTCCAGTAGAACTAGATGTTGGTCCCACTGCCATTGAGATCAGATGATGATTGAGACGTGAGGGATTCGATACCCCCATACCCCCACCCCCCGACCCCTTACCCCCACCTTCACTCCCCCACCGCCTCCCCAAAGCGACATGTCTTTCAGTTCAGTTTCTAAGAAAGAATTCAAGTGTTAGCCAAGTGAGGTGGAATAAATAAATTATAAGCAAATCACAACACAATATTATATTTCGCACAATATTATTATCATTCGAGACACAATTTTTCAGATGGTGGACACGCAATACAAACACGGGAATTATTCAGACAGTAAACTGCTAACCTGAAAATGTGAATTTTTCAGACATTGGGTAGATAACATAAAAATGTGAATTGACTCTTTCTTTTCCTTTGACTAAGGCTGGTCATTATTTCTAGAATTATCTCAAAACAGATTTACTAGAAATAAGCAGGTAAGTTCATTAATAAATCCATAATCATCTAGATCGTTCAGATTGTTTTTTTCCATCGTTATTGATCCTACTCCCTGGCGATGTGCCGGAACATACGATATGTTCTTACATTTTACCACGCCTAACCCAGCCAGACTTGGTCATGTTTTTTTATACACAGTTGAATTGATTATAGTGACGTCATTCATGTACGAGTAATTTAACTGTTTGTTGAGTGAATTTTGAATTTTCACAAAAGGAAGCCAAGAATAGTGTCAGGGTCAGGGGAGATATACTGATCAAGACACCAGCTCTCGTCCGCGTTGTGGTCTCTTGAAACAGGCTGGGACACATGATGCTGACCAGCGAGATAGGGATCGACATTATGATCCCCATAATGACGAGCTTAATGAGGAATCGCACATTGCCCTACAACAAGGAGACCATCGGTCTACCATTTCATGTACGTATCAGAAAGTCAAATGAACCATTGTAACATGTCCCCAAATGGCATCACGAGCTGATTTACTCAGCACGAGTGACTTCCACAACAACTCCTCACAATATAATAAAAGACGCATTCAAAAACGGCTCAACTGCATGACATTAGGGCTGTGTTATTCAAGCAGAAAACAACACACACTGTAATCTTCTAAGCAGGCGATCAAAGAACGTTACATACAACACTATCAACATTATGATGTAATACCGCGACCAAAGAAAGCTACAGATAATGCTAGAAACTTTATGATGTAAAATAAATGGAGACATAAGATATATTTGAAGAGCTTGTCAAATGCTGTGGTACAGACTTCCTGGTAGGACCCGAATGTACATGCATGGCTCTACGCTTTGTTACGCATGTAAATTGAAAACAAAGAAGAAAAGTGTATCGATTTAAGATCAATCAGTGACCTGGAGATATCAATTCATGAGAGCTTGATTATCACTGGCGACTGTGGGTTGAGTGTGTTATAAATATGTCGTGGATAATTGAGCGTGGGCGGAGATACGCACGCGTGTTGAGAAACGATTTGAGAAAGTATTAAACAACCAGCAAGTTAGTCAGAGTACATGGGATAGATTGGAAGAACTGGAGAGAGAAAAGCTAGAACAAGGGAAAGAGGGGAAGAGCTGGAGAGAGACAAGCTAGAACAAGCAGAACAAGGGGCAGAACAAGAGATAGAGGGGGAGAAAGGGTGAGAAACAAACTAGAACAGGCAGAACAATGGAAAGAGGGGAAGAACGGGTGAGAGACAAACTAGAACAAGCAGAACAACAGGCAAAACAAGGGATAGAGGGGAAGAACTGGAGAGAGACAAGCTAGAACAAGCAGAACAAGGGGCAGAACAAGAGATAGAGGGGGAGAAAGGGTGAGAAACAAACTAGAACAGGCAGAACAATGGAAAGAGGGGAAGAACGGGTGAGAGACAAACTAGAACAAGCAGACCTCAGGCAAAACAAGGGATAGAGGGGAAGAACTGGAGAGAGACAAGTTAGAACAAGCGGAATAAAAGAAAGAGGGGAAGAACGGGTGAGACACAAACTAGAACAAGCAGAACAAGGGAAAGAGGGGAAGAACTGGAGAGAGACAAGCTAGAACAAGCAGAACAAGGGGCAGAACAAGGGAAAGAGGGGAAGAACTGGAGAGAGACAAGCTTGAACAAGCAGATGAAGGGAAAGAGGGGAAGAACTGGAGAGAGACAAGCTAGAACAAGCAGAACAAAGAAAAGAGGGGAATAACTGGAGAGAGACAAGCTAGAACAAGCAGAACAAGGGAAAGAGGGGAAGAACTGGAGAGAGACAAGCTAGAACAAGCAGAACAAGGAAAAGAGGGGAAGAACTGGAGAGAGACAAGCTAGAACAAGCAGAACAACGGGCAAAACAAGGGATAGAGGGGAAGAACGGGTGAGAGACAAACTAGAACAAGCAGAACAGGGGGCAGAACAAGGGATAGAGGGGAAGAACGGGTGAGAGACAAACTAGAACACGCAGAACAACGGGCAGAACAAGGGATAGAGGGGAAGAACGGGTGAGAGACAAACTAGAACAAGCAGAACAGGGGGCAGAACAAGGGATAGAGGGGAAGAACGGGTGAGAGACAAACTAGAACAAGCAGAACAACGGGCAAAACAAGGGATAGAGGGGAAGAACGGGTGAGAGACAAACTAGAACAAGCAGAACAGGGGGCAGAACAAGGGATAGAGGGGAAGAACGGGTGAGAGACAAACTAGAACACGCAGAACAACGGGCAGAACAAGGGATAGAGGGGAAGAACGGGTGAGAGACAAACTAGAACAAGCAGAACAGGGGGCAGAACAAGGGATAGAGGGGAAGAACGGGTGAGAGACAAACTAGAACAAGCAGAACAGCGGGCAGAACAAGGGATAGAGGGGAGAAAGGGTGAGAGACAAACTAGAACAAGCAATACAAGGGAAAGAGGGGAAGAACGGGTGAGAGACAAACTAGAACAAGCAGAACAAGGGAAAGAGGGGAAGAACGGGTGAGAGACAAACTAGAACAAGCAGAACAACGGGCAAAACAAGGGATATAGGGGAAGAACTGGTGAGAGACAAACTAGAACAAGCAGAACAAGGGAAAGAGGGGAAGAACGGGTAAGAGACAAAATAGAAGAAGCAGAACAACGGGCAAAACAAGGGAGAGGGGAAGAACGGGTTAGAGACAAACTAGAACAGGCAGAACAAGGGAAAGAGGGGAAGAACGGGTGAGAGACAAACTAGAACAAGCAGAACAAGGGGTAAAACAAGGGATAGAGGGGAAGAACGGGTGAGAGATAAACTAGAACAAGCAGAACTAGGGAAAGAGGGAAAGAACGGGTGAGAGACAAACTAGAACAAGCAGAACAACAGACAAAACAAGGGATAGAGGAGAAGAACGGGTGAGAGAGAAACTAGCACAAGCAGAACAACGGGCAACACAAGGGATAGAGGGGAACAACGGGTTAGAGACAAACTAGAACAAGCAGAACAAGGAAAAGAGGGAAAGAACGGGTGAGAGACAATCTAGAACAATCAGAACAAAGGATAGAGGGTAAGAACGGGTGAGAGAAAAACTAGAACAAGCAGAACAACGGGCAAAACAAGGGATAGAGAGGAAGAACGTGTGAAAGACAAACTAGAACAAGCAGAACAAGGGAAAGAAGGGAATAACGGGTGAGAGACAAACTAGAACAAGCAGAACAACGGGAACAACAAGGGATAGAGGGTAAGAACGGATGAGAGACAAACTAGAACAAGCAGAACAACGGGCAAAACAAGGTATAGAGGGGAAGAACGGGTGAGAGACATACTAGAACAAGCACAACAAGAGAAAGAGGGGATGAACGGGTGAGAGATAAACTAGAACAAGCAGAACAGGGAGCAGAACAAGGGATAGAGGGGAAGAACGGGTGAGAGACAAACTAGAACAAGCAGAACAACGGGCAGAACAAGGGATAGAAGGGAGAAAGGGTGAGAGACAAAATAGAACAAGCAGAGCAAGGGAAAGAGGGGAAGAACGGGTGAGAGACAAACTAGAACAAGCAGAACAAGGGGCAGAACAAGGGATAGAGGGAGAGAAAGGGTGAGAGACAAACTAGAACAAGCAGAACAAGGGAAAGAGGGGAAGAACGGGTGAGAGACAAACTAGAACAAGCAGAACAAGGGAAAGAGGGGAAGAACGGGTGAGAGACAAACTAGAACAAGCAGAACAACGGGCAAAACAAGGGAAAGAGGGGAATAACGGGTGAGAGACAAACTAAAACAAGCAGAACAAGAGAAAAAGGGGAAGAACGGGTGAAAGACAACCTAGAACAAGCAGAACAAGGGGCAAAACAATGGAAAGAGGGGAAGAACGGCTGACAGACAAATAGAACAAGCAGAACAAGGGAAAGAGGGTAAAAACGGGTGAGAGACAAACTAGAACAAGCAGAACAAGGAAAAGAGGGGAAGAACGGGTATGAGACAAACTAGAACAAGCAGAACAACAGGAGAAACAAGGGATAGAGGGGAAGAACGGCTGAGAGACAAAATAGAACAAGCAGAATAAGGGAAAGAGGGGGAGAACGGGTGAGAGACCCACTAGAACAAGCAGAACAACAGGCAAAACAAGGGATAGAGGGGAAGAACGGGTGAGAGATAAAATAGAACAAGCAGAACAAGGGAAAGAGGGAAAGAACGGGTGAGAGACAAACTAGAACAGTCAGAACTAGGGAAAGAGGGTAAGAACGGGTGAGAGACAAACTAGAACAATCAGAACAACGGGCAAAACAAGGGATAGAGGGGAAGAACGGGTGAAAGATAAACTAGAACAAGCAGAACAAGGGAAAGATGGGAAGAACGGGTGAGAGACAAACTAGAACAAGCAGAACAACGGGCAAAACAAAGGAAAGAGGGGGAGAAAGGGTGAGAGACAGACTAGAACAAGCAGAACAAGGGAAAGAGGGGAAGAACGGGTGAGAGATAAACTAGAACAAGCAGAACAAGGGGCAGAATAAGGGATAGAGGGGAAGAACGGGTGAGAGACAAACTAGAACAAGCAGAACAACGGGCAGAACAAGGGATAGAGGGGAGAAAGGGTTAGAGATAAACTAGAACAAGCAGAGCAAGGGAAAGAGGGGAAGAACGGGTGAGAGACAAACTAAAACAAGCAGAACAACGGGCAAAACAAGGGAAAGAGGGGAAGAACGGGTGAGAGACAAACTAGAACAAGCAGAACAAGGGAAAGAGGTGAAGAACGGGTGAGAGACAAACTAGAACAAGCAGAACAATCGAAAGAGGGGAAGAACGGGTGAGAGACTAACTAGAACAAGCAGAACAAGGGGCAAAACAAGGGACAGAGGGGAAGAACGGGTGAGAGACAAATAGAACAAGCAGAACAAGGGAAAGAGGGGAAAAACGGGTGAGAGACAAACTAGAACAAGCAGAACAAGGAAAACAAAGGAAAAGAACGGGTAAGAGACAAATTAGAACAAGCAGAACAACAGGCAAAAAAGGGATAGAGGGGAAGAACGGGTGAGAGACAAACTAGAACAAGCAGAACAAGGAAAAGAGGGGAAGAACGGGTGAGAGACAAACTAGAACAAGCAGAACAACAGGCAAAACAAGGGATAGAGGGGAAGAACGGGTGAGAGACAAACTAGAACAAGCAGAACAAGATAAAGGGGAAGAACGGGTGAGAGACAAACTAGAACAAGTAGAAAAATGGGCAAAACAAGGGAGAGGGGAAGAATGGGTTAGAGACAAACTAGAACAAGCAGAACAAGGGAAAGAGGGAAAGAACGGGTGGGAGACAAACTAGAACAGTCAGAACAAGGGAAATAGTTTAAGAACGGGTGAGAGACAAACTAGAACAAGCAGAACAACGGGCAAAACAAGGGATAGAGGGGAAGAACGGGTGAAAGACAACCTAGAACAAGCAGAACATGGGAAAGAAGGGAAGAACGGGTGAGAGACAAACTAGAACAAGCAGAACAACGGGCAAAACAAGGGATAGACGGGAAGAACGGGACAGAGACAAACTAGAACAAGCAGAACAACGGGCAAAACAAGGGATAGAGGGGAAAAACGGGTGAGAGACAAACTAGAACAAGCAGAACAAGGGAAAAAGTGGAAGAACGGGTAAGAGACAAACTAGAACAAGCAGAACAACGGGCAAAACAAGGGATACAGGGTAAGAACGGATGAGAGACAAACTAGAACAAGCAGAACAACGGGCAAAACAAGATATAGAGGGGAAGAACGGGTGAGAGACATACTAGAACAAGCACAACAAGGGAAAGAGGGGAAGAACGGGTGAGAGACAAAGTAGAACAAGCAAAACAACAGGAAAAACAAGGGATAGAGGGGAAGAACTGGAGAGAGACAAGCTAGAATAAGCAGAACAAGAGGCAGAACAAGAGATAGAGGGGGAGAAAGGGTGAGATACAAAATAGAACAAGCAGAACAATGGAAAGAGGGGAAGAACGGGTGAGAGACAAACTAGAACAAGCAGAACAAGGGAAAGAGGGGAAGTACGGGTGAGAGACAAACTAGAACAAGCAGAACAAGGAAAAGAGGGGAAGAACGTGTGAGAGACAAACTAGAACAAGCAGAACAAGGGGTAAAACAAGGGAAAGAGGGAAAGAACGGGTGAGAGATAAATAGAACAAGCAGAACAAGGGAAAGAGGGGAAAACGGGTGAGAGACAAACTAGAACAAGCAGAACAACGAGCAAAACAAGGAATAGAGGGGAAGAACGGGTGAGAGACAAACTAGAACAAGCAGAACAAGGGAAAGAGGGGAAGAACGGGTGAGAGATAAACTAGAACAAGCAGAACAAGGGGCAGAATAAGGGATAGAGTGGAAGAACGGATGAGAGACAAACTAGAACAAGCAGAACAACGGGCAGAACAAGGGATAGAGGGGAGAAAGGGTGAGAGATAAACTAGAACAAGCAGAGCAAGGGAAAGAGGGGAAGAACGGGTGAGAGACAAACTAGAACAAGCAGAACAAGGGGTAAAACAAGGGATAGAGGGGGAGAAAGAGTGAGAGACAAACTAGAACAAACAGAACAAGGGAAAGAGGGGAAGAACGGGTGAGAGACAAACTAGAACAAGCAAAACAAGGGAAAGAGGGGAAGAACAGGTGAGAGACAAACTAGAACAAGCAGAAAACGGGCAAAACAAGGGATAGAGGGTAAGAACGGGTGAAAGATAAACTAGAGCAAGCAGAACAAGGGAAAGATGGGAAGAACGGGTGAGAGACAAACTAGAACAAGCAGAACAACGGGCAAAACAAGGGATAGAGGGGGAGAAAGGGTGAGAGACAGACTAGAACAAGCAGAACAAGGGAAAGAGGGTAGAAAGGCTGAGAGACAAACTATATCAAGCACAACAAGGGAAAGAGGGGAAGAACTGGTGAGAGACAAAGTAGAACAAGCAGAACAAGGGATTGAGGGGAGAAAGGGTGAGAGACAAACTAGAATAAGCAGAACAAGGGAAAGAGGGGAAGAACGGGTGAGAGACAAACTAGAACAAGCAAAACAACAGGCAAAACAAGGGATAGAGAGGAAGAACTGGAGAGAGACAAGCTAGAACAAGCAGAACAAGGGGCAGAACAAGAGATAGAGGGGGAGAAAGGGTGAGATACAAACTAGAACAAACAGAACAATGGAAAGAGGGGAAGAACGGGTGAGAGACAAACTAGAACAAGCAGAACAAGGGAAAGAGGGGAAGAACGGGTGAGAGACAAACTAGAACAAGCAGAACAATGCAAAGAGGGGAAGAACGGGTAAGAGACAAACTAGAACAAACAGAACAAGGGGTAAAACAAGGGATAGAGGGAAGGAACGGGTGAGAGACAAACTAGAACAAGCAGAACAAGGGAAAGCGGGGAAGAACGGGTGAGAGATAAACTAGAACAAGCAGAACAAGGGGCAGAATAAGGGATAGAGAGGAAGAACGGGTGAGAGACAAACTAGAACAAGCAGAACAACGGGCAGAACAAGGGATAGAGGGGAGAAATGGTGAGAGATAAACTAGAACAAGCAGAGCAAGCGAAAGAGGGTAAGAACGGGTGAGAGACAAACTAGAACAAGCAGAACAAGGGAAAGAGGGGAAGAACGGGTGAGAGACAAACTAAAACAAGCAGAACAACGGGCAAAACAAGGGATAGAGGGGAAGAACGGGTGAGAGACAAACTAGAACAAGCAGAACAAGGGAAAGAGGTGAAGAACGGGTGAGAGACAAACTAGAACAAGCAGAACAATCGAAAGAGGGGAAGAACGGGTGAGAGACTAACTAGAACAAGCAGAACAAGGGGCAAAACAAGGGACAGAGGGGAAGAACGGGTGAGAGACAAATTGAACAAGCAGAACAAGGGAAAGAGGGGAAAAACGGGTGACAGACAAACTAGAACAAGCAGAACAAGGAAAACAAAGGAAAAGAACGGGTAAGAGACAAACTAGAACAAGCAGAACAACAGGCAAAAAAGGGATAGAGGGGAAGAACGGGTGAGAGACAAACTAGAACAAGCAGAACAAGATAAAGGGGAAGAACGGGTGAGAGACAAACTAGAACAAGTAGAAAAATGGGCAAAACAAGGGAGAGGGGAAGAATGGGTTAGAGACAAACTAGAACAAGCAGAACAAGGGAAAGAGGGAAAGAACAAGTGGGAGACAAACTAGAACAGTCAGAACAAGGGAAATAGTTTAAGAACGGGTGAGAGACAAACTAGAACAAGCAGAACAACGGGCAAAACAAGGGATAGAGGGGAAGAACGGGTGAAAGACAACCTAGAACAAGCAGAACATGGGAAAGAAGGAAAGAACGGGTGAGAGACAAACTAGAACAAGCAGAACAACGGGCAAAACAAGGGATAGACGGGAAGAACGGGACAGAGACAAACTAGAACAAGCAGAACAACGGGCAAAACAAGGGATAGAGGGGAAAAACGGGTGAGAGACAAACTAGAACAAGCAGAACAAGGGAAAAAGTGGAAGAACGGGTAAGAGACAAACTAGAACAAGCAGAACAACGGGCAAAACAAGGGATAGAGGGTAAGAACGGATGAGAGACAAACTAGAACAAGCAGAACAACGGGCAAAACAAGATATAGAGGGGAAGAACGGGTGAGAGACATACTAGAACAAGCACAACAAGGGAAAGAGGGGAAGAACTGGTGAGAGACAAAGTAGAACAAGCAAAACAACAGGAAAAACTAGGGATAGAGGGGAAGAACTGGAGAGAGACAAGCTAGAATAAGCAGAACAAGGGGCAGAACAAGAGATAGAGGGGGAGAAAGGGTGAGATACAAACTAGAACAAGCAGAACAATGGAAAGAGGGGAAGAACGGGTGAGAGACAAACTAGAACAAGCAGAACAAGGAAAAGAGGGGAAGAACGGGTGAGAGACAAACTAGAACAAGCAGAACAAGGGGTAAAACAAGGGATAGAGGGAAAGAACGGGTGAGAGATAAATAGAACAAGCAGAACAAGGGAAAGAGGGGAAAACGGGTGAGAGACAAACTAGAACAAGCAGAACAACGGGAAAAACAAGGAATAGAGGGGAAGAACGGGTGAGAGACAAACTAGAACAAGCAGAACAAGGGAAAGAGGGGAAGAACGGGTGAGAGATAAACTAGAACAAGCAGAACAAGGGGCAGAATAAGGGATAGAGTGGAAGAACGGGTGAGAGACAAACTAGAACAAGCAGAACAACGGGCAGAACAAGGGATAGAGGGGAGAAAGGGTGAGAGATAAACTAGAACAAGCAGAGCAAGGGAAAGAGGGGAAGAACGGGTGAGAGACAAACTAGAACAAGCAGAACAAGGGGTAAAACAAGGGATAGAGGGGGAGAAAGGGTGAGAGACAAACTAGAACAAACAGAACAAGGGAAAGAGGGGAAGAACGGGTGAGAGACAAACTAGAACAAGCAAAACAAGGGAAAGAGGGGAAGAACGGGTGAGAGACAAACTAGAACAAGCAGAAAACGGGCAAAACAAGGGATAGAGGGGAAGAACGGGTGAAAGATAAACTAGAGCAAGCAGAACAAGGGAAAGATGGGAAGAACGGGTGAGAGACAAACTAGAACAAGCAGAACAACGGGCAAAACAAGGGATAGAGGGGGAGAAAGGGTGAGAGACAGACTAGAACAAGCAGAACAAGGGAAAGAGGGTAGAAAGGCTGAGAGACAAACTATAACAAGCACAACAAGGGAAAGAGGGGAAGAACTGGTGAGAGACAAAGTAGAACAAGCAGAACAAGGGATTGAGGGGAGAAAGGGTGAGAGACAAACTAGAATAAGCAGAACAAGGGAAAGAGGGGAAGAACGGGTGAGAGACAAACTAGAACAAGCAAAACAACAGGCAAAACAAGGGATAGAGAGGAAGAACTGGAGAGCGACAAGCTAGAACAAGCAGAACAAGGGGCAGAACAAGAGATAGAGGGGGAGAAAGGGTGAGATACAAACTAGAACAAACAGAACAATGGAAAGAGGGGAAGAACGGGTGAGAGACAAACTAGAACAAGCAGAACAAGGGAAAGAGGGGAAGAACGGGTGAGAGACAAACTAGAACAAGCAGAACAAGGCAAAGAGGGGAAGAACGGGTAAGAGACAAACTAGAACAAGCAGAACAAGGGGTAAAACAAGGGATAGAGGGAAAGAACGGGTGAGAGATAAATAGAACAAGCAGAACAAGGGAAAGAGGGGAAAACGGGTGAGAGACAAACTAGAACAAGCAGAACAACGGGCAAAACAAGGAATAGAGGGGAAGAACGGGTGAGAGACAAACTAGAACAAGCAGAACAAGGGAAAGAGGGGAAGAACGGGTGAGAGATAAACTAGAACAAGCAGAACGAGGGGCAGAATAAGGGATAGAGGGGAAGAACGGGTGAGAGACAAACTAGAACAAGCAGAACAACGGGCAGAACAAGGGATAGAGGGGAGAAATGGTGAGAGATAAACTAGAACAAGCAGAGCAAGCGAAAGAGGGTAAGAACGGGTGAGAGACAAACTAGAACAAGCAGAACAACGGGCAAAACAAGGAATAGAGGGGAAGAACGGGTGAGAGACAAACTAGAACAAGCAGAACAAGGGAAAGAGGGGAAGAACGGGTGAGAGATAAACTAGAACAAGCAGAACAAGGGGCAGAATAAGGGATAGAGGGGAAGAACGGGTGAGAGACAAACTAGAACAAGCAGAACAACGGGCAGAACAAGGGATAGAGGGGAGAAATGGTGAGAGATAAACTAGAACAAGCAGAGCAAGCGAAAGAGGGTAAGAACGGGTAAGAGACAAACTAGAACAAGCAGAACAAGGGGCAGAACAAGGGATAGAGGGGGAGAAAGGGTGAGAGACAAACTAGAACAAGCAGAACAAGGGAAAGAGGGGAAGAACGGGTGAGAGACAAACTAGAACAAGCAGAACAAGGGAAAGAGGGGAAGAACGGGTGAGAGACAAACTAAAACAAGCAGAACAACGGGCAAAACAAGGGATGGAGGGGAAGAACGGGTGAGAGACAAACTAGAACAAGCAGAACAAGGGAAAGAGGTGAAGAACGGGTGAGAGAAAAAGTAGAACAAGCAGAACAATCGAAAGAGGGGAAGAACGGGTGGGGGACAAACTAGAACAAGCAGAACAAGGGGCAAAACAAGGGACAGAGGGGAAGAACGGGTGAGAGACAAATAGAACAAGCAGAACAAGGGAAAGAGGGGAAAAACGGGTGAGAGACAAACTAGAACAAGCAGAACAAGCAAAACAGGGGAAGAACGGGTGAGAGACAAACTAGAACAAGCAGAACAACAGGCAAAAAAGGGATAGAGGGGAAGAACGGGTGAGAGACAAACTAGAACAAGCAGAACAAGGGAAAGAGGGGAAGAACGGGTGAGAGACAAACTAGAACAAGCAGAACAACAGGCAAAACAAGGGATAGAGGGGAAGAACGGGTGAGAGATAAACTAGAACAAGCAGAACAAGGGAAAGAGGGGAAGAACGGGTGAGAGACAAACTAGAACAAGTAGAAAAATGGGCAAAACAAGGGAGAGGGGAAGAACGGGTTAGAGACAAACTAGAACAAGCAGAACAAGGGAAAGAGGGAAAGAACGGGTGGGAGACAAACTAGAACAATCAGAACAAGGGAAATAGTTTAAGAACGGGTGAGAGACAAACTAGAACAAGCAGAACAACGGGCAAAACAAGGGATAGAGGGGAAGAACGGGTGAAAGACAACCTAGAACAAGCAGAACAAGGGAAAGAAGGGAAGAACGGGTCAGAGACAAACTAGAACAAGCAGAACAACGGGCAAAACAAGGGATAGAGGGGAAGAAAGGGACAGAGACAAACTAGAACAAGCAGAACAACGGGCAAAACAAAGGATAGAGGGGAAAAACGGGTGAGAGACAAACTAGAACAAGCAGAACAAGGGAAAAAGGGAAAGAACGGGTAAGAGACAAACTAGAACAAGCAGAACAACGGGCAAAACAAGGGATAGAGGGTAAGAACGGATGAGAGAAAAACTAGAACAAGCAGAACAACGGGCAAAACAAGGTATAGAGGGGAAGAACGGGTGAGAGACATACTAGAACAAGCACAACAAGGGAAAGAGGGGAAGAACGGGTGAGAGACAAACTAGAACAAGCAGAACAAGGGGCAGAACAAGGGATAGAGGGGAAGAACGGGTGAGAAACAAACTAGAACAAGCAGAACAACGGGCAGAACAAGGGATAGAGGAGAGAAAGGGTGAGAGACAGACTAGAACAAGCAGAACAAGGGAAAGAGGGGAAGAACTGGTGAGAGACAAAGTAGAACAAGCAGAACAAGGGATTGAGGGGAGAAAGGGTGAGAGACAAACTAGAATAAGCAGAACAAGGGAAAGAGGGGAAGAACGGGTGAGAGACAAACTAGAACAAGCAAAACAACAGGCAAAACAAGGGATAGAGAGGAAGAACTGGAGAGAGACAAGCTAGAACAAGCAGAACAAGGGGCAGAACAAGAGATAGAGGGGGAGAAAGGGTGAGATACAAACTAGAACAAACAGAACAATGGAATGAGGGGAAGAACGGGTGAGAGACAAACTAGAACAAGCAGAACAAGGGAAAGAGGGGAATATGGGTGAGAGACAAACTAGAACAAGCAGAACAAGGCAAAGAGGGGAAGAACGGGTAAGAGACAAACTAGAACAAGCAGAACAAGGGGTAAAACAAGGGATAGAGGGAAAGAACGGGTGAGAGATAAATAGAACAAGCAGAACAAGGGAAAGAGGGGAAGAACGGGTGAGAGATAAACTAGAACAAGTAGAACAAGGGGCAGAATAAGGGATAGAGGGGAAGAACGGGTGAGAGACAAACTAGAACAAGCAGAACAACGGGCAGAACAAGGGATAGAAGGGAGAAATGGTGAGAGATAAACTAGAACAAGCAGAGCAAGCGAAAGAGGGTAAGAACGGGTGAGAGACAAACTAGAACAAGCAGAACAAGGGGCAGAACAAGGGATAGAGGGGGAGAAAGGGTGAGAGACAAACTAGAACAAGCAGAACAAGGGAAAGAGGGGAAGAACGGGTGAGAGACAAACTAGAACAAGCAGAACAAGGGAAAGAGGGGAAGAACGGGTGAGAGACAAACTAAAACAAGCAGAACAACGGGCAAAACAAGGGATGGAGGGGAAGAACTGGTGAGAGACAAACTAGAACAAGCAGAACAAGGGAAAGAGGTGAAGAACGGGTGAGAGACAAAGTAGAACAAGCAGAACAATCGAAAGAGGGGAAGAACGGGTGGGAGACAAACTAGAACAAGCAGAACAAGGGGCAAAACAAGCGACAGAGGGGAAGAACGGGTGAGAGACAAATAGAACAAGCAGAACAAGGGAAAGAGGGGAAAAACGGGTGAGAGACAAACTAGAACAAGCAGAACAAGCAAAACAGGGGAAGAACGGGTGAGAGACAAACTAGAACAAGCAGAACAACAGGCAAAAAAGGGATAGAGGGGAAGAACGGGTGAGAGACAAACTAGAACAAGCAGAACAAAGGAAAGAGGGGAAGAACGGGTGAGAGACAAACTAGAACAAGCAGAACAACAGGCAAAACAAGGTATAGAGGGGACGAACGGGTGAGAGACATACTAGAACAAGCACAACAAGGGAAAGAGGGGAAGAACGGGTGAGAGACAAACTATAACAAGCAGAACAAGGGGCAGAACAAGGGATAGAGGGGAAGAACGGGTGAGAAACAAACTAGAACAAGCAGAACAACGGGCAGAACAAGGGATAGAGGAGAGAAAGGGTGAGAGACAAACTAGAACAAGCAGAGCAAGGGAAAGAGGGGAAGAAAGGGTGAGAGACAAACTAGAACAAGCAGAACAAGGGGCATACCAAGGGATAGAGGGGGAGAAAGGGTGAGAGACAAACTAGAACCAGCAGAACAAGGGAAAGAGGGGAAGAACGGTTGAGAGACAAACTAGAACAAGCAGAACAAGGAAAAGAGGGGAAGAACGGGTGAGAGACAAACTAGAACAAGCAGAACAACGGGCAAAACAAGGGATAGAGGGGAAGAAAGGGTGAGAGACAAACTAGAACAAGCAGAACAAGGGAAAGAGGGGAAGAACGGGTGAGAGACAAACTAGAACAAGCAGAACAAGGGAAAGAGGGGAAGAACGGGTGAGAGACAAACTAGAACAAGCAGAACAAAGGGCAAAACAAGGTTAGAGAGAAAGAACGGGTGACAGACAAATAGAACAAGCAGAACAAGGGAAAGAGGGGAAAAACGGGTGAGAGACAAACTAGAACAAGTAGAACAAGGAAAAGAGGGGAATAACGGGTGAGAGACAAACTAGAACAAGCAGAACAACAGGCAAAACAAGTGATAGAGGGGAAGAACTGGTGAGAGACAAATTAGAACAAGCAGAACAAGGGAAAGAGGGGAAGAACGGGTGAGAGACAAACTAGAACAAGCAGAACAACAGGCAAAACAAGGAATAGAGGGGAAGAACGGGTGAGAGATAAACTAGAACAAGCAGAACAAGGGAAAGAGGGAAAGAACGGGTGAGAGACAAACTAGAACAAGCAGAACAACGGGAAAAACAAGGGAGAGGGGAAGAACGGGTTAGAGACAAACTAGAACAAGCAGAACAAGGAAAAGAGGGAAAGAACGGGTGAGAGACAAACTAGAACAGTCAGAACAAGGGAAAGAGGGTAAGAACGGGTGAGAGACAAACTAGAACAAGCAGAACAACGGGAAAAACAAGGGATAGAGGGGAAGAACGGGTGAAAGACAAACTAGAACAAGCAGAACAAGGGAAAGAAGGGAAGAACGGGTGAGAGACAAACTAGAACAAGCAGAACAACGGGCAAAACAAGGGATAGAGGGGGAGAAAGGGTGAGAGACAGACTAGAACAAGCAGAACAAGGGAAAGATGGGAAGAACGGGTGAGAGACAAAGTAGAACAAGCAGAACAAGGGATTGAGGGGAGAAAGGGTGAGAGACAAACTAGAACAAGCAGAACAAGGGAAAGAGGGCAAGAACGGGTGAGAGACAAACTAGAACAAGCAGAACAAGGGGTAAAACAAGGGATAGAGGGAAAGAACGGGACAGAGACAAACTAGAACAAGCAGAACAACGGGCAAAACAAAGGATAGAGGGGAAAAACGGCTGAGAGACAAACTAGAACAAGCAGAACAAGGGAAAAAGGGGAAGAACGGGTAAGAGACAAAATAGAACAAGCAGAACAACGGGCAAAACAAGGGATAGAGGGTAAGAACTGATGAGAGACAAACTAGAACAAGCAGAACAACGGGCAAAACAAGGTATAGAGGGGAAGAACGGGTGAGAGACATACTAGAACAAGCACAACAAGGGAAAGAGGGGAAGAACGGGTGAGAGACAAACTAGAACAAGCAGAACAAGGGGCAGAACAAGGGATAGAGGGGAAGAACGCGTGAGAAACAAACTAGAACAAGCAGAACAACGGGCAGAACAAGGGATAGAGGAGAGAAAGGGTGAGAGACAAACTAGAACAAGCAGAGCAAGGGAAAGAGGGGGAGAAAGGGTGAGAGACAAACTAGAACAAGCAGAACAAGGGGCAGAACAAGGGATAGAGGGGGAGAAAAGGTGAGAGACAAACTAGAACAAGCAGAACAACGGGCAGAACAAGGGATAGAAGGGAGAAATGGTGAGAGATAAACTAGAACAAGCAGAGCAAGCGAAAGAGGGTAAGAACGGGTGAGAGACAAACTAGAACAAGCAGAACAAGGGGCAGAACAAGGGATAGAGGGGGAGAAAGGGTGAGAGACAAACTAAAACAAGCAGAACAAGGGAAAGAGGGGAAGAACGGGTGAGAGACAAACTAGAACAAGCAGAACAAGGGAAAGAGGGGAAGAACGGGTGAGAGACAAACTAAAACAAGCAGAACAACGGGCAAAACAAGGGATGGAGGGGAAGAACGGGTGAGAGACAAACTAGAACAAGCAGAACAAGGGAAAGAGGTGAAGAACGGGTGAGAGACAAAGTAGAACAAGCAGAACAAGGGAAAGAGGGGAAGAACGGGTGAGAGATAAACTAGAACAAGCAGAACAAGGGGCAGAATAAGGGATAGAGGGGAAGAACGGGTGAGAGACAAACTAGAACAAGCAGAACAACGGGCAGAACAAGGGATAGAAGGGAGAAATGGTGAGAGATAAACTAGAACAAGCAGAGCAAGCGAAAGAGGGTAAGAACGGGTGAGAGACAAACTAGAACAAGCAGAACAAGGGGCAGAACAAGGGATAGAGGGGGAGAAAGGGTGAGAGACAAACTAGAACAAGCAGAACAAGGGAAAGAGGGGAAGAACGGGTGAGAGACAAACTAGAACAAGCAGAACAAGGGAAAGAGGGGAAGAACGGGTGAGAGACAAACTAAAACAAGCAGAACAACGGGCAAAACAAGGGATGGAGGGGAAGAACTGGTGAGAGACAAACTAGAACAAGCAGAACAAGGGAAAGAGGTGAAGAACGGGTGAGAGACAAAGTAGAACAAGCAGAACAATCGAAAGAGGGGAAGAACGGGTGGGAGACAAACTAGAACAAGCAGAACAAGGGGCAAAACAAGCGACGGAGGGGAAGAACGGGTGAGAGACAAATAGAACAAGCAGAACAAGGGAAAGAGGGGAAAAACGGGTGAGAGACAAACTAGAACAAGCAGAACAAGCAAAACAGGGGAAGAACGGGTGAGAGACAAACTAGAACAAGCAGAACAACAGGCAAAAAAGGGATAGAGGGGAAGAACGGGTGAGAGACAAACTAGAACAAGCAGAACAAAGGAAAGAGGGGAAGAACGGGTGAGAGACAAACTAGAACAAGCAGAACAACAGGCAAAACAAGGTATAGAGGGGAAGAACGGGTGAGAGACATACTAGAACAAGCACAACAAGGGAAAGAGGGGAAGAACGGGTGAGAGACAAACTATAACAAGCAGAACAAGGGGCAGAACAAGGGATAGAGGGGAAGAACGGGTGAGAAACAAACTAGAACAAGCAGAACAACGGGCAGAACAAGGGATAGAGGAGAGAAAGGGTGAGAGACAAACTAGAACAAGCAGAGCAAGGGAAAGAGGGGAAGAAAGGGTGAGAGACAAACTAGAACAAGCAGAACAAGGGGCATACCAAGGGATAGAGGGGGAGAAAGGGTGAGAGACAAACTAGAACCAGCAGAACAAGGGAAAGAGGGGAAGAACGGTTGAGAGACAAACTAGAACAAGCAGAACAAGGAAAAGAGGGGAAGAACGGGTGAGAGACAAACTAGAACAAGCAGAACAACGGGCAAAACAAGGGATAGAGGGGAAGAAAGGGTGAGAGACAAACTAGAACAAGCAGAACAAGGGAAAGAGGGGAAGAACGGGTGAGAGACAAACTAGAACAAGCAGAACAAGGGAAAGAGGGGAAGAACGGGTGAGAGACAAACTAGAACAAGCAGAACAAAGGGCAAAACAAGGTTAGAGAGAAAGAACGGGTGACAGACAAATAGAACAAGCAGAACAAGGGAAAGAGGGGAAAAACGGGTGAGAGACAAACTAGAACAAGTAGAACAAGGAAAAGAGGGGAATAACGGGTGAGAGACAAACTAGAACAAGCAGAACAACAGGCAAAACAAGTGATAGAGGGGAAGAACTGGTGAGAGACAAATTAGAACAAGCAGAACAAGGGAAAGAGGGGAAGAACGGGTGAGAGACAAACTAGAACAAGCAGAACAACAGGCAAAACAAGGAATAGAGGGGAAGAACGGGTGAGAGATAAACTAGAACAAGCAGAACAAGGGAAAGAGGGAAAGAACGGGTGAGAGACAAACTAGAACAAGCAGAACAACGGGAAAAACAAGGGAGAGGGGAAGAACGGGTTAGAGACAAACTAGAACAAGCAGAACAAGGAAAAGAGGGAAAGAACGGGTGAGAGACAAACTAGAACAGTCAGAACAAGGGAAAGAGGGTAAGAACGGGTGAGAGACAAACTAGAACAAGCAGAACAACGGGAAAAACAAGGGATAGAGGGGAAGAACGGGTGAAAGACAAACTAGAACAAGCAGAACAAGGGAAAGAAGGGAAGAACGGGTGAGAGACAAACTAGAACAAGCAGAACAACGGGCAAAACAAGGGATAGAGGGGGAGAAAGGGTGAGAGACAGACTAGAACAAGCAGAACAAGGGAAAGATGGGAAGAACGGGTGAGAGACAAAGTAGAACAAGCAGAACAAGGGATTGAGGGGAGAAAGGGTGAGAGACAAACTAGAACAAGCAGAACAAGGGAAAGAGGGCAAGAACGGGTGAGAGACAAACTAGAACAAGCAGAACAAGGGGTAAAACAAGGGATAGAGGGAAAGAACGGGACAGAGACAAACTAGAACAAGCAGAACAACGGGCAAAACAAAGGATAGAGGGGAAAAACGGCTGAGAGACAAACTAGAACAAGCAGAACAAGGGAAAAAGGGGAAGAACGGGTAAGAGACAAAATAGAACAAGCAGAACAACGGGCAAAACAAGGGATAGAGGGTAAGAACTGATGAGAGACAAACTAGAACAAGCAGAACAACGGGCAAAACAAGGTATAGAGGGGAAGAACGGGTGAGAGACATACTAGAACAAGCACAACAAGGGAAAGAGGGGAAGAACGGGTGAGAGACAAACTAGAACAAGCAGAACAAGGGGCAGAACAAGGGATAGAGGGGAAGAACGCGTGAGAAACAAACTAGAACAAGCAGAACAACGGGCAGAACAAGGGATAGAGGAGAGAAAGGGTGAGAGACAAACTAGAACAAGCAGAGCAAGGGAAAGAGGGGGAGAAAGGGTGAGAGACAAACTAGAACAAGCAGAACAAGGGGCAGAACAAGGGATAGAGGGGGAGAAAAGGTGAGAGACAAACTAGAACAAGCAGAACAACGGGCAGAACAAGGGATAGAAGGGAGAAATGGTGAGAGATAAACTAGAACAAGCAGAGCAAGCGAAAGAGGGTAAGAACGGGTGAGAGACAAACTAGAACAAGCAGAACAAGGGGCAGAACAAGGGATAGAGGGGGAGAAAGGGTGAGAGACAAACTAGAACAAGCAGAACAAGGGAAAGAGGGGAAGAACGGGTGAGAGACAAACTAGAACAAGCAGAACAAGGGAAAGAGGGGAAGAACGGGTGAGAGACAAACTAAAACAAGCAGAACAACGGGCAAAACAAGGGATGGAGGGGAAGAACGGGTGAGAGACAAACTAGAACAAGCAGAACAAGGGAAAGAGGTGAAGAACGGGTGAGAGACAAAGTAGAACAAGCAGAACAATCGAAAGAGGGGAAGAACGGGTGGGAGACAAACTAGAACAAGCAGAACAAGGGGCAAAACAAGGGACAGAGGGGAAGAACGGGTGAGAGACAAATAGAACAAGCAGAACAAAGGAAAGAGGGGAAAAACGGGTGAGAGACAAACTAGAACAAGCAGAACAAGCAAAACAGGGGAAGAACGGGTGAGAGACAAACTAGAACAAGCAGAACAACAGGCAAAAAAGGGATAGAGGGGAAGAACGGGTGAGACAAACTAGAACAAGCAGAACAAGGGAAAGAGGGGAAGAACGGGTGAGAGACAAACTAGAACAAGCAGAACAACAGGCAAAACAAGGGATAGAGGGGAAGAACGGGTGAGAGATAAACTAGAACAAGCAGAAAAATGGGCAAAACAAGGGAGAGGGGAAGAACGGGTTAGAGACAAACTAGAACAAGCAGAACAAGGGAAAGAGGGAAAGAACGGGTGAGAGACGAACTAGAACAGTCAGAACAAGGGAAAGAGGGTAAGAACGGGTGAGAGACAAACTAGAACAAGCAGAACAACGGGAAAAACAAGGGATAGAGGGGAAGAACGGGTGAAAGATAAACTAGAACAAGCAGAACAAGGGAAAGAAGGGAAGAACGGGTGAGAGACAAACTAGAACAAGCAGAACAACGGGCAAAACAAGGGATAGAGGGGGAGAAAGGGTGAGAGACAGACTAGAACAAGCAGAACAAGGGAAAGAGGGGAAGAACGGGTGAGAGACAAAGTAGAACAAGCAGAACAAGGGATTGAGGGGAGAAAGGGTGAGAGACAAACTAGAACAAGCAGAACAAGGGAAAGAGGGGAAGAACGGGTGAGAGACAAACTAGAACAAGCAGAACAAGGGGTAAAACAAGGGATAGAGGGAAAGAACGGGACAGAGACAAACTAGAACAAGCAGAACAACGGGCAAAACAAGGGATAGAGGGGAAAAACGGCTGAGAGACAAACTAGAACAAGCAGAACAAGGGAAAGAGGTGAAGAACGGGTGAGAGACAAAGTAGAACAAGCAGAACAATCGAAAGAGGGGAAGAACGGGTGGGAGACAAACTAGAACAAGCAGAACAAGGGGCAAAACAAGGGACAGAGGGGAAGAACGGGTGAGAGACAAATAGAACAAGCAGAACAAGGGAAAGAGGGGAAAAACGGGTGAGAGACAAACTAGAACAAGCAGAACAAGCAAAACAGGGGAAGAACGGGTGAGAGACAAACTAGAACAAGCAGAACAACAGGCAAAAAAGGGATAGAGGGGAAGAACGGGTGAGACAAACTAGAACAAGCAGAACAAGGGAAAGAGGGGAAGAACGGGTGAGAGACAAACTAGAACAAGCAGAACAACAGGCAAAACAAGGGATAGAGGGGAAGAACGGGTGAGAGATAAACTAGAACAAGCAGAACAAGGGAAAGAGGGGAAGAACGGGTGAGAGACAAACTAGAACAAGTAGAAAAATGGGCAAAACAAGGGAGAGGGGAAGAACGGGTTAGAGACAAACTAGAACAAGCAGAACAAGGGAAAGAGGGAAAGAACGGGTGGGAGACAAACTAGAACAATCAGAACAAGGGAAATAGTTTAAGAACGGGTGAGAGACAAACTAGAACAAGCAGAACAACGGGCAAAACAAGGGATAGAGGGGAAGAAAGGGACAGAGACAAACTAGAACAAGCAGAACAACGGGCAAAACAAGGGATAGAGGGGAAAAACGGGTGAGAGACAAACTAGAACAAGCAGAACAAGGGAAAAAGGGGAAGAACGGGTAAGAGACAAACTAGAACAAGCAGAACAACGGGCAAAACAAGGGATAGAGGGTAAGAACGGATGAGAGAAAAACTAGAACAAGCAGAACAACGGGCAAAACAAGGTATAGAGGGGAAGAACGGGTGAGAGACATACTAGAACAAGCACAACAAGGGAAAGAGGGGAAGAACGGGTGAGAGACAAACTAGAACAAGCAGAACAAGGGGCAGAACAAGGGATAGAGGGGAAGAACGGGTGAGAAACAAACTAGAACAAGCAGAACAACGGGCAGAACAAGGGATAGAGGAGAGAAAGGGTGAGAGACAAACTAGAACAAGCAGAGCAAGGGAAAGAGGGGAAGAAAGGGTGAGAGACAAACTAGAACAAGCAGAACAAGGGGCATAACAAGGGATAGAGGGGGAGAAAGGGTGAGAGACAAACTAGAACCAGCAGAACAAGGGAAAGAGGGGAAGAACGGGTGAGAGACAAACTAGAACAAGCAGAACAAGGAAAAGAGGGGAAGAACGGGTGAGAGACAAACTAGAACAAGCAGAACAACGGGCAAAACAAGGGATAGAGGGGAAGAACGGGTGAGAGACAAACTAGAACAAGCAGAACAAGGGAAAGAGGGGAAGAACGGGTGAGAGACAAACTAGAACAAGCAGAACAAGGGAAAGAGGGGAAGAACGGGTGAGAGACAAACTAGAACAAGCAGAACAAAGGGCAAAACAAGGTTAGAGAGAAAGAACGGGTGACAGACAAATAGAACAAGCAGAACAAGGGAAAGAGGGGAAAAACGGGTGAGAGACAAACTAGAACAAGCAGAACAAGGAAAAGAGGGGAATAACGGGTGAGAGACAAACTAGAACAAGCAGAACAACAGGCAAAACAAGTGATAGAGGGGAAGAACTGGTGAGGGACAAATTAGAACAAGCAGAACAAGGGAAAGAGGGGAAGAACGGGTGAGAGACAAACTAGAACAAGCAGAACAACAGGCAAAACAAGGAATAGAGGGGAAGAACGGGTGAGAGATAAACTAGAACAAGCAGAACAAGGGAAAGAGGGAAAGAACGGGTGAGAGACAAACTAGAACAAGCAGAACAACGGGAAAAACAAGGGAGAGGGGAAGAACGGGTTAGAGACAAACTAGAACAAGCAGAACAAGGGAAAGAGGGAAAGAACGGGTGAGAGACGAACTAGAACAGTCAGAACAAGGGAAAGAGGGTAAGAACGGGTGAGAGACAAACTAGAACAAGCAGAACAACGGGAAAAACAAGGGATAGAGGGGAAGAACGGGTGAAAGACAAACTAGAACAAGCAGAACAAGGGAAAGAAGGGAAGAACGGGTGAGAGACAAACTAGAACAAGCAGAACAACGGGCAAAACAAGGGATAGAGGGGGAGAAAGGGTGAGAGACAGACTAGAACAAGCAGAACAAGGGAAAGAGGGGAAGAACGGGTGAGAGACAAAGTAGAACAAGCAGAACAAGGGATTGAGGGGAGAAAGGGTGAGAGACAAACTAGAACAAGCAGAACAAGGGAAAGAGGGGAAGAACGGGTGAGAGACAAACTAGAACAAGCAGAACAAGGGGTAAAACAAGGGATAGAGGGAAAGAACGGGACAGAGACAAACTAGAACAAGCAGAACAACGGGCAAAACAAGGGATAGAGGGTAAGAACTGATGAGAGACAAACTAGAACAAGCAGAACAACGGGCAAAACAAGGTATAGAGGGGAAGAACGGGTGAGAGACATACTAGAACAAGCACAACAAGGGAAAGAGGGGAAGAACGGGTGAGAGACAAACTAGAACAAGCAGAACAAGGGGCAGAACAAGGGATAGAGGGGAAGAACGCGTGAGAAACAAACTAGAACAAGCAGAACAACGGGCAGAACAAGGGATAGAGGAGAGAAAGGGTGAGAGACAAACTAGAACAAGCAGAGCAAGGGAAAGAGGGGAAGAAAGGGTGAGAGACAAACTAGAACAAGCAGAACAAGGGGCAGAACAAGGGATAGAGGGGGAGAAAGGGTGAGAGACAAACTAGAACCAGCAGAACAAGGGAAAGAGGGGAAGAACGGGTGAGAGACAAACTAGAACAAGCAGAACAAGGGAAAGAGGGGAAGAACGGGTGAGAGACAAACTAGAACAAGCAGAACAAGGGAAAGAGGGGAAGAACGGGTGAGAGACAAACTAGAACAAGCAGAACAAAGGGCAAAACAAGGTTAGAGAGAAAGAACGGGTGACAGACAAATAGAACAAGCAGAACAAGGGAAAGAGGGGAAAACGGGTGAGAGACAAACTAGAACAAGCAGAACAAGGAAAAGAGGGGAAGAACGGGTGAGAGACAAACTAGAACAAGCAGAACAACAGGCAAAACAAGTGATAGAGGGGAAGAACGGGTGAGAGACAAATTAGAACAAGCAGAACAAGAGAAAGAGGGGAAGAACGGGTGAGAGACAAACTAGAACAAGCAGAACAACAGGCAAAACAAGGAATAGAGGGGAAGAACGGGTGAGAGATAAACTAGAACAAGCAGAACAAGGGAAAGAGGGGAAGAACGGGTGAGAGACAAACTAGAACAAGCAGAACAACGGGAAAAACAAGGGAGAGGGGAAGAACGGGTTAGAGACAAACTAGAACAAGCAGAACAAGGGAAAGAGGGAAAGAACGGGTGAGAGACGAACTAGAACAGTCAGAACAAGGGAAAGAGGGTAAGAACGGGTGAGAGACAAACTAGAACAAGCAGAACAAGGGAAAGAAGGGAAGAACGGGTGAGAGACAAACTAGAACAAGCAGAACAACGGGCAAAACAAGGGATAGAGGGGGAGAAAGGCTGAGAGACAGACCAGAACAAGCAGAACAAGGGAAAGTTGGGAAGAACGGGTGAGAGACAAAGTAGAACAAGCAGAACAAGGGATTGAGGGGAGAAAGGGTGAGAGACAAACTAGAACAAGCAGAACAAGGGAAAGAGGGGAAGAACGGGTGAGAGACAAACTAGAACAAGCAGAACAAGGGGTAAAACAAGGGATAGAGGGAAAGAACGGGTGAGAGACAAACTAGAACAAGCAGAACAAAGGGCAAAACAAGGTTAGAGAGAAAGAACGGGTGACAGACAAATAGAACAAGCAGAACAAGGGAAAGAGGGGAAAAACGGGTGAGAGACAAACTAGAACAAGCAGAACAAGGAAAAGAGGGGAATAACGGGTGAGAGACAAACTAGAACAAGCAGAACAACAGGCAAAACAAGTGATAGAGGGGAAGAACTGGTGAGGGACAAATTAGAACAAGCAGAACAAGGGAAAGAGGGGAAGAACGGGTGAGAGACAAACTAGAACAAGCAGAACAACAGGCAAAACAAGGAATAGAGGGGAAGAACGGGTGAGAGATAAACTAGAACAAGCAGAACAAGGGAAAGAGGGAAAGAACGGGTGAGAGACAAACTAGAACAAGCAGAACAACGGGAAAAACAAGGGAGAGGGGAAGAACGGGTTAGAGACAAACTAGAACAAGCAGAACAAGGGAAAGAGGGAAAGAACGGGTGAGAGACGAACTAGAACAGTCAGAACAAGGGAAAGAGGGTAAGAACGGATGAGAGACAAACTAGAACAAGCAGAACAACGGGAAAAACAAGGGATAGAGGGGAAGAACGGGTGAAAGACAAACTAGAACAAGCAGAACAAGGGAAAGAAGGGAAGAACGGGTGAGAGACAAACTAGAACAAGCAGAACAACGGGCAAAACAAGGGATAGAGGGGGAGAAAGGGTGAGAGACAGACTAGAACAAGCAGAACAAGGGAAAGAGGGGAAGAACGGGTGAGAGACAAAGTAGAACAAGCAGAACAAGGGATTGAGGGGAGAAAGGGTGAGAGACAAACTAGAACAAGCAGAACAAGGGAAAGAGGGGAAGAACGGGTGAGAGACAAACTAGAACAAGCAGAACAAGGGGTAAAACAAGGGATAGAGGGAAAGAACGGGACAGAGACAAACTAGAACAAGCAGAACAACGGGCAAAACAAGGGATAGAGGGTAAGAACTGATGAGAGACAAACTAGAACAAGCAGAACAACGGGCAAAACAAGGTATAGAGGGGAAGAACGGGTGAGAGACATACTAGAACAAGCACAACAAGGGAAAGAGGGGAAGAACGGGTGAGAGACAAACTAGAACAAGCAGAACAAGGGGCAGAACAAGGGATAGAGGGGAAGAACGCGTGAGAAACAAACTAGAACAAGCAGAACAACGGGCAGAACAAGGGATAGAGGAGAGAAAGGGTGAGAGACAAACTAGAACAAGCAGAGCAAGGGAAAGAGGGGAAGAAAGGGTGAGAGACAAACTAGAACAAGCAGAACAAGGGGCAGAACAAGGGATAGAGGGGGAGAAAGGGTGAGAGACAAACTAGAACCAGCAGAACAAGGGAAAGAGGGGAAGAACGGGTGAGAGACAAACTAGAACAAGCAGAACAAGGGAAAGAGGGGAAGAACGGGTGAGAGACAAACTAGAACAAGCAGAACAAGGGAAAGAGGGGAAGAACGGGTGAGAGACAAACTAGAACAAGCAGAACAAAGGGCAAAACAAGGTTAGAGAGAAAGAACGGGTGACAGACAAATAGAACAAGCAGAACAAGGGAAAGAGGGGAAAACGGGTGAGAGACAAACTAGAACAAGCAGAACAAGGAAAAGAGGGGAAGAACGGGTGAGAGACAAACTAGAACAAGCAGAACAACAGGCAAAACAAGTGATAGAGGGGAAGAACGGGTGAGAGACAAATTAGAACAAGCAGAACAAGAGAAAGAGGGGAAGAACGGGTGAGAGACAAACTAGAACAAGCAGAACAACAGGCAAAACAAGGAATAGAGGGGAAGAACGGGTGAGAGATAAACTAGAACAAGCAGAACAAGGGAAAGAGGGGAAGAACGGGTGAGAGACAAACTAGAACAAGCAGAACAACGGGAAAAACAAGGGAGAGGGGAAGAACGGGTTAGAGACAAACTAGAACAAGCAGAACAAGGGAAAGAGGGAAAGAACGGGTGAGAGACGAACTAGAACAGTCAGAACAAGGGAAAGAGGGTAAGAACGGGTGAGAGACAAACTAGAACAAGCAGAACAAGGGAAAGAAGGGAAGAACGGGTGAGAGACAAACTAGAACAAGCAGAACAACGGGCAAAACAAGGGATAGAGGGGGAGAAAGGCTGAGAGACAGACCAGAACAAGCAGAACAAGGGAAAGTTGGGAAGAACGGGTGAGAGACAAAGTAGAACAAGCAGAACAAGGGATTGAGGGGAGAAAGGGTGAGAGACAAACTAGAACAAGCAGAACAAGGGAAAGAGGGGAAGAACGGGTGAGAGACAAACTAGAACAAGCAGAACAAGGGGTAAAACAAGGGATAGAGGGAAAGAACGGGTGAGAGATAAATAGAACAAGCAGAACAAGGGAAAGATGGGAAAAACGGGTGAGAGACAAACTAGAACAAGCAGAACAACGGGCAAAACAAGGAATAGAGGGGAAGAACGGGTGAGAGACAAACTAGAACAAGCAGAACAAGGGAAAGAGGGGAAGAACGGGTGAGAGACAAACTAGAACAAGCAGAACAAAGGGCAAAACAAGGGATAGAGGGGAAGAACGGGTGAGAGACAAACTAGAACAAGCAGAACAAGGGATTGAGGGGAGAAAGGGTGAGAGACAAACTAGAACAAGCAGAACAAGGGAAAGAGGGGAAGAACGGGTGAGAGACAAACTAGAACAAGCAGAACAAGGGGTAAAACAAGGGATAGAGGGAAAGAACGGGACAGAGACAAACTAGAACAAGCAGAACAACGGGCAAAACAAGGGATAGAGGGGAAAAACGGCTGAGAGACAAACTAGAACAAGCAGAACAAGGGAAAAAGGGGAAGAACGGGTAAGAGACAAAATAGAACAAGCAGAACAACGGGCAAAACAAGGGATAGAGGGTAAGAACTGATGAGAGACAAACTAGAACAAGCAGAACAACGGGCAAAACAAGGTATAGAGGGGAAGAACGGGTGAGAGACATACTAGAACAAGCACAACAAGGGAAAGAGGGGAAGAACGGGTGAGAGACAAACTAGAACAAGCAGAACAAGGGGCAGAACAAGGGATAGAGGGGAAGAACGCGTGAGAAACAAACTAGAACAAGCAGAACAACGGGCAGAACAAGGTATAGAGGAGAGAAAGGGTGAGAGACAAACTAGAACAAGCAGAGCAAGGGAAAGAGGGGAAGAAAGGGTGAGAGACAAACTAGAACAAGCAGAACAAGGGGCAGAACAAGGGATAGAGGGGGAGAAAGGGTGAGAGACAAACTAGAACCAGCAGAACAAGGGAAAGAGGGGAAGAACGGGTGAGAGACAAACTAGAACAAGCAGAACAAGGGAAAGAGGGGAAGAACGGGTGAGAGACAAACTAGAACAAGCAGAACAAGGGAAAGAGGGGAAGAACGGGTGACAGACAAACTAGAACAAGCAGAACAAAGGGCAAAACAAGGTTAGAGAGAAAGAACGGGTGACAGACAAATAGAACAAGCAGAACAAGGGAAAGAGGGGAAAAACGGGTGAGAGACAAACTAGAACAAGCAGAACAAGGAAAAGAGGGGAAGAACGGGTGAGAGACAAACTAGAACAAGCAGAACAACAGGCAAAACAAGTGATAGAGGGGAAGAACGGGTGAGAGACAAATTAGAACAAGCAGAACAAGAGAAAGAGGGGAAGAACGGGTGAGAGACAAACTAGAACAAGCAGAACAACAGGCAAAACAAGGAATAGAGGGGAAGAACGGGTGAGAGATAAACTAGAACAAGCAGAACAAGGGAAAGAGGGGAAGAACGGGTGAGAGACAAACTAGAACAAGCAGAACAACGGGAAAAACAAGGGAGAGGGGAAGAACGGGTTAGAGACAAACTAGAACAAGCAGAACAAGGGAAAGAGGGAAAGAACGGGTGAGAGACGAACTAGAACAGTCAGAACAAGGGAAAGAGGGTAAGAACGGGTGAGAGACAAACTAGAACAAGCAGAACAAGGGAAAGAAGGGAAGAACGGGTGAGAGACAAACTAGAACAAGCAGAACAAGGGAAAGTTGGGAAGAACGGGTGAGAGACAAAGTAGAACAAGCAGAACAAGGGATTGAGGGGAGAAAGGGTGAGAGACAAACTAGAACAAGCAGAACAAGGGAAAGAGGGGAAGAACGGGTGAGAGACAAACTAGAACAAGCAGAACAAGGGGTAAAACAAGGGATAGAGGGAAAGAACGGGTGAGAGATAAATAGAACAAGCAGAACAAGGGAAAGATGGGAAAAACGGGTGAGAGACAAACTAGAACAAGCAGAACAACGGGCAAAACAAGGAATATAGGGGAAGAACGGGTGAGAGACAAACTAGAACAAGCAGAACAAGGGAAAGAGGGGAAGAACGGGTGAGAGACAAACTAGAACAAGCAGAACAAAGGGCAAAACAAGGGATAGAGGGGAAGAACGGGTGAGAGACAAACTAAAACAAGCAGAACAAGGGATTGAGGGGAGAAAGGGTGAGAGACAAACTAGAACAAGCAGAACAAGGGAAAGAGGGGAAGAACGGGTGAGAGACAAACTAGAACAAGCAGAACAAGGGGTAAAACAAGGGATAGAGGGAAAGAACGGGACAGAGACAAACTAGAACAAGCAGAACAACGGGCAAAACAAGGGATAGAGGGGAAAAACGGCTGAGAGACAAACTAGAACAAGCAGAACAAGGGAAAAAGGGGAAGAACGGGTAAGAGACAAAATAGAACAAGCAGAACAACGGGCAAAACAAGGGATAGAGGGTAAGAACTGATGAGAGACAAACTAGAACAAGCAGAACAACGGGCAAAACAAGGTATAGAGGGGAAGAACGGGTGAGAGACATACTAGAACAAGCACAACAAGGGAAAGAGGGGAAGAACGGGTGAGAGACAAACTAGAACAAGCAGAACAAGGGGCAGAACAAGGGATAGAGGGGAAGAACGCGTGAGAAACAAACTAGAACAAGCAGAACAACGTGCAGAACAAGGGATAGAGGAGAGAAAGGGTGAGAGACAAACTAGAACAAGCAGAGCAAGGGAAAGAGGGGAAGAAAGGGTGAGAGACAAACTAGAACAAGCAGAACAAGGGGCAGAACAAGGGATAGAGGGGGAGAAAGGGTGAGAGACAAACTAGAACCAGCAGAACAAGGGAAAGAGGGGAAGAACGGGTGAGAGACAAACTAGAACAAGCAGAACAAGGGAAAGAGGGGAAGAACGGGTGAGAGACAAACTAGAACAAGCAGAACAAGGGAAAGAGGGGAAGAACGGGTGAGAGACAAACTAGAACAAGCAGAACAAAGGGCAAAACAAGGTTAGAGAGAAAGAACGGGTGACAGACAAATAGAACAAGCAGAACAAGGGAAAGAGGGGAAAAACGGGTGAGAGACAAACTAGAACAAGCAGAACAAGGAAAAGAGGGGAAGAACGGGTGAGAGACAAACTAGAACAAGCAGAACAACAGGCAAAACAAGTGATAGAGGGGAAGAACGGGTGAGAGACAAATTAGAACAAGCAGAACAAGAGAAAGAGGGGAAGAACGGGTGAGAGACAAACTAGAACAAGCAGAACAACAGGCAAAACAAGGAATAGAGGGGAAGAACGGGTGAGAGATAAACTAGAACAAGCAGAACAAGGGAAAGAGGGGAAGAACGGGTGAGAGACAAACTAGAACAAGCAGAACAACGGGAAAAACAAGGGAGAGGGGAAGAACGGGTTAGAGACAAACTAGAACAAGCAGAACAAGGGAAAGAGGGAAAGAACGGGTGAGAGACGAACTAGAACAGTCAGAACAAGGGAAAGAGGGTAAGAACGGGTGAGAGACAAACTAGAACAAGCAGAACAAGGGAAAGAAGGGAAGAACGGGTGAGAGACAAACTAGAACAAGCAGAACAACGGGCAAAACAAGGGATAGAGGGGGAGAAAGGCTGAGAGACAGACCAGAACAAGCAGAACAAGGGAAAGTTGGGAAGAACGGGTGAGAGACAAAGTAGAACAAGCAGAACAAGGGATTGAGGGGAGAAAGGGTGAGAGACAAACTAGAACAAGCAGAACAAGGGAAAGAGGGGAAGAACGGGTGAGAGACAAACTAGAACAAGCAGAACAAGGGGTAAAACATGGGATAGAAGGAAAGAACGGGTGAGAGATAAATAGAACAAGCAGAACAAGGGAAAGATGGGAAAAACGGGTGAGAGACAAACTAGAACAAGCAGAACAACGGGCAAAACAAGGAATAGAGGGGAAGAACGGGTGAGAGACAAACTAGAACAAGCAGAACAAGGGAAAGAGGGGAAGAACGGGTGAGAGACAAACTAGAACAAGCAGAACAAAGGGCAAAACAAGGGATAGAGGGGAAGAACGGGTGAGAGACAAACTAGAACAAGCAGAACAAGGGATTGAGGGGAGAAAGGGTGAGAGACAAACTAGAACAAGCAGAACAAGGGAAAGAGGGGAAGAACGGGTGAGAGACAAACTAGAACAAGCAGAACAAGGGGTAAAACAAGGGATAGAGGGAAAGAACGGGACAGAGACAAACTAGAACAAGCAGAACAACGGGCAAAACAAGGGATAGAGGGGAAAAACGGCTGAGAGACAAACTAGAACAAGCAGAACAAGGGAAAAAGGGGAAGAACGGGTAAGAGACAAAATAGAACAAGCAGAACAACGGGCAAAACAAGGGATAGAGGGTAAGAACTGATGAGAGACAAACTAGAACAAGCAGAACAACGGGCAAAACAAGGTATAGAGGGGAAGAACGGGTGAGAGACATACTAGAACAAGCACAACAAGGGAAAGAGGGGAAGAACGGGTGAGAGACAAACTAGAACAAGCAGAACAAGGGGCAGAACAAGGGATAGAGGGGAAGAACGCGTGAGAAACAAACTAGAACAAGCAGAACAACGGGCAGAACAAGGGATAGAGGAGAGAAAGGGTGAGAGACAAACTAGAACAAGCAGAGCAAGGGAAAGAGGGGAAGAAAGGGTGAGAGACAAACTAGAACAAGCAGAACAAGGGGCAGAACAAGGGATAGAGGGGGAGAAAGGGTGAGAGACAAACTAGAACCAGCAGAACAAGGGAAAGAGGGGAAGAACGGGTGAGAGACAAACTAGAACAAGCAGAACAAGGGAAAGAGGGGAAGAACGGGTGAGAGACAAACTAGAACAAGCAGAACAAGGGAAAGAGGGGAAGAACGGGTGAGAGACAAACTAGAACAAGCAGAACAAAGGGCAAAACAAGGTTAGAGAGAAAGAACGGGTGACAGACAAATAGAACAAGCAGAACAAGGGAAAGAGGGGAAAAACGGGTGAGAGACAAACTAGAACAAGCAGAACAAGGAAAAGAGGGGAAGAACGGGTGAGAGACAAACTAGAACAAGCAGAACAACAGGCAAAACAAGTGATAGAGGGGAAGAACGGGTGAGAGACAAATTAGAACAAGCAGAACAAGAGAAAGAGGGGAAGAACGGGTGAGAGACAAACTAGAACAAGCAGAACAACAGGCAAAACAAGGAATAGAGGGGAAGAACGGGTGAGAGATAAACTAGAACAAGCAGAACAAGGGAAAGAGGGGAAGAACGGGTGAGAGACAAACTAGAACAAGCAGAACAACGGGAAAAACAAGGGAGAGGGGAAGAACGGGTTAGAGACAAACTAGAACAAGCAGAACAAGGGAAAGAGGGAAAGAACGGGTGAGAGACGAACTAGAACAGTCAGAACAAGGGAAAGAGGGTAAGAACGGGTGAGAGACAAACTAGAACAAGCAGAACAAGGGAAAGAAGGGAAGAACGGGTGAGAGACAAACTAGAACAAGCAGAACAACGGGCAAAACAAGGGATAGAGGGGGAGAAAGGCTGAGAGACAGACCAGAACAAGCAGAACAAGGGAAAGTTGGGAAGAACGGGTGAGAGACAAAGTAGAACAAGCAGAACAAGGGATTGAGGGGAGAAAGGGTGAGAGACAAACTAGAACAAGCAGAACAAGGGAAAGAGGGGAAGAACGGGTGAGAGACAAACTAGAACAAGCAGAACAAGGGGTAAAACATGGGATAGAAGGAAAGAACGGGTGAGAGATAAATAGAACAAGCAGAACAAGGGAAAGATGGGAAAAACGGGTGAGAGACAAACTAGAACAAGCAGAACAACGGGCAAAACAAGGAATAGAGGGGAAGAACGGGTGAGAGACAAACTAGAACAAGCAGAACAAGGGAAAGAGGGGAAGAACGGGTGAGAGACAAACTAGAACAAGCAGAACAAAGGGCAAAACAAGGGATAGAGGGGAAGAACGGGTGAGAGACAAACTAGAACAAGCAGAACAACGGGCAGAACAAGGGATAGAGGGGAGAAAGGGTGAGAGACAAACTAGAATAAGCAGAACAAGGGTCAGAACAAGGGATAGAGGGGGAGAAAGGGTGAGAGACAAACTAGAACAAGCAGAACACGGGAAAGAGGGGAAGAACGGGTGAGAGACAAACTAGAACAAGCAAAACAAGGGAAAGAGGGGAAGAACGGGTGAGAGACAAACTAGAACAAGCAGAACAACGGGCCAAACAAGAAATAGAGGGGAAGAACGGGTGAGAGACAAACTAGAATAAGCAGAACAATGGAAAGAGGGGAAGAACGGGTGAGAGACAAACTAGAACAAGCAGAACAATCGAAAGAGGGGAAGAACGGGTGAGAGACAAACTAGAACAAGCAGAACAAGGGGCAAAGCAAGGGATAGAGGGAAAGAACGGGTAAGAGATAAATAGAACAAGCAGAAGAAGGGAAAGAGGGGAAAAACGGGTGAGAGACAAACTAGAACAAGCAGAACAAGGAAAAGAGGGGAAGAACGGGTGAGAGACAAACTAGAACAAGCAGAACAACAGGCAAAACAAGGGATAGAGGGGAAGAACGGGTGAGAGACAAACTAGAACAAGCAGAACAAGGGAAAGAGGGGAAGAACGGGTGAGAGACAAACTAGAACAAGCAGAACAACAGGAAAAACAAGGGATAGAGGGGAAGAACGGGTGAGAGATAAACTAGAACAAGCAGAACAAGGGAAAGAGGGGAAGAACGGGTGAGAGACAAACTAGAACAAGCAGAAAAACGGGCAAAACAAGGGAGAGGGGAAGAACGGGTTAGAGACAAACTAGAACAAGCAGAACAAGGGAAAGAGGGAAAGAACGGGTGAGAGACAAACTAGAACAGTCAGAACAAGGGAAAGAGTTTAAGAACGGGTGAGAGACAAACTAGAACAAGCAGAACAACGGGCAAAACAAGGGATAGAGGGGAAGAACGGGTGAAAAACAAACTAGAACAAGCAGAACAAGGGAAAGAAGGGAATAACGGGTGAGAGACAAACTAGAACAAGCAAAACAACGGGTAAAACAAGGGATAGAGGTGAAGAACGGGTGAGAGACAAACTAGAACAAGCAGAACAACGGGCAAAACAAGGGATAGAAGGGAAAAACGGGTGAGAGACAAACTAGAACAAGCAGAACAAGGGAAAAAGGGGAAGAACGGGTGAGAGACAAACTAGAACAAGCAGAACAAGGGGCAGAACAAGGGATAGAGGGGAAGAGCTGGAGAGAGACAAGCTAGAACAAGCAGAAATAGGGAAAGAGGGGAAGAACTGGAGAAAGACAAGCTAGAACAAGCAGAACAAGGGAAAGAGGGGAAGAACTGGAGAGAGACAAGCTAGAACAAGCAGAACAACGGGCAAAATAAGGGATAGAGGGGAAGAACGGGTGAGAGACAAACTAGAACAAGCAGAACAAGGGAAAGAGGGGAAGAACGGGTGAGAGACAAACTAGAACAAGCAGAACAAGGGAAAGAGGGGAAGAACGGGTGAGAGACAAACTAGAACAAGCAGAACAAGGGAAAGAGGGAAAGAACGGGTGAGAGACAAGCTAGAACAAGCAGAACAAGGGAAAGAGGGGAAGAACTGGAGAGAGACAAACTAGAACAAGCAGAACAAGGGAAAGGGGGGAAGAACGGCTGAGAAACACACTAGAACAAGCAGAACAACAGGCAAAACAAGGGATAGAGGGGAAGAACGGGTGAGAGACAAACTAGAACAAGCAGAACAAGATAAAAAGCGGAAGAACTGGAGAGAGACAAGCTAGAACAAGCAGAACAAGGAAAAGAGGGGAAGAACGGGTGAGAGACAAACTAGAACAAGCACAACAAGGGAAAGAGGGGAAGAACGGGTGAGAGACAAACTAGAACAAGCAGAACAAGGGGCAGAACAAGGGATAGAGGGGAAGAACGCGTGAGAAACAAACTAGAACAAGCAGAACAGCGGGCAGAACAAGGGATAGAGGAGAGAAAGGGTGAGAGACAAACTAGAACAAGCAGAGCAAGGGAAAGAGGGGAAGAAAGGGTGAGAGACAAACTAGAACAAGCAGAACAAGGGGCAGAACAAGGGATAGAGGGGGAGAAAGGGTGAGAGACAAACTAGAACCAGCAGAACAAGGGAAAGAGGGGAAGAACGGGTGAGAGACAAACTAGAACAAGCAGAACAAGGGAAAGAGGGGAAGAACGGGTGAGAGACAAACTAGAACAAGCAGAACAACGGGCAAAACAAGGGATAGAGGGGAAGAACGGGTGAGAGACAAACTAGAACAAGCAGAACAAATGAAAGAGGGGAAGAACGGGTGAGAGACAAACTAGAACAAGCAGAACAAGGGAAAGAGGGGAAGAACGGGTGAGAGACAAACTAGAACAAGCAGAACAAAGGGCAAAAGAAGGTTAGAGAGAAAGAACGGGTGACAGACAAATAGAACAAGCAGAACAAGGGAAAGAGGGGAAAAACGGGTGAGAGACAAACTAGAACAAGCAGAACAAGGAAAAGAGGGGAAGAACGGGTGAGAGACAAACTAGAACAAGCAGAACAACAGGCAAAACAAGTGATAGAGGGGAAGAACGGGTGAGAGACAAATTAGAACAAGCAGAACAAGAGAAAGAGGGGAAGAACGGGTGAGAGACAAACTAGAACAAGCAGAACAACAGGCAAAACAAGGAATAGAGGGGAAGAACGGGTGAGAGATAAACTAGAACAAGCAGAACAAGGGAAAGAGGGGAAGAACTGGTGAGAGACAAACTAGAACAAGCAGAACAACGGGAAAAACAAGGGAGAGGGGAAGAACGGGTTAGAGACAAACTAGAACAAGCAGAACAAGGGAAAGAGGGAAAGAACGGGTGAGAGACGAACTAGAACAAGCAGAACAAGGGAAAGAGGGTAAGAACGGGTGAGAGACAAACTAGAACAAGCAGAACAAGGGAAAGAAGGGAAGAACGGGTGAGAGACAAACTAGAACAAGCAGAACAACGGGCAAAACAAGGGATAGAGGGGGAGAAAGGCTGTGAGACAGACCAGAACAAGCAGAACAAGGGAAAGTTGGGAAGAACGGGTGAGAGACAAAGTAGAACAAGCAGAACAAGGGATTGAGGGGAGAAAGGGTGAGAGACAAACTAGAACAAGCAGAACAAGGGAAAGAGGGGAAGAACGGGTGAGAGACAAACTAGAACAAGCAGAACAAGGGGTAAAACAAGGGATAGAGGGAAAGAACGGGTGAGAGATAAATAGAACAAGCAGAACAAGGGAAAGATGGGAAAAACGGGTGAGAGACAAACTAGAACAAGCAGAACAACGGGCAAAACAAGGAATAGAGGGGAAGAACGGGTGAGAGACAAACTAGAACAAGCAGAACAAGGGAAAGAGGGGAAGAACGGGTGAGAGACAAACTAGAACAAGCAGAACAAAGGGCAAAACAAGGGATAGAGGGGAAGAACGGGTGAGAGACAAACTAGAACAAGCAGAACAACGGGCAGAACAAGGGATAGAGGGGAGAAAGGGTGAGAGACAAACTAGAATAAGCAGAACAAGGGGCAGAACAAGGGATAGAGGGGGAGAAAGGCTGAGAGACAGACCAGAACAAGCAGAACAAGGGAAAGTTGGGAAGAACGGGTGAGAGACAAAGTAGAACAAGCAGAACAAGGGATTGAGGGGAGAAAGGGTGAGAGACAAACTAGAACAAGCAGAACAAGGGAAAGAGGGGAAGAACGGGTGAGAGACAAACTAGAACAAGCAGAACAAGGGGCAAAACAAGGAATAGAGGGGAAGAACGGGTGAGAGACAAACTAGAACAAGCAGAACAAGGGAAAGAGGGGAAGAACGGGTGAGAGACAAACTAGAACAAGCAGAACAAAGGGCAAAACAAGGGATAGAGGGGAAGAACGGGTGAGAGACAAACTAGAACAAGCAGAACAACGGGCAGAACAAGGGATAGAGGGGAGAAAGGGTGAGAGACAAACTAGAATAAGCAGAACAAGGGGCAGAACAAGGGATAGAGGGGGAGAAAGGGTGAGAGACAAACTAGAACAAGCAGAACACGGGAAAGAGGGGAAGAACGGGTGAGAGACAAACTAGAACAAGCAGAACAAGGGAAAGAGGGGAAGAACGGGTGAGAGACAAACTAGAACAAGCAGAACAACGGGCCAAACAAGAAATAGAGTGGAAGAACCGGTGAGAGACAAACTAGAATAAGCAGAACAATGGAAAGAGGGGAAGAACGGGTGAGAGACAAACTAGAACAAGCAGAACAATCGAAAGAGGGGAAGAACGGGTGAGAGACAAACTAGAACAAGCAGAACAATCGAAAGAGGGGAAGAACGGGTGAGAGACAAACTAGAACAAGCAGAACAAGGGGCAAAGCAAGGAATAGAGGGAAAGAACGGGTAAGAGATAAATAGAACAAGCAGAAGAAGGGAAAGAGGGGAAAAACGGGTGAGAGACAAACTAGAACAAGCAGAACAAGGAAAAGAGGGGAAGAACGGGTGAGAGACAAACTAGAACAAGCAGAACAACAGGCAAAACAAGGGATAGAGGGGAAGAACGGGTGAGAGACAAACTAGAACAAGCAGAACAAGGGAAAGAGGGGAAGAACGGGTGAGAGACAAACTAGAACAAGCAGAACAACAGGAAAAACAAGGGATAGAGGGGAAGAACGGGTGAGAGATAAACTAGAACAAGCAGAACAAGGGAAAGAGGGGAAGAACGGGTGAGAGACAAACTAGAACAAGCAGAAAAACGGGCAAAACAAGGGAGAGGGGAAGAACGGGTTAGAGACAAACTAGAACAAGCAGAACAAGGGAAAGAGGGAAAGAACGGGTGAGAGACAAACTAGAACAGTCAGATCAAGGGAAAGAGTTTAAGAACGGGTGAGAGACAAACTAGAACAAGCAGAACAACGGGCAAAACAAGGGATAGAGGGGAAGAACGGGTGAAAAACAAACTAGAACAAGCAGAACAAGGGAAAGAAGGGAATAACGGGTGAGAGACAAACTAGAACAAGCAAAACAACGGGTAAAACAAGGGATAGAGGTGAAGAACGGGTGAGAGACAAACTAGAACAAGCAGAACAACGGGCAAAACAAGGGATAGAAGGGAAAAACGGGTGAGAGACAAACTAGAACAAGCAGAACAAGGGAAAAAGGGGAAGAACGGGTGAGAGACAAACTAGAACAAGCAGAACAAGGGGCAGAACAAGGGATAGAGGGGAAGAGCTGGAGAGAGACAAGCTGGAACAAGCAGAAATAGGGAAAGAGGGGAAGAACTGGAGAGAGACAAGCTAGAACAAGCAGAACAAGGGAAAGAGGGGAAGAACTGGAGAGAGACAAGCTAGAACAAGCAGAACAACGGGCAAAATAAGGGATAGAGGGGAAGAACGGGTGAGAGACAAACTAGAACAAGCAGAACAAGGGAAAGAGGGGAAGAACGGGTGAGAGACAAACTAGAACAAGCAGAACAAGGGAAAGAGGGGAAGAACGGGTGAGAGACAAACTAGAACAAGCAGAACAAGGGAAAGAGGGAAAGAACGGGTGAGAGACAAGCTAGAACAAGCAGAACAAGGGAAAGAGGGGAAGAACTGGAGAGAGACAAACTAGAACAAGCAGAACAAGGGAAAGGGGGGAAGAACGGCTGAGAAACACACTAGAACAAGCAGAACAACAGGCAAAACAAGGGATAGAGGGGAAGAACGGGTGAGAGACAAACTAGAACAAGCAGAACAAGATAAAAAGCGGAAGAACTGGAGAGAGACAAGCTAGAACAAGCAGAACAAGGGAAAGAGAGGAAGAACTGGTGAGAGACAAACTAGAACAAGCAGAGCAAGGGAAAGAGGGGAAGAACGGGTGAGAGACAAGCTAGAACAAGCAGAACAAGGAAAAGAGGGGAAGAACGGGTGAGAGACAAACTAGAACAAGCAGAACAACAGGCAAAACAAGGGATAGAGGGGAAGAACGGGTGAGAGACAAACTAGAACAAGCAGAACAAGGGAAAGAGGAGAAGAACTGGATAGAGACAAGCTAGAATAAGCAGAACAAGGAAAAGAGGGGAAAAACTGGATAGAGACAAGCTAGAACAAGCAGAACAAGGGAAAGAGGGGAAGAACGGGTGAGAGACAAACTAGAACAAGCAGAACAAGGGGCAAAACAAGGGATAGAGGGGAAGAACGGGTGAGAGAGAAACTAGAACATGCAGAACAAGGGAAAGAGGGGAAGAACGGGTGAGAGACAAACAAGAACAAGCAGAACAACAGGCAAAACAAGGGATAGAGGGGAAGAACGGGTGAGAAACAAATAGAACAAGCAGAACAAGGGCAAGAGGGGAAGAACGGGTGAGAGACAAAAAGAACAAGCAGAACAAGGGCAAGAGGGGAAAAACGGGTGAGAGATAAACTAGAACAAGCAGAACAAGGGGAAGAGGGGAAGAACGGGTGAGAGACAAACTAGAACAAGCAGAACAACAGGCAAAACAAGGGATAGAGGGGAAGAACGGGTGAGAGACAAACTAGAACAAGCAAAACAACGGGCAAAACAAGGGATAGAGGGGAAGAACGGGTTAGAGACAAACTAGAACAAGCAGACCAAGGGAAAGAGGGAAAGAACGGGTGATAGACAAATCAGAACAATCAGAACACGGGAAAGAGGGTAAGAACGGGTGAGAGAAAAACTAGAACAAGCAGAACAACGGTTAAAACAAGGGATAGAAGGGAAGAACGGGTGAGAGACAAACTAGAACAAGCAGAACAAGGGAAAGAGGGGAAGAACGGGTGAGAGACAAACTAGAACAAGCACAAAAAGGGAAAGAGGGGAAGAACGGGTGAGAGACAAAGTAGAACAAGCAGAACAAGGGATAGATCGGAGAAAGGGTGAGAGACAAACTAGAACAAGCAGAACAAGGGAAAGAGGGGAAGAACGGGTGAGAGACAAACTAGAACAAGCAGAACAAGGGAAAGAGGGGAAGAACGGGTGAGAGACAAACTAGAACAAGCAGAACAAGGGAAAGAGGGGAAGAACGGGTGAGAGACAAACTAGAACAAGCAGAACAAGGGAAAGAGGGGAAGAACGGGTGAGAGACAAACTAGAACAAGCAGAACAAGGGAAAGAGGGGAAGAACGGGTGAGAGACAAACTAGAACAAGCAGAACAACGGGCAGAACAAGGGATAGGGGGGAGAAAGGGTGAGAGACAAAATAGAACAAGCAGAACAAGGGGTAGAACAAGGGATTTAGGGGGAGATAGGGTGAGAGTCAAACTAGAACAGCCTAGATTTAAACGTACAAATACAGAAGAAATTTAGTGGTACATATATATATATATATATATATATATATATATATATATATATATATATATATATGTAAAGTTGAAAGTCGGTTTGTGATCTCTTTGCGTGTACCTTATACAATTCTAAACTTTACCATTGATCTGAAAACAATCTTGCAGAATGATCTTTTCAAAACCCTTAGAACATTACTGATAACATGATAACATTACTGATAGCATGATATTTGAACACCCAACCCATTTCTTTAGATAAGAATAGGAAAATTGTGTACGAATCAAACAAATGTTTTTTTCAAAGGCAGCATAGTCTAAATATGAACTGTGACTTCATGACACAAATTATTTGGCTAGAGTTGTCATTTGCAGTGTATTTGCTGAACATCTGCATCCATTTGGGGGTGGGGGGAGGGGGGTGGAGGAGTTTGAAGAGGAAGGTAATTGAAGGAGAATAGACGAGTTTATAGAAGAGATGCACTTGGGGAAGGCAGGTTGAGGTGGAGAAGAAATGAAGGAAGAAACAGGCTATTTGAGGTGGAAGCGTTTCAATGAGATCGTTTGAGGAGGAAGTGTACTTGGAGACCAAAAAAAGATCTTTGGGTATGGATTGGTTCTTTCGGGAGGGTTGGTTGACTTTATAGATTATTGGTTGACTTTCAGAAGGATAGGTTGACTTTCGAGAGGATTGTTTGGATTTCGGGAGGAATGGCTGACTTTATGTAGGATTGTTTGACTTTCGAGAGGATTGGTTGGATTTCGGGAGGATTGGCTGACTGTATGGAGGATTGTTTGACTTTCGGAAGGATAGGTTTACTTTCGGGAAGGAGGGTGTGGAGGGGGGTGGGAGGAAAGGGGCGAACAATTTGAAATATCGTGTTGCTGTTGTTGAATGCTCACAATGAATATATTACTCTTTTGTCCTAAAAAGGACGGTAGCGGCGGGTTGTCATAGATTTCCTCACATTCCGGGCGTGCTGATGAAGATGGACCAGGGTCATCCAAGCGGATGTGTTATGCTTGGCTTCATCTAGGTGTAGCTCACTACTACGAGGATCACAAAATATCGTGTTAAATGTCCCACTTTAGCAAGACTAGGAGAGAGTGCAATGGGTACGTGAGGAAGGAAAGGGTCCAGGAAAGGTGGCGCGCAAGATTTAATGTGTAGATAACTAACCCGGGCGACGCTAGCACTACAGCTATACAAACACCTACATATACCCATACACACACGCATACACATTCGAACGAGCGCACGTCCACCCACACCAACCAACCGAAACCCTTGAAAATTCTCCCACACTAAAAAACACAACGCCCAATTCCCATCAACCCAATAACGTTATCCCTCCAAACCAACAACAATTCCTCGCATCCACACCCCACCCACCCACACACATATCTGCCTACCTCCCTACCTACTCACCTAACTACACATACATACACATACAAAAATACACACACATACACATACACACGCAAGCACGCACGCACTCACGCACGCACGCACCCACGCACGCACGCACACACACACAAACATACACATACACACACACATACATACACACATACACACACATACATACACACATGCACACATACAGACAGACATACATACATACATACACACATACACACATACATACATGCATACATACATATATACACACACACATACATACATACATACATACATACATACATACATACATGCATACATACATACATACATACATGCATACACACATACACAATCACACATACATATATACATACACACACACATACATACATACATACATACATACATACATACAAACATACATACACAGATACATACATACATACACACACATACATACATACATACATACATACAAACATACATTCATACATACATATATACATACTTCTTCTTCTTCTTCCTCATTCATCTTCCATGACTCTAACGAAGGCAGCAATCGACTCAAGGCTCTGTACGCTTCCGTACAGCTTCTCGTGGAAGGACACGGGCTGTTGCGAGACGATAACTCTTTTGTCGGTATACAGTGGGCAGGACTGCAAAATATGTTCTGCCTTCATGGGGGCTGTGCCGCATACACAAAGGTCTGTAGTGCCAATCTAGAACAAGTTGTACAGATGGCATCTAAGTCTGTTGTGGCTTGTGCGTAGCCGGAGAATTATCGCCTGGCCTCGCCTGGAGAGTTGATGGTAGGCATCGCTTTCTATGTGGTTAGGGTGGTCTTTTTTTCCATTTTGCACTGTACGTTGCCATGATGAATGCTTTTGTCTCATTGTATCTGATCTCTGTATCACTCTGATGCAGCATTTCTCCCTCTCGGGCGAGTCTGTCTGCCTCCTCGTTGCCTGGAATGTTGCAGTTGGCTGGTATCCACTGGACTGTGCTTTGTTTGAAGCACTGGGACAGTCGTTCGAGCGAGTCTGCCAGAGCACCGAGTTAATTATTGTGCTGGTTCATGAACGCCATTAACACTGCGAGGGCGTCTGTGAAAATGACCACTTGCTTTTCTGCCTGCTCCTTATGGTCTATAAGGGTTTCAGCTGCTTGTCTGAGGGCACTTGCTTTGGCACTGAAGTTGCTGCAACGTCTCCCAGTGGCAAATGCTGCTGAGTAGACTTTGCTTTTTAGTTGTATAGTGATGCCTCCTCCCCCGTTTCGAATGACATCTTTGGCTGCTCCACCCGTATAGGCATGCGTCCAGGCTGTATGTTTTGGTTGATGTAATTTGTAACAATGCGGTTCTTCTGTTTCTCTGTTTGTGTCTTTTTGCATCTGATGTTGGGGATATTGCAAATAATATCAGGGAAGGGTCTTCCTTTGCAGAGACAGCGGATGGAGCATGCTGGTATTGGTTTTATTTTTTCGTTTAAGAGTGCAGCATTGTTTTTAATCTTTTCTTTTGCTTGGACTGTAATACTTTTCTTTTTTAACCTGCCGCGTCCCAACCCATTTAGTATGTGATGCATTGGGTGGTCCATGATTGCAAGGTTTTGAAGTACATTGACTGCCTCTCAAAACTTCTCAAACTCAAAGGCTCGTTCCCTCATGACACAAGAGCCAGCGAACACTTATATAGCAGTACATCTGACAGCTCTGAGGCTTAGATTAGTGTCCCTGCTCTCACTGTCTTTAGTAACTTCCTTGCAGTCCTGCTGGGCTGTATCCGTCTTATTGATGTGGTCCTTCTAGCGATAACTTCATTCGCAGAAGATCTGATGGTTAACTTTTCCACGAAGCTAACTTTAGAGCTAAGACAAAAAGAAATAACTTTTTTTCCTAGATCTTTTCTTCGCAGGTGACGCTCTCCTTGTGGCACACGATGGGTCTACCATGCTGTGCCTAATTAACAATCTGATTAGTGCTTGTGACCTGTTCTCCCTGACTATTACCGTGACGAAGACTGTGGGTGTCTGTCAAGGCACTACTACCACAACAAGTATCACTTTCAACGACAACCTCGCTGCGCAAATACAACAAACTTCTATGTGGGTCCAAATGCACAGCCACTTTCTTGCTTGATTAATAAATCAAGACACGGATAGGAAGTGCATATACTACAATTGGCAGATTTTCAATTAGTGTGGGAACAAATTTAACTATGCAAACAAAGAGTAAGATATAAACATATGTGTATCGGTCCTGCGTGCTAGCACATTACCGTATGTATGACTCCGAAGCGTAGACCCCTTACTCGAGACACTTGAGGAAACTCAACATCTTTCATCTTCGTTGTCTACAAAAAAGTAGTGAAAATCAAGTACAGGAGTAAATTACTAACACGAAGGTATGGATCAAGCCAAGCTGCAATCAGTCGTGAGCAGTAGATGGCTGGAAAAGCTGGAAAGTGTGAGAAGAATTGAAAATAACTGCATACCTAAACATTTGCTTTTAGGTAGAATTTCGGAATGGAGGAGACCTCTACGTAGACCATTGCATAGATAACAAGATGTGTGCAAGACCTGAATGAAAGACCTGCGTAGACTTTCAGAAACAGGAGTAGACGGCTGAAGATAGATGCATGGAAATAACATAATATAGATGTGTAAACACTTTGGAGGATGCGCTAACAAACACGTTGGAAAGCAAACGATAAAACAACAAAAGTAAATATAACCATATATCGAAGCCCTGCACTTACTGTGTTCAGGTATGCTTGTCTAAAGTCGGCATGTTCAGCTATAAAAATATATGACAAATTAAGCTTTTCCCCGGTTAGAGCCAAATGTAAAGACAAAAACAACTGTAGAAAGATACATAAAAACATACATATACATATAGGATTAATTTAGTCGAAGATTCAACATCATTATACACGGTTTAACCCGTGTACTCTGTTCTTCTCAATATTTTTTGGAGAATCTCGGCACAAAACACGAACTCCGTAGAAACCGCAAGGATCCCGTAACAGATTGGAAAGATTCTGAACATAATGTTGAATATCGCCCGGAAAGTGTCCGTTAAGCCTAATCTTTTCTATTTCCAACTGCCGAGGGATTTTTAACCTGCGCGACAATGTACACGGGCGACCGATCTCCACTACCCAAAGATACGAGGAAATACCAGAAAGTCCACGTGAAAAAAATTAATCATGTCTGCATCGTGATTTGAACCCGCGACCTCTGGCACGAAACTCATGGAAACGGTATCTATTCTGTGAGAGAAGTTTTCTATAACACGTCTTCATGAGGGGCACAAAGAGATTGAATCAAAATAATAACATAAAATATACAAACAGAACGAGACGTGAGAGATGGTTATACAGTGAAAACTATTGTATGTATATGCAGAACAGGCGAAAATAGTGTGAACAGAGGGAAGATAGATTGAAAGACCTAATTGTTAGCGTGTGAGTACGTGGACTCTACTCATCTGTATTACATCAATTATCTGCTGATGATGATGGTGTGGGGTAATGTGGACGTTACCGCGATGTGTTACATCAATTATTTGCTGATGATGATAGTGTGGAAGAATGTGGACATTGCGGCGCTGTGTTACAGCCATGATTCTTTGGCGATATGGAGATATAAAGGAAGGTTGGACAAAGACGAAAGTAAAGTTACATATTTTTGGAGTTGAAGTAGTAAAACTAAATAGACAAAGAAACAAAATGAGAAGAGAAAAGTGTGAAAAAAGAATGTTAAGACCGTCAGCGAAATATGGCTTAAGAATAGTTGAAAGGAAAAGACAATTGAGTGTGAAGATATAAATTGAAAGAGAGAGATAAAGAAAGGGCGAGAGAGAGAAAGAGAGAGTGAGAGATAGAGGGAGAGAGAGCTAAATTGATATCTAAAAAAGCGGACGATTTGGCGTGGAGAGAGAGGAAGACATGTAGTGACAATAGTTTTAAGAAAAAAGACAAATGTGTTTGGAGAAATAGAGAGAGAGAGAGAGAGAGAGGGATGGGGAGAGAGAGTGGGGAGAGTGATGCAATAATAATTAAAAGAAAAGCTGAGAGAGGACATAGGCAAAGAAGGTTATATAGAGCAGCTACAGAAGAGATGCCCAATCAGGAAACAAAATGGTAGTCATTGTGAAGAAAAACAAGAATGCAAGAATATTAAAGAACTCGTCAGTTGGAATTCACAAGAACTCGTCAGTTGGAATAAGAAGCGTCAATGAGTACATTGTCTTCGTTCGGGGGATCTATTTAAAATGGGATCGTTTGGTAGTGATGCGACAAACTTAGAACAAGTTGCATGAAAGGCCGAAAAACGTAAGAAAAGGGAGAAAGAAAATGGCAGAACTCTAGGGAAGTCTCCGGAAGAGAAGAAGGATTTAAAAAATTTAAAAAAATGTAAGGAACAAATAATATTTGTTAGGAAAAGGAAACAATTTAAGGAAAAGACAGAGATATGAGCAAGAGAATAGAATTGAGATGTGAGCAAGAGATAAGGATGTAATGGAAATAGAAGGTTGCAAGGTACAGAACAAGACGTACAGAGAAGTGGAAGATATCGAAACGAGGAAGATGTAAGAATAATGCAAGAGATGTAAGGAAAAGAGAAACATAAAAAAGGGTAAAGACGGATTTAAGGAAGCGAGAAAGATGCAAGTAAGAGAGAAAAATGAATGGAAGTGAGGATATGTAAGAAAGCGAGAAAGAAATACGGACGAACGAAAGAGATAATGATTTGAAGAAAAAGAGAACACGTACAGAAGAAAGCAAGAAAAAAGAGAACTGATGGTGATGGAAGATAGATCCACTCGTCTTATACTCATGAGCAGGAAAACGAGACTTTGACGTTTCCATTTGTGTATGACATTATTTGGTAGTGATTCTCCAGCTTTCTGTCAAAACTAGAGGGCACTTCTACACATTAGTCAGGATTCCTGGCGGTGTCAATGGCGGTGAGTGGCACTTCATCAGATCTAGAGCTTTCAATCCTACAGTGTTCAGCTGGTACAGATAGTCGCCTCTTGCATACTCTCAGTGTAGCAGTGGTCCTCTTTCGTCTCTGCCCCACACTTAAGAAGAGGTAGAACAAGAGAGAGTGGAGAGAAAGAGCGAGTGGTTTTTGGAAGAGAGAGGAAATATGAGAGAGGGAGAGATGACATTTTTTTTCCCTGAAACTTAGAGCCAAAGAGTTACTATTACTATAGTTTCCTGCATTATATTTGGAATTGTTCCTATAACTTTCTATCAAAGCCAGCTATTCCACACTCAGTGAGGCGTGCAATGATATGATTGTGACAATTGTATGAGTTCATGTGGCAGTGGTTTGGAAGATGATAAGTATCGCAATGTTTTTAGACAACGATTATATTTATGTTTGATTAAAACCAACATTTGGGAGGGACACGACCAACATTCAACATTTGGTATGAGATAATCAATCAAAATGAACATTTGGAGTGAGAATTAAACAATTAAAATCAACATTTGGAGTGATACTGAGCCAATCAAAATCAACATTTGTAGTGATACAGTCGACCAACATCAGCATTTGGACTAGTACAAACAATCAAATTCAACATTTGGTGTGAGATAATCAATCAAATTAAACATTTGGAGTGAGACTTAAACAATTAAAACCAACATTTGGAGTCACATTGAGCGAATCAAAATCAATATTTGTAGTCAGACAATCGACCAAAATCAGCATTTGGACTAGTACAAACAATCAAATTCAACATTTGGAGTGACACAATTGACCAAAATCAACATTTGGCGTGAGACAATCGACCAGCATGATAATTTGAAGTGAGACAATCGATGAAAATTAACATTTGAAGTGAGACAACCAATCAACTTCAACATTTGGAGTGGTACTTAAACAATCAAAATTAGCATTCGGAGTGAGACAATCGACCAAAATCAACATTTATAGTGAGGCATGCGACCAAAATAAACATTTGGAGTGAGGTAATCGACAAAAACCAATACGTAAAAAGACACAATCAACTAAAATAAACATTTAGAGTGAGACAATCGAACAAAATCAACTTTCGGAGTAGACAATCGACCAATATCAACATTAGAAGTGAGAAAATCGACCAAAATCAATATTTGAAGTAAGCCAATCAACTAAAATCAACATTTGGAGTGAAACTGGGTTTGTCAAAATCATCATTTGCAGTGAGGCTGAGTCAATCAATATCAACATTTGAACTGTTACAATCAATCAAAATTAACACTTTGAGTGAGACAATCGATCAAAATCAACATTTGGAGTGAGACAAACGATCACAATCGTAATTTAAATAATCAAATGAGATACACGCAGATAAAAATAGATTGATATAGAAGCGTTATATATACGTGTCAATACCGTTTGTCCAAGAATCGTGAACAATGAACGCTCAGTTGGAGAAGAAAATTGAGATATTTCAAATATACACTTCTAGAATAATGAGTCCGATTTCGAGTAAAGAAAACATGGCACAAAAGGATGTCAGAAATGTTGGAGACGAAAAGAGACATTTCAAACAAAGCCAGATAAATTATTTTGACAGCATTAAAATGCAAAACAGATTGGTGAAAATCATACTCAAAGGAAAAGTAGACAGCAAACGTGCTAAGGGAATAGAACGATATAGCTGGGGAGATAACATCGAGGGAAAGACAGCGAAAAGCCTGTCTGACAGACAGAGGATGTTACGCATCCAATGTAGCAGACCTGCCATTTCTTCTTCTTCTTCTTCTGCGTACACAGTCAGACAGTAACCATTATTTTCTCGAAAAAAGCGGCAGTCATCCTGAGACTCTCGACACTACCATAGAGCTTGTCTTGCAGTTCTACTGGCAATGGCCACATCTGCTCTCTCTGATCCTCGTATGTCGGGCAGTTCTGCAGCAGATGTTCAGTGGTCATTTTACCAGTACCGCACGGGCATTCGTCGGTACACCCTATCTTCAATTTGTTGAATAGGTGGTACCTCAGTCTGTTGTGGCCAGTGCGAAGTCTGAAGACAACGACCTGCTCTCTTCGGTTCAACTGGTAATAGGCATCGTTTTTGGTGTAACCAGTATGTTCGGTTTCCCATTTGGTCATGTACCTGGCTTTGATAAGCCGTTTTTTGACTCTTCGTACGTCATACTGGTATCTGTTTGTGGTAGCCTTGCACCTTCTTTTGCCAGTCTGTCTGCCTCCTCGTTGCCTTGGATGTTGCAGTGTGACGGAATCCACTGTACCACTACCCTTTTTGGTGCGGACTGCTGGCACAGTTTGCATAGTGCTGCTCTTAAGTCATTAAGCTCAGTGTTTTTCTGGCTTTTTAGCGCTGTGACTACGGCGAGAGCATCTGTCAGCAGGACTATATGGTTCTCATTTTCACTGTGTTTTACCATTTCCTCCACTGCCGCCCTCAGTGCCTCTGCCTCCGCTCTGAAATTGCTTGTGTACTTACCAGTAGCGAATGACAGAGTTATTTTTCTGCCATTTGGTAGGTTCAGGAATGCTCCTGCCCCTCCGTTCTGTGCAGTGTTTGTTACAGAACCGTCGGTGTATGCATGAGACCTGCCATTTAAATATGGTCACTTATTTAGTTGATAGAGACGGAACGGAGACAATGAGATAATACAAAAAAGGAAAAAACATACAATTCTTAGTTCTTAGTTGACCTGTACTTCGACAAGGGCAGATGCCCCTGATCGGGATCCAGCTCTGGTATAAGCTGGGTATAGCCGTGAGAAGGATTTCCTGCTTAACGGATTTAGCTTGAGCATCTTAATACTCCCCTGCGCTGGGTGGTTAACCGATGTGCGAGTTCATCTTAATAAACGCAAACACTAGAGCAGAGTAGATCCGCAGCTTGTAATGCGCAATCTATGCTGCTCTAAACAAACCACCTAATCATGGACGGTGCTATGCCATGTCACACAGTTAGCCACCTTTTACGACATATTTTCTGTAAGGCAGTGGTGCTATTCTTGTCCTTATCATACACAGATACCCCGGTAGACCACTCGGATATACAATTACTGTAAATTATTCAACAGAGAAATGATAGACGCAAATGGACAATGATATGGTTAATATACAGAGATCCAAAGATGGATTTAAGACATCTATGTAGGTACCGACACGAAGACCCAGCCAGACAATGGGTAACGCAAACACGAGATTGCGTGAGAGAGTGAATGGTTGAATTAGGGAATGATTGCTTGTGTGCTGCATGTATGCATGGATTGTTGTTGTTGTTGTTGTTGTTGAATGAACACAGTGTGTTAGGTTACTCTTTTGTGGGAACTGAAAATGACGGAAAGTCGTTGTTGCAGTAGCTTTTCTTACATATCTTGCGTGCTGATAACGGTGGACAGAGATCCTCTAAGTGGTTGTACTATGAATGACTTCATCAGCCCTGATCTCACTACTACTTGGGTTCCGTCGATGGATGGTATGATATGGATGAACCAAAGGATGGATAGTTAAATGAATTGGTGGTTTGAGATGGAGAGTGAATGGATGGATAGTTGAATCGATGGATGGTTTGAAATGGATGAGTCAATGGATGGATAGTTGAATCGATCGATGGTTTGAGATTGAGGAGTGAATGGATGGATAGTGGAATCAATGGATTATTTCTTCTTCTTCTTCTGCGTACACAGTCAGACAGTAACCATTATTTTTTCGAAAAAAGCGGCGGTCATCCTGAGACTCTCGCCACTACCATAGAGCTTGTCTTGCAGTTCCACTGGCAATGGCCACATCTGCTCTCTCTGATCCTCGTATGTCGGGCAGTTCTGCAGCAGATGTTCAGTGGTCATTTTACCAGTACCGCACGGGCATTCGTCGGTACACCCTATCTTCAATTTGTTGAAGAGGTGGTACCTCAGTCTGTTGTGGCCAGTGCGAAGTCTGAAGACAACGACCTGCTCTCTTCGGTTCAACTGGTAATAGGCATCGTTTTTGGTGTAACCAGTATGTTCGGTTTCCCATTTGGACATGTACCTGGCTTTGATAAGCCGTTTTGACTCTTCGTACGTCATACTGGTATCTATTTGTGGTAGCCTTGCACCTTCTTTTGCCAGTCTGTCTGCCTCCTCGTTGCCTTGGATGTTGCAGTGTGACGGAACCCACTGTACCACTACTCTTTTTGGTGCGGACTGTTGGCACAGTTTGCAGAGTGCTGCTCTTAAGTCATTAAGCTCAGTGTTTTTCTGGCTTTTTAGCGCTGTGACTACTTCGAGAGCATCTGTCAGCAGGACTATATGGCTCTCATTTTCACTGTGTGTTGCCATTTCTTCCACTGCCGCCCTCAGTGCCTCTGCCTCTGCTCTGAAATTGCTCGTGTACTTACCAGTAGCGAATGACAGTGTTATTTTTCTGCCATTTGGTAGGTTCAGGAATGCTCCTGCCCCTCCGTTCTGTGTAGTGTTTGTTACAGAACCGTCGGTGTATGCATGGGTCCAGTCCATGCTTGGGTAGCTTTTCGTTATGAAGCTTAGGGTAGTGTCTCTCCTTTCTTTTTCGGTCTGGCAGTTTTTGTTTGCAATACCTGGTATATTTTCTACCACCTCTGGAAATATATCCTGCCTCCAAGTAGGTTTTCGTACAGTATTGATGGGTTTTGGTGTTGTTAGTGCGTTTATGGGATCTTCGTGCTTCTTTGCTTTGGCTATTTCTGCAAAGTTTCTCCGCTTTAGTTTCCCAGTTCCCAGATTGCTTAGCCTCTGGTACATTGGATGGTCCGTCAGTCTTCGGAGTTTCTCTGACTGCAGCTGGGCTCTGCAGTCTCTTCTGTCGGTCATGGATTGCAGTTTTGTAATCTTTTCAAGTTCTACAATTGGCGTTGACTTCATGCCACCTGTTATGATTCTCATGGCTTGGTTTTGAAGTTTGTTAACTTTATCGAAGTTCGCCTTCGCTGCTGTTGTCCATGCCGCGATGCCATACTCGAGAACTGGTCTCACTCTTCCAGTGTACAGTTTCTTTAGTATGCCTTCGTCTGCTCCCCAGCTTGTGCCAGCAAGTTTCCTCATGATCGCCATTCTTTCTCTGGCTTTCATTCGGTTTCTCTCAATCTGACTTTTCCATGTCATGCGCCGATCAAATGTGACTCCCAGATAGGTTGGGTTGTCGTTTGGCTGCAGGATTTTGCCATTTAGGCTTAGTTTGGTACTTTGGGGTTTTAATGAGAGCGAGAATATTGTGCACGTGGTTTTCTCCTCGTTTATTTTGACCAGCCATGAGTTCGCCCACTCTTCCAGCGATGTTAGGGCCGTTTGCATCCGATTTCTTGCTATGGTGAGATTCTTTTCAGAGGTCCACATAGCCAGATCGTCTGCAAACATTGAGCTATGGACTCTTCTTGGTATATTCTCTGTAATATCGTTTATATATACCAGGAAGAGTGTGGGTGACAGTACTCCCCCTTGGGGTACTCCCTGCTCGAGTGTCACCTTTTTGCTCATCTGCCCTTGTACTTGGACTCTGGCCGTTCTTTGTTTGAGGTAGTGGTTGATCCACTTGTACATCTTCCCACAAACATCACTTCTTCTTAGCTTGACTCTAAGTCCAACCTTCCAGACTTTGTCAAATGCCTTTTCCAGATCCACCCAAACAGCTACTGTGTGTTTCTGTGCCTGGTAGGCATCTTCTATCTCTTGGGCTATGAGGATGACCTGGTCCTCAGTGGATCTGTGCTGTCTAAAGCCGGCTTGCTGTGGAATTAGTATTCGTTTTTCTTCCAGATGCCACATCAGTCTGGTGTTTATCATCCGTTCCATCAGCTTGCCGACACAGCTCAGTAGGCTTATGGGCCTGTATCCATTCGGATCTGTTTTGTCCTTTCCTGTTTTTGGTACTGGTACCAGTATTGCATCTTTCCATGCCTGGGGTACAATACCCCTTTTCCAGCTTTGGTTCAGGACTGATAGTAGTTTTTTCTTCGCTGTTTGGCCCAGCCCCATCAGCATTTCGTTTGTTATCCCGTCTTTTCCGGGAGATTTCCTTCTCTTTAGTGTTCTCATAGCCTCTTCCATTTCGCGCATTGTTAGTTTGGCCATCATGTGCTCTTCAGGAGCCGTATTTATGTTTTCGTGCCCCTTTAGCTCTTCGCTAATGTCTGTATGCTTATCTGCAGGGACCTCGATGTGGTTTGCTCTGGCATAGTGATCGACAAAGGCGTTTGCGGCTTTCTTACCTGTGATCAAGTTCTCGCCTTGCTTGATAGTAATTTGTTTATTTGACGGGGTTTCGTCGTTCATGGCTCTGACTAGCTTCCATAGCTTGTTCCCTTCTTTGTCCAGGTTTAAACTTTCCGTTTTATTTTTCCAACTTTCTCTTGCTGTTTGCTTGAGAGTGTGTTTGTACTTCGCCGCGGCGGCTTTGAGGGCGATGTTTGCCTCCACGGATTTTTCTCGTTCTGCCATGTTCCTAGCAATTGTTACTGCATCTTCCACTTTCTGTAACTCATCATTCCAGTAGGGCTTATAGTTTTTCCTAGCTCCTCTTGGGATGGTTTCAGTGGCGGCTTGCATTATTGCCTTGCTTAGGCTCTCTACCATGGGCTTCATTTTGGTGTTTCGTGTGTTGATGGTTTCACACAGCCCATCTGTCAGGATTGCAAATCTGTCCCAGTCGGCTCGTTTGTAATTCCAACGTGGGAGCGGTTTTGTTTCCTGTGGGCCTACTTCCATGTCAATGGTTAGCCTGATCGGCCTGTGGTCGCTACCTGCCAGTTGGTTTAGCACCTGGCGGTCTATTTTATAGTGTATGTCCTGTGTGGAGAAGGCCAAATCTGGAGTCGAGGTGGTATGCCATGTTCTTGAATAGAAGCTAGGACTATCCTCCGGCCTATTGATTAGGGAGAGATTTGCATCTATCTCCCAATCTTCCACTTCGTCACCTCTGCTGTCTGTGTCAGAGTATCCCCATCTCTCCGAGTGGCTGTTGAAATCTCCAACCACTATGCAGTTGGAGTCTCTGACCTCCATACTCGAGAGCGATAGGTCTCTGTTTGGTGGTCCGTACAGATTGAAAATGCGGAGCTTCGTCTCTTGAGCCATTATGTCAACTCCTACAATTTCTGCTTGTCCGGTGTGATTGACAGGTACCGCGCTACTCGGTATGCTGTTTCTGGTCAGTATCAGGACCCCTCCTTTGTGGCCTTCTCTATCTAGACGGAAAGTCTGGTATCCTCTGATTGAGAATTTATGGCTATTGTTGAGGTGCGTTTCCTGGATACATGCCACGTCAATCTTACCTTCATGCAGGTGATGTGTTAGGGAAAGTTTTTTGTTAATCAATGGATTATTTGAGATGGATGAGTCAATGGATGGATAGTTGAATCAATGGATTGTTTGAGATGGATGACTCAGTAGATGGATAGTTGAATCGATGGATGATTTGAGCTGGAAGAGTGAATGGACAGTTGATTCGATAGATTGGATATTATGTACGGCTGGATAAATGGCTGGTTGTTTTGGTGGAATAAGTGGTTGACTGGTTGGGCTTTGAAATTATTGATGGGATTAATAAATGGATGTGTACAGATGCAAGATTTAAGTAGTTGGAAAGAAAGAAGGATGAATGATTGTTCTGAACGAATGCGTTGTGATGTATGGTTATATGAACTAACTGATATATGGAAGGCAGGAAAAATAGAGGAAAAGGTGTTTTTAACAAATAGATAAATGGACGATAAAATGAATGGATGGGTATATAGATGAATGTACAGATGAATGGATAGATTATGGGTGGGTTGATATATTCGACAATGAGTCGAGAATGCAATATTTTTATTTGGATAAGAAACCAAATCTCAGGATTACAAGAGAAAATCAATAGAAAAGACCAGATCGATAGCTGTTCCATTGATCTAATAAATATTCCGGCCGTTTACCCAATTCAATAACTGACCCATGGGGAATGGCGTGAGAGGGTCCTGAGTGCGTGTTGCTGAGTGTTGAAAGATTTCCTCAACGATCTGGGCTAGCGTGGATGAATGAACGCAAGTTGTTGCCAAGAGTGGTGAGTGTAGGGGGAATAGACAGAATGGAAGATATGTGAGGGAATAGATATGAGGGAATTGATATGGAAGAAACGATATAAGGAAATAGATAGGAGGGAATTGATATGGAAGAAAAGATATGAGGGAATAGATAGGAGGGAATACACATGAGGGAATAGATAAGAGGGAACAGATATGAGCGAAGCAATAGAAGAGAAGAAAAAGATAGGAAAGAATATATATCAGAGAATAGATAGGAGGGGATAGATAAGAAGGAATATATAGAAGGAAAGATATGTGAGGGAATATATAAGAGGGAAGAGATATGAGATAATAGTTAGCAAGATGAAGATGTACATGTTGACGTAAGGGAGAGAGTGTTGGCTGGGTAATACTGTGTGATCGAGTGTGCTGAAATTGTTGTAGGGAGAGATTGATGGCTGGGTAATACTGTGTGATCGAGTATGCTGAAATTGTTGTAGGGAGAGAGTTATGGCTTGGTAATAATGTGTGATCGAGTGTGCTGAAATGGTTGTAGGGAGAGAGTGATGGCTGGGTAATACTGTGTGATCGAGTGTGCTGAAATTGTTGTAGGGAGAGAGTGATGGCTGGGTAATACTGTGTGATCGAGTGTGCTGAAATTGTTGTAGGGAGAGAGTGATGGCTGGGTAATACTGTGTGATCGAGTGTGCTGAAATTGTTGTAGGGAGAGAGTGATGGCTGGGTAATACTGTGTGATCGAGTGTGCTGAAATTGTTGTAGGGAGAGAGTTATGGCTGGGTAATAATGTGTGATCGAGTGTGCTGAAATTGTTGTAGGGAGAGAGTGATGGCTGGGTAATACTGTGTGATCGATTGTGCTGAAATTGTTGTAGGGAGAGAGTGATGGCTGGGTAATACTGTGTGATCGAGTGTGCTGAAATTGTTGTAGGGAGAGAGTGATGGCTGGGTAATAATGTGTGATCGAGTGTGCTGAAATTGCTGTGAGGAGAGAGTGTTAAATGGGAAATATAGGCTAGTGAACGACTTCCTGAGCGATTGAGTGATCGAGTGTGCTTAAGTTGCTGTAGGGAGTGGAGGGGATACTGTTAGAGTGTTCAGCTGGTGTTGTAACCACTGGAGCAAGTAGAGTGAGGGGAGAGGTTTGCGGGATAGAGGATGGGAATAAAGTTAGGGGAGAGGTTGGCGGGATAGAGAGAGGTAGTAGAGTGAGTGAATAGAGTGAGTAAATAGAGGGAGGGAATATAGTGAGGGGAGAGGTTGGCGGGATAGAGAGAGGTAGTAGAGTGAGTGAATAGAGTGAGTAAATAGAGGGAGGGAATATAGTGAGGGGAGAGGTTGGTGGAATAGAGGGACGGAATAGAGGGAGGGGAGAGGTTGGCAGGATAGAATGAGGGAATAGGGCAGCAGTTGGCGGGATAGAGTGAGGTAATAAAGTGAGAAATAGATGGAGGGAAAAGAGAGAATAGCGTGATGATAGAGGAAAGGGGTAGTGGGAGGGACTAGAGTGAGGGAATATAGTTAGGAAATAGAGCGAAGGAATATAGGGAGGGAATAGAGGGAGGGAATAGAGGGAGAGAATAAAACGAGGCAATGGAAAATGGAGGTAGTGGTGGGAGTTTTCAGTTGTTTTCTCCTGTTTTGGGAGTGAGCTAATTATTAGACTGGAGTGAGAAGAGGAGGGAAAAATTGATAAATAGTTGGGAGGAGGAATACGGTGGAGGGGATACCGACATAAGTGGGCTGTTATGAGTGAAAGAAAGGGAAGAAATGTAGAGTGTTGAGGAAACGAATGTAACGATGATCAAAGAGTGGAACTAGCGGGAAAGATGGGAGGTACCTGTGCGTACTGTTGAAATAGTAGGCTTTATGGGACAATCTCATGATCGATGTGGGATAGTGTTAACGAGTCTGCTCACACGGTGAGGTTGTTGTCAAGGTTGAGAGGAGAGGGAGGTGGCAGGTTTGCGTGTTGATGTCAGCTAGATGGTAGCTAGTGTACGATGTGTACTCTCCTGGACCAGTGAGGGTTTTCTTATGTTAACTGAGGCTGGAGTGACTTAATGGAGGGAATTCAGATGGGTGGGAATAATGGGTAGAAATAAATAGAGAGTATTTAGGGGGTGGGGCAGATGTGTGGGAATAGATGGGTGGGAGTAGATGGAAGTAATTGATGGATGGGAATAGACGGGTCGGAATATATGGAGGGAATAGGGGGGTAGAAGTAGATGAGCGTGAATAGATAGGTGGGTTTAGATGGAGGAAATAGACGGAGAGAATAGTTGAAAGGAAAGAAGATGGGTGAGAATAATGGATGGGAGTATATGGAGGGAATAGATGGATGGGAATGTATGTATGGGTATGGATAGGTAGGAATAGATGGGTGGGAATGTATGTATGGGTATGGATAGGTAGGAATAGATGGGTGGGAATGTATGTATGGGTATGGATAGGTAGGAATAGATGGGTGGGAATGTATGTATGGGTATGGATAGGTAGGAATAGATGGGTGGGAAAAGGTGTGTTGGAATAGATGGGTGGAAATTGATATGCATCTGTTTCTAACAATCGACTTCAATGCACTCCCCGCATGCCAATAGGTGCTCAGTCTCTCTCTCATGAAATGGTGCAGTAAACGCATGCTGATGGTCCTAGTAGCTCGCTGGTTGTACACTCTCTTGCTCCGTCCTCTCATGCGCCCTACTCCGCTCCAACTTCGTGTAATGTCAAAACTTGACAATCTGTGGATTGCTGCTTCATTTATTGCAGTGTCCTCATTTAACAGGCGATAATTGATTGATTTAAAATGTAATTCCTAAACATCACTAACGATGGGAGTTTGTGAAGCCAAAATGTCAGCTATTTCGTTGCCCTGAACCTTAGCATGACCAGAACAGTAGATCCATGTCAACCCATGGAGGTTCGAGTCTCAACAGCTGCTTTACACAGCCCTCCCTTCTGTGCCTTCTGAAAAACGGCTTCCGCGTCTGTCACAGTGACTGCCCTTGTTGAAGCAGTCTCATAAATCCATTCAGCGCCTAGGTCACTTATTCTATCTCCATTCTCAACGATATGTCCTCTCACTCTAACCAAGAAGCCCCAGCTTGATGTCCTGTTGAGCAGCAATGATCTGTCGGTGTATTTGACGGCATAACTATGCTGCGTGTTTTCCTGTATCACTTTAATCACCTTGCACCCTGCTCTTCCGTTGTCCTATTCCCTGCATTCCTTACCTAAGGTTATGATGACTCCTTGGTACTTTATCATTGTCTAACGATTGTAGATCCATTATTCCCTCTTGGCTATCGTCTTAGATGGGGGAAATGCCGGATTGTTTTCTATGCCTATGCCATCTTGATTCTTGATCCCTTGATGTCTGAGATACTTCTGTACATATGTTGCTGCGTGTCTGTGGTGACACGCATACATGTTTTGATTTGTACCAGTTTATGTTTGGATGTCACCAATAACAATCCCAACATGTACAGTATCCTCACAATCGGGGTATCTCTAGTGCAGATCAGAACTAGTCGCATACCTTCATTCTGGATGCGTTCCAACCTTTCACGCTCTGTTTTTGAAAGTGTGAGGATGCCTAGTTCGTAATCGATAACCGACAACACAACCTGACGAAATAGGATGAACATGTGGCGCTGTTCCAAGTTGGCAGCACCTATAGTCTTGAGTGCTCCTAGCCTTCTCTTACATCTTTGTACGTTCAGGTCAACATGGCGATTAAATGAGAGACTGCGATCTACTGTTACTCCGAGGTATTTCAGCCTATCTCACCTGTCAATGGTGCATCAATCAAATATGATGCCCGAGAGTTCAGCTTTCGCTATATAATTATTCAAAGAGCACACCATGCAGGCCTTGTTCGGATTGATCTTGGAGCTTGAGTCGCCGCACCACTGTGAGATTGCTTGCAAGGTTTGTTGGATGTCTTTAACCAGCTCTTGCCTGTCTGAGCCAGTCCTGTACGTTAGGATGTCATCTGCAACTGCTAACGTTTGCCCTATCCCTTGGGTTGTATGTTAGCCACTTTTACTGTGTAGATGTTGAACAGCACCGGTGATAGCGGAGACCCCTGAGTAAAAGTAAAGTATCCCATAGCATTAATGCCGTAGGGGTGTGAGGTGTTAGCGATCTCACATTTCAAAGGCTCGGCTATATGAGGGCGGTAGCCATCTTCTCTCCCTCGCCGCTTTTACTTCCCGGACTGAACCGGTACCCATTTAAGGCTGGGTCGACCCGGGAGCCATAGCGGTCTGAAAAAACATTACCGCCTCAACTGGGGAATGAACCCAGGACCACTCAGATGCGAAGCCAGCGCGCTAACCACTGCGCTACGCGGCTCCACAGACCCCTGAGACTCCTGGACATATTCGCTTCGGATCTGATGTCCAAGATAGTACGCGTTGCGCAACTGTTCTTTCCATCAGGACAGCTGATATCAAACTAACCATCTACGGATTTAAACCACACTTCTTCAGACATGTCATTACATTCTTAAAATCGACGCGGTTGTATGCGTCTTTAAAGTCGAGTGCCACCGCGAATGTGTCTTGCTGTGGCTTAAAATCCTCATACACATCGCACGCTAAGGCTCCAACTCTACCCTGGGGCTCTTTCGTCGTTCTGTAGCTCCTCAGCGTATTGGGTAGGCTGTATTCCCGTTCTATGTAGGGCATTATTTGCCTGGCCACTATCTTCTCGAGCAATATGTCATACACTTTCTGTATGGTGATTATTCGATATCTGATGAGTTGCGTGGAATAGGAATTGATATGTGGGAATAGATGGGTGGTAATAGATGTAAAGAATTCAAATGTGTGATAACAATTGTTAGAAGTAGATCGGTGGGAATAATGGGTAGGAACAGATGGGTGGGAATAGATGGGGAGGGGTGGATAGGGGGGAGTAGATGGGTGGGAATAGACGGAGGGAACAATGGGTGGGAATTCAGAGTGGGAATATATGGAAGAGAATGGATGCGTGGTAATGGATGGGTGGGAATAGATGGGTGGGAATGGATGGGTGGGATTGGATGGGTGGGAATGGATGGGTTGGAATAGATGGATGGGAATCTAAGTGTTGCCAGCTTTGGAGAGAATAATCAAACCGTAACCTGCCACGCACAATGTAAAAGACGAACAGCTGATGATAATATGGCGAGCAACTAAATCAAATGTATGTGAATCCGTCATTCGAAATACTTGGAAACATAATTCACATAAAGAGGTCCGTGGTAGTTGTATGCTTATGCTCCATTTGGAGCGAAACGCATTGTCATTATCGTTGCAGTACTCGTAAGTGCATCTCGTCTTTGCTCGCCAGTAATATGCACCGTGATACACGCATGCGCAATGGTTATTTGGAGGGGCAGGGGGTAAAATGAAGTTAAGTCTCTGGTAGTGGAGTGACTCGAGCGGACTAAGTGGTCGGGAGTGGAACGTGCCCTGCTGAAGGTCATGACGTGTCTGTCCAAATGTTTGAAGTAGTTGATGAGACCTGAGTAGACACATGATAGGGCGGAGAAGGGAGGAGTCCAGAGTGTATTTAATTGTATCAGTAAGAGTGAGCTTTTGTATGTCTATGTCTATGTATGTGTATGTGTTGTTGTATGTATGTCACTGATTATTTCTTTATGTTTGCTTTTCAATTTATAATAGCGCGTGTATGTGTCCATATATTTATTTGCCTGGAAACCAAATTCCAAACATTTTCATAATTCGATTCTGCCTGCCTTTTGGTGTTTGTGTATGTCTTGGTAAGGCACATTCTTTCTCTTCTCAAATGTGTTTGCATATTTCTATGTTCAAGTTTCTTTCTATGTGTTTTGTACATTCTATGTGTTTGAATCTTTCTATGTGTTTGTATCATTCATTCTATGTGTTTTGTATGTTCTATGTTTGTATCTTTCTATGTGTTTGTATCTTTATGTGTGCAAGGATCTTTCTATGTGTTTGTATTTTTCTATGTGTTTGTATCTTGCTATGTGTTCGTATATTTCGATGTGCAAGTTTCTGTATATGTGTTTGCATCTTTCTATGTGCAAGTATATTTCTATGTGTTTGAATCTTTTTATGTGTTTGTATCTTGCTTTGTGTTTGCATATTTCGATGTATACGTTTCTTTATATGTGTTTGCATCTTTCTGTGTGCAAGTGCATTTCTATGTGTTTTGTATGTTCTATGTGTTTGTATCTTTCTATGTTTTTGAATAATTCATTATATGTGTTTTGTATATTCTGTATGTTTGTGTCTTTCAATGTGTTTGTGTCTTTCTATGTGTTTGTATCTTTCTATGTGTTTGTGTCTTTATACGAGTGTGTATCTTTCTATGTGTTTGTATCTTTATATGTGTTTGTGTTTTTGCTATATGTTTGTGTCTTTCTGTGTGTTTATATGTTTTTATGTGTTTGTGTCTTTCCATCTGGCTGTATCTTTCTATGTGTTTGTATATTTCTAGATGTTTGTGTTTTAATACGTGTATTTATCTTTATATGTATTTATCTGTCTGTGTATTGTTCTGTCACTCATTTTTAAGTGAAGTGTTTCTGTTTCTTTCATTGTTGTTGTTGTTGCGCGTTTTTTGTATCTGATTGAATATTTATTTGCATTTCCGGCTCGGTAGTGAAGGACGCAGTGAGACCACAACAGTAGCACCGCCACAGGATATCGGTGAGACCACAACAGCTGCACCGCTACAGGATATTGGTGAGACCAGAGCAGCAGCAGAGCTACAGGATATCGGTGAGACCAGAACAGCAGCACATCTACAGGATATTGGTGAGACCAGAGCAGCAGCACAGCTACAGGATATTGGTGAGACCAGAGCAGCAGCACAGCTACATGATATCGGTGAGACCAGAACAGCTACAGGATATCGGCGAAACCACAACAGCAGCACGGCTACAGGATATCGGTGAAACGACAACAGCAGCACGGCTACAGGATTTCGATGAGACGAGAATAGCTACATGATATCGGTGAAACCACAACAGCTACAGGATATCGATGAGACCAGAACAGCTACATGATATCGATGAAACCAGAACAGCTGCAGGATATCGATGAGACCAGAATAGCAGCACGGCTACAGGATATCGGTGAAACCCCATCAACAGCACGGCTACATGATATCGATTAGACCAGAACAGCTGCGGGATAAGGATGAGACCAGAACAGCTACAGGATATCGATGAGACCAGAATAGCTACAGGATATCGGTGAAACCCCAACAGCAGCACGGCTACAGGATATCGATGAGACCAGAACAGCAGCAAAGCTACAGGATATCGATGAGACCAGAACAGCTACATGATATCGATGAAACCAGAACAGCTACAGGATATCGATGAGACCAGAACAGCAGCACGGCTACAGGATATCGGTGAAACCCCATCAGCAGCACGGCTACATGATATCGATGAGACCAGAATAGCTACATGATATCGGTGAAACCACAACAGCAGCACGGCTACAGGATATCGTTGAAACCAGAACAGCAGCACAGCTACAGGATATCGATGAGAGCAGAACAGCTACAGGATATCGATGAGACCAGAACAGCTACATGCTATCATGAGACCAGTGCAGCAGCACAGCTACATTATATCGATGAGACCAGAACAGCTACAGGATATCGATGAGACCAGAACAGCTACAGGATATCGATGAGACCAGAACAGCTACAGGATATCGATTAGACCAGAACAGTTACAGTATATGGATAAGACTAGAATAGCTACAGGATATCGATGAGACCAGAACAGCTACAGGAGATCATGAGACCAGAACAGCAGCACATCTACATGATATCGATGAGACCAGAACAGCTACAGGATATCGGTGAATCCCCAACAGCAGCAAAGCTACAGGATATCGATGAGACCAGAACAGCTACAGGATATGAATGAGACCAGAACAGCTACATGATATCGATGAGACCAGAACAGCAGCACAGCTACATGATATCGATGAGACCAGAACAGCTACAGGATATCGATGAGACCAGAACAGCTACAGGATATGGATGAGACTAGAACAGCTGCAGGATATCGATGAGACCAGAACTGCAGCACAGCTACAGTATATCGGTTGAAGATCATTTGCAGTGATGTTTTCAATGATCATAGTTTTAATTTAGTTGGATACTAGGTCCATGCACAATCTTCTTAACGTGTCATTTATAATACGATTGGAAGTTTACAGTGGCCCTGTTCTTTACATTCCGACAAAAATAATTGTGTCTTTCAACACGAAAATCTCCTAGGTAGGTCCATTAACCTGACAAGCCACTCACAGAAGTCATTCAACTTGACAGTCTTTCAGGTGAGTCATTCACCCCATCCACTCAGGTGAGTGTATATTCTTCTCTTTCTATCTTTCGACCTCGCTCTCTTTTCTCTCTCTCTCTCTTCCTCTCTTCATGCGTGTGTAAGTATGTATAAATAAACATTTAATTTTGCAGTACCGTTACTACAACTGAAAATAAACCAAACTACGCATGTTGCTTCCTATATAACCTCCACAACAACAATAACCGATGTATTGTTACTTCCAACAAAATAGTTCCCACATTTCAAAACGGCAATTTTAATTTAAACACGCACACACATACACACTCAATTACAGACAAACACAAACACAAATACGCACTCAAAGACATACATGTATGGTATATATGGTATACATGGTATGGTATGGTATGTATGTATGTATGTATGTATGCATGCATGCATGCGTGCGTGTGTATATGTGTGTATGTGTGTATGTATTTACGTAAATATGCATGTATTCAAATATATATGTGTGTATGTAAGAATGTAGTCATGAATAGAATCCAATTCCGAAATTAGAACTAACCATTGTAACAGCCGTAACACGTTATTTACGAAATGTGATGTGTGCCTGTTGATCTGAATGTCAAAGTGGTGAACTTCCGCCAAGCCAGGGTAACAGACGGTAGTAATTATGGCTTTCTTAATGTAGCCACATGACTCGTCATCAAATTAATGATGCACAAGTTGCAAGAAATGACTAAAATAGTGTTGTTCGTGAGGTTAGCAATATCACCATCTGAAAACTGTTGCTACTGAAAAAAAATACACTGCAAGCAAATAGATTCCCTATTTTTTAAAAGCTGGATGATAGTGTTTGACGTACACTAAGTCATCTAAAGTGACATGTTAAGGTAGACCAAGTACAGTGTTGACCTGCACTCAGTCATCAAGAGTGACATGTTAAGGTAAACCAAGCACAGTGTTGGACGTACAACCAGTAATCTAGAGCCGTGGTGGCCAAGCAAAGGTTTACCGAGGGCCAGATTATGGTATAGAGTAACACCAGAGGGCCAGACTTATTAAATTCTAAAAAAATACCTTCTGATAATTAGTTTTCCATATATAATGAACCACACACAGAAAGTAACGGAAACTACTCTATGCTTAGAAAACATTTTTACAAATTCAAACTCTTTCACTCAAAAATCGGCCACAACAGCCACAAGCCCAAAAGTGTCACTGGCTGATTTATACTTAACACACTTCACAACGCCAACTGTGCACCTCAACTCCTTCCTATAGAAATGTACCTGCAACCCACTCCCACTTCCCAATACTGATGCTAAAGACAAAGCAACAACATTTAATCTCAGAGACTTCCGACCGCAGAAAAGAGATGTCATTGCTTTAAGTTTTTCAGTATCAAAGTAGGTACCGACACTGTCTTCACCTGTTGAAGTGCACGATCAGAGATTTGACTTTATCATTTCCGTTTTGTCGGCACTACCTAGTAGAGCGCAATTGACAAGAGAGAGAGAGAGAGAGAGAGAGAGAGAGAGAGAGAGAGAGAGAGAGAGTTGTGGGGTGTTGTGGGAAGTGGGGAGTTGGTAATCGTTCAATTTGGGTCTTTTCGGTTTTGTTTCTGGTGCATGTGCGTGCTATTTTTTATGATTTTTTTTAGCGGAATATACAGTCATTTTCAATCAACAATAAGACAGCAGCCCAAAACTTGTTGGCGTGCCGGTAAAAACTGGTTGGCGGGCCAGGCTGTAGTTTGGCCACCTCTGATCTAGACTGACAGGTTAAGATAGACCAAGCACAGTTTTGGACCTACACTCCGTCATCTAGAGTGACAGGGTAAGGTATCCCAAGCACAATGTTTGATCTACACTCAGTCATCTAGAGTGACAGTGTAAGGTATCCCAAGCACATTGTTTGACCTACACTCCGTCATCTAGAGTGACAGGGTAAGGTATCCCAAGCACAATGTTTGACCTACACTCCGTCATCTAGAGTGACAGGGTAAGGTATCCTAAGCACAATGTTTGACCTACACTCCGTCATCTAGAGTGACAGGGTAAGGTATCCCAAGCACAATGTTTGACCTACACTCCGTCATCTAGAGTGACAGGGTAAGGTATCCCAAGCACAATGTTTGACCTACACTCCGTCATCTAGAGTGACAGGGTAAGGTATCCCAAGCACGATGTTTGACCTACACTCCGTCATCTAGAGTGACAGGGTAAGGTATCCCAAGCACAATGTTTGACCTACACTCCGTCATCTAGAGTGACAGGATAAGGTATCCCATGCACAATGTTTGACCTACACTCCGTCATCTAGAGTGACAGGGTAAGGTATCCCAAGCACAATGTTTGACCTACACTCCGTCATCAAGAGTGACAGGGTAAGGTATCCCAAGCACAATGTTTGACCTACACTCCGTCATCTAGAGTGACAGGGTAAGGTATCCCAAGCACAATGTTTGACCTACACTCCGTCATCTAGATTGACATGGTAAGGTATCTCAAGCACAATGTTTGACCTACACTCCGTCATCTAGAGTGACAGGGTAAGGTATCCCATGCACAATGTTTGACCTACACTCCGTCATCTAGAGTGAAAGGGTAAGGTATCCCAAGCACAATGTTTGACCTACACTCCGGCATCTAGAGTGACAGGACAAGGTATCCCAAGCACAATGTTTGACCTACACTCCGTCATCTAGAGTGACAGGGCAAGGTATCCCAAGCACAATGTTTGACCTACAATCAGTCATATAGAGTGACAGGGTAAGGTATCCCAAGCACAATGTTTGATCTACACTCCGTCATCTAGAGTGACAGGGTAAGGTATTCCAAGCACAATGTTTGACCTGCACTCAGTCCTAGTCAGTATGTTCTTTCTGATTCGATTAACGTCTCAGTTTCTCATAGTTAAATTATTGCTGTTCCTTCTTTCAAAAGTCGGGTTTTTATCAGCTATCTAAGAGCTAAAGTTTCTTTTAATTATGTAACTTCACTCATCATGGGCTATGCTCAAGTCTGGTTGCCATTACATTCGCTATTAAATGGCAAATCTTGATTGTTCTGCAGTGAGTCAAGAAGTTCATGTATTGCGTGACATTGATGTGCTTATTTATGTTGCTGGAGAGCGACTATTGCTGGCAAGGCACAAGTTAGGACTGTCGTGGTTTTGTGCGGATGTGGTATAAGCGGATAGGAAAGAATAGCAGAGCGTATGATAACATAGAATACCATATGATAAGACATGATAAGATATGTTAAGATATGATAATATATGATATCTTTTGATAGAGTACGATAAGATACGATAATATGGGAAGATAAGATAAGATAGCATAATGTTGGGTAAAATAGGATAGGAAAAACACATTGGATAAGACATGATTGTTTAGGGAAAGAAAGGATAGCAAAGTATAAGATAGGATACGATTGGATAACGTTGGATAAGATATGATACAATATATATATATATATATATATATATATATATATATATATATATATGTATATATATATATATGTACATATATATATATATAGATATAGATATATATATATGTACCAAATTCCTCTAGGGCCTTTATCATTTCTATGTTTATAGATCGTGAATTATTTTGATAACTTAATACATGCCATAACTTATTGATATGAAAGGATACAGTAGCTTAGGGTGCAATAACATTTGGCATAATTGATATTGACAGTTTAGGAAAGGACACGATAATATTTGATATGCTATGATTAGGGCAGGGTAGAATGTGAAGTAAAATGACATGCTTTATCGTGATAGTTTAAGACAGGACATGACACTATTTCATATGATAGGCTGGCACAGATTATGGAGTATTAAACGATATCACGGCTGACCTATCAGTGCGAGAAAGGACAGAGCTATGTTATAAATAATTGTTACACAATAGGTTTGGATACAATAGGATGAACTAGGTTAGGTTATATATGAATGAACAGTTTACTATAGATCTGAATAGTATCAAATATAATTGGGTCGGATTAGCTTAGATTGAGGAGTATAAGATAGGATTGGATTGGATAATAAAATGCAGAGTAGGCCATAAACGATTAGTTTATAATCTCTAAGATATGTATGGATATTATTTCATACGATATGACAAAAATGGATAAGATAAGATACACTTTGATCGGATTAAATTGAATTGGATATGATCGAATAGGGTTGGATAAGATAAGAAAGGATTGACTAGGATAAGAAAATGTTGGAAGTATAAGATACGGCTAGATAGTTTAAGATAGTGTTGAATAGGATTTTATAGGATAAGATAAGGTTGGAAAGTAATAGATACCGTTGGATATGATTGGATAAGATAGCATTTGATAGGATTGTAAAGGATAGAAAAGAATAGAAAAAGGTTTGATCGAAACGCCACATAGGCGCAAGTGGAATTAAAACTGTCTAATACAGGGTTGAATTGGATAAGACAGAGTTGAATTGGATACGATTGGATTGGATAGAATAAGATTGAATTGGATATGATAAGATATAATAGAAAGAGGCGTGACCGATAAGCCTAATAGGATGCGATATGATTGGTGGGATAAGAGACGTAGGATAGTACATAATTTCAAAGTCTTATTCTTCATTGTCCATCGAACACCATAGCTAGACGTTCTGTGCTCTCTCATTCCTGTATCACACCATAGAGTATGTTTTTATGTTTCATTTAAGCGAGTGCTCTTCAATCTGGGTGCTAGCGCACACTAGTGGACGATTTCATCTTCCATGAGGGCGGTCGAAGAATCATTACATTCTGTAATAAAAACTTTATTATTATTATAAAAAGTATTAATATTGTTACAATGCATTTGCTTTACAATCTAATGAAACTATGGCAGACCAGGAAACCAACACAAGTGAATATTTAGAGAACCGGTGTTTTTCCTGTGGTAGCATATGACTGCGAAATATAGATAGTTATCCAAATCTCACCGAAGAAAATCCAGAACTTCGAGTCCAAATGTGATCGAAAAATGAAGAATGCAGACATTCGACAGGAACTAGGAAAATAGAAAAAATAAATTCCGTCATGAACAGAAAATTGAAATACTTTGGCCACATCAAGACACACAACGGTCTTGAGAGAGCGGTAATGGAAGTTATGGTACCGACAAGAGAGGCATAGACAGATCAAGAAGACGATGGCACCAACAAGTCAAACAATACTTGGGCATGACTCTAGAGCGGACTGAAGATTGGGCAAGAGATCGACGTCTTGCAAAGGACATGTCACATGTTTATGATGTATTAGAACCATCCAAAATACACAGATTCCGTGAGGGATCGCCATATTTTCTTCAATTTATATTTGAGTGTGTGGGGGGGGGGGGGGGGGGGGGGGGGGTTACAGAAAATTGACCGTCAAGTAAGTTATACAAGATGGCGCCAAGTATACAAAGGTTGACGAGCCCTGATTGAAAGCCCAATACCAGCAGTCTGCTGGTCAGTTTGAGTAGTTGGGTAAACAATGTCTTTCGCTGAGGAGATGTGTCCTTAGTCACAGCATGTTCAAAGTGTGGCAGTCGCCCTATCGTTGTTTAGATCATGAATACGGTTGACGAGAAACCGCTAGTGCTTCAGGTTTTAATGTTATTGGGCTGGATATGTTAAAATAGTATTGGGTGTAATGGATTATCATCATCTGGTGCCCTGCCGGTTGGCTTTGGGGATCATGGACCTCCATCCGCTTCTATCACGCGTTTTGTTTAAAACTCTGTTGTTAATTTTCGCCCGTTCCATTCTCTAAGGCTGTCCAACAACTTCGCTCTTTGCCTTTCTCTGTCTCTCTTTCCTGCTGTCTTTTCCAATGTCACAGCGTACTCCGATCAGTCTCTTCGCATAACATGCACGAAAAAGGATGACTGCCTCGTTCTGATATTTGCACTGAACTGTATTTGTGTGTGTGCTTCTTCTAGTTCTGTATTTGTGTGTGTGCTTCTTCCAGTACTGTATTTGTGTGTGTGCTTCTTCCAGTACTGTATTTGTGTGTGTGCTTCTTCCAGTACTGTATTTGTGTGTGTGCTTCTTCCAGTACTGTATTTGTGTGTGTGCTTCTTCCAGTTCTGTATTTGTGTGTGTGCTTCTTCCAGTACTGTATTTTTGTGTGTGCTTCTTCCAGTACTGTATTATTAGACTTCCTTGCAGTCCATAGCATCCGCAGGATTTCTTCTGTAAAACCACATCTCCGTTGCTTTTAAAGATCTATACTCTTGCTTGCTGAATGTCCATGATTCACTGTCATATATTGAATAGATACATATTTAATTGTTTGTGAACAAAAGAAACATAATACTCCAGAAAAGTCACGTTACTTAGAAGATATTGAATGTAATGTCCCTAGCATCTCCTTTACACCTCCCCCTCCCCCCTCCTCCGACACACACACACACAAACCCCGATCAATCTCTCACTCTCTACTGACTGTAGTTACAAAACCAGATATCGATCATCATCTATCTGGTGGCAGGGTTTATTTTTAGTGCCTGGAAGCCTGGGGTTTGCTGAAAACACAATCACGTGTGCGGTTGTGGATCAGGCGGAAGAACGGAAGAGAGTACACGAGAAACGAGTCAATTTGTGAGGCGGGAAAATGGCAGAAGAATGTACATGCACTGAATTACTACGTAAGCCAGTGAATTGTTTATTTTTTCATGATTTGTCTCTTTATGTATGACTGCAAGATGAGAAGCTTAAACATCAGTTTACGTGAGCACAGTAATGGATGTATACTAAATATGACTTTATCTTGGACTAGACAAACAAATAACAAAAAGCTCGCAAATTAAACAGTGAATTATAGTTTCACGAAAATTAACAAAAACACAAGATTTTCTGCCATTTGGTAGGTTCAGGAATGCTCCTGCCCCTCCGTTCTGTGTAGTGTTTGTTACAGAACCGTCGGTGTATGCATGGGTCCAGTCCATGCTTGGGTAGCTTTTCGATATGAAGCTAAGGGTAGTATCTCTCCTTTCATTTTCAGTCTGGCAGTTTTTGTTTGCAATACCTGGTATATTTTCTACCACCTCTGGAAATATATCCTGCCTCCAGGTAGGTTTTCGTACAGTAGTGATGGGTTTTGGTGTTGTTAGTGCGTTTATGGGATATTCGTGCATCTTTGCTTTGGCTATTTCTGCAAAGTTTCTCCGCTTTAGTTTCCCATTTCCCAAATTGTTTAGTCTCTGGTGCATTGGATGGTCGGTCAGTCTTCGGAGTTTCTCTGACTGCAGCTGGGCTCTGCAGTCTCTTCTATCGGTGATGGATTGCAGTTTTGTAATCTTTTCAAGTTCTACAATTGGCGTTGACTTCATGCCACCTGTTATAATTCTCATGGCTTGGTTTTGAAGTTTGTTAACTTTATCGAAGTTCGCCTTCGCTGCTGTTGTCCATGCCGCAATGCCATACTCGAGAACTGGTCTCACTCTTCCAGTATACAGTTTCTTTAGTATGCCTTCGTCTGCTCCCCAGCTTGTGCCAGCAAGTTTCCTCATGATTGCCATTCTTTCTCTGGCTTTCATTCGGTTTCTCTCAATCTGACTTTTCCATGTCATGCGTCGATCAAATGTGACTCCCAGATAGGTTGGGTTGTCGTTTGGCTGCAGGATTTTGCAATTTAAACTTAATTTGGTACTTTGGGGTTTTAATGAAAGCGAGAATATTGTGCATGTGGTTTTCTCCTCGTTTATTTTGACCAGCCATGAGTTCGCCCACTCTTCCAGCAATGTTAGGGCCGTCTGCATCCGATTTCTTGCTATGGTGAGATTCTTTTCAGCGGTCCACATAGCCAGAGCGTATGCAAACATTAAGCTATGGACTCTTCTTGGTATATTCTCTGTAATATCGTTTATATATACCAGGAAGAGTGTGGGTGACAATAATCCCCCTTGGGGTACTCCCTGCTCGAGTGTCACCTTTTTGCTCATCTGCCCATGTACTTGGACTCTGGCCGTTCTTTGTTTGAGGTAGTGGTTGATCCACTTGTACATCTGTCCACAGACATCACTTCTTCTTAGCTTGACTCTAAGTCCATCCTTCCAGACTTTGTCAAATGCCTTTTCCAGATCCACCCAAACAGCTACTGTGTGTTTCTGTGCCTGGTAGGCATCTTCTATCTCCTGGGCTATGAGGATGACCTGGTCCTCAGTGGATCTGTGCTGTCTAAAGCCGGCTTGCTGTGGAATTAGTATTCGTTTTTCTTCAAGATGCCACATCAGTCTGGCGTTTATCATCCGTTCCATCAGCTTGCCGACACAGATCAGTAGGCTTATGGGCCTGTATCCATTTGGATCTGTTTTGTCCTTTCCTGTTTTTGGTACTGGTACCAGTATTGCATCTTTCCATGCCTGTGGTACAATTCCCCTTTTCCAGCTTTGGTTCAGGGACGATAGCAGTTTCTTCTTCGCTGTTTGGCCCAGCCCCATCATCATTTCGTTTGTTATCCCGTCTTTTCCGGGAGATTTCCTTTTCTTTAGTGTTCTCATAGCCTCTTCCATTTCGCGCATTGTTAGTTTGGCCATCATGTGCTCTTCAGGAGCCGTATTCATGTTTTCGTGTCCCTTTAACTCTTCGATAATGTCTGTATGCTTATCTGCAGGGACCTCGATGTGGTTTGCTCTGGCATAGTGATCGATAAAGGCGTTTTCGGCTTTCTTACCTGTGATCAAGTTCTCGCCCTGCTTGATAGTAATTTGTTTATTTGACGGGGTTTCGTCGTTCATGGCTCTGACTAGCTTCCATAGCTTGTTCCCGTCTTTGTCCAGGTTTAGACTTTCCGTTTTATTTTTCCAGCTTTCTCTTGCTGTTTGCTTGAGAGTGTGTTTGTACTTCGCCGCGGCGGCTTTGAGGGCGATGTTTGCCTCCATGGATTTTTCTCGCTCTGCCATGTTTCTAGCATTTGTTACTGCATCTTCCACTTTCTGTAACTCATCATTCCAGTAGGGCTTATAGTTTTTCCTAGCTCCTCTACGGATGGTTTCAGCGGCGGCTTGCATTATTGCCTTGCTTAGGCTCTCTACCGTGGGCTTCATTTTGGTGTTTCGTGTGTTGATGGTTTCACACAGCCCATCTGTCAGGATTGCAAATCTGTCCCAGTCGGCTCGTTTGTAATTCCAACGTGGGAGCGGTTTTGTTTCCTGTGGGCCTACTTCTATGTCAATGGTTAGCCTGATCAGCCTGTGGTCGCTACCTGCCAGTTGGTTTAGCACCTGGCGGTCTATTTTATGGTGTATGTCCTGTGTGGAGAAGGCCAAATCTGGAGTCGAGGTGGTATGCCATGTTCTTGAATAGAAGCTAGGGCTATCCTCCGGCCTATTGATTAGGGAGAGATTTGCATCTATCTCCCAATCTTCCACTTCGTCACCTCAGCTGTCTGTGTCAGAGTATCCCCATCTCTCCGAGTGGCTGTTGAAATCTCCAACTACTATGCAGTTGGAGTCTCTGAGCTCCATACTCGAGAGCGATAGGTCTCTATTTGGTGGTCCGTACAGATTGAAAATGCGGAGCTTCGTCTCTTGAGCCATTATGTCAACTCTTACAATTTCTGCTTGTCCGGTGTGATTGACAGATGCCGCGCTACTCGGTATGCAGTTTCTGGTCAGTATCAGGACCCCTCCTTTGTGGCCTTCTCTATCTAGACGGAAGGTCTGGTATCCTCTGATTGAGAATTTATGGTTATTGTTGAGGTGCGTTTCCTGGATAGATGCCACGTCAATCTTACCTTCATGCAGGTGTTGTGTTAGGGAAAGATTTTTTGTTAATGACTCCCTCCGCATTCCACTGTAGTATTTTGAGGGTCTTGAGGTTTTGGCCAATAGAAGTTGTCCCATAGCCATGTGCCTTGACTCCACGACACATGGGTGGGTGACCACCAGTAGTCAAGGGTGGGCCCCTTCGAGGAGTGAGGCCCGGCACTATCGCTGCCTGGCGGGACTCCGCAGGATGAGCGCCATGCGTTTTTCTAATAGGTTGTACTGCCATCATGCTGCGATTTACGTTGCACTGTTTTGTTAGGCTTGCGGCCCCGTGCATCCGATTTCAACAGGCGTTTCTGTAGGGATGCCCTCCTTAGCCTTTGGCTGTCCCAGCCTATCTGCAAGGCAGCAGTTGTTTATGATCAGAGTTGTCTCTCTTATGGAAGTTGTCTTACCAGACTATCGAGTATTCACTACTCGTGTCTATAGGGTGCAATGATGATATGTGATATATATGAGATGGACTGGTTTACCCGGAAGAGAGGCAGTCCAGTGTGTCTGTATCCCAGGATAGTCACGTCCTGCCAGAAACGTAGCATTTGCATGTGAGTGGGGTATCTCTTTTTCCCTTTATTTTCTTGGCTTCTATGCAGGGATGGTACGCCTAGCATTCCCCGCCACCTGGGGTGTTGACACAGTGGGGCAGGTGTGCAATGTCCGCTGGTCTGCATCTCTTCTGCGTCCAGCATGATAGTTATATGGCTGATAACGTACAGAGGTAGATATCGTAGCCGACGTGCATTTAGCCAGAGGACAAGCCTGGTAATGTCACAGAGATGTTGTTCGCCTGGTGTGCGGACAGCTCTCATGGTCATTGGTTGAGTCTCGACAGTTCACAGTGCGGTGGCTGCTCTACTGTTTTCGAAACCCCGACCAGGTACTAAGTCTTTAGTTGGTGGTTTCGCACCTCATCACCGTATAAGGTGAGTATCAAGCAGTTGTCCGCCCGCTTTGATCGGCGGACGGCAAGGACCTCTTGCTGCGGCTCTGCCGGATATGGCTGGGGCGCAAGCCCCAGGTCTCGAGCATGTAGGAGCCTCCCATTGCAGTGGTGCTGAGATTTTGGGCGGGATTGCGGCTTACAAGGGTTCGGCCGTAAATCCCCACATGGTAGCCTCGCGCTATTGGCTTATCAGCCTGGTACGTGAACCAAAGTGTCTGCGGCTCCTCTCGATATGAGCTGGTTTTCCGTAGCAACGCCCTGTCATTAGTAGGGTAAAACTGACCTGTCTTCAGATGGTCTATTTCCAGCACCCGTTCACTATTTGGTCACACGAATTTATTGAGGGCTTTTGTTTGTCAATGACCAGGTATTTGAAATCTGCGGTTTCTGCGGGGTTAAACACGATTTCCGTGGCGTTCTTTCATTAGAGTGTTTGAGAGCTGACTTGTCTTCCGTGAGTCTAATACCAGCGTACGTTCATTTTTAGACCCAAACGGTAGTGCTCTCGATTTGTCAGTCGTTCTACAGTATTGGCGTGTTCAGTCAAATAGAGCCGCAGGTTCCACTCCTGGTGGTGCCCTTCCGTCAATTCCTTTAGCGAGACAATAAAGTTACTTAGAGGGTGGCCCCAGATTTTCGAGGGTCTAATTCCAGCACATGTTCACTATTAGACCCCCCGAAGGTGTTCTCTTTTGACAGTCATTCTACACTATTGGCGTGTTTAGTCAATTTTAGCCTCAGGCTCCACTCCTGATAGTGCTCTTCCGTCAATTCCTTTATCAAACACTGGATGCAGACCAACCGAGCCACAGATGGCATAACCCCAGATTTCTGAGGGTCTAAATCCAGCACCAGTTCCATATTAGACCCCAGAAAAGTGGTCTCGGCATGTCAATCATTTCAGTGTTTCCCGTGTTGAGTCAAATTAAGCCGCAGGCTCCACTCCTGGTGGTGCCCTTTCGTCAATTCCTTTAAGTTTCAGCTTTGCAACCATACTTCCTCCGGAACCCAAACACTTTGGTTTCCCGGAAGCTGCCCGCAGAGTCATCGAAGCAACTCCTGCGGATCGCTAGTCGGCATCGTTTATGGTCAGAACTAAGACGGTATCTGATCGTCTTCGCGCCTCTGACTTTCGTTCTTGATTAATGAAAACATTCTTGACAAATGCTTTCGCAGTTGCTGGTCTTGCGGCGATCCAAGAATTTCACCTCAAACGCGGCAATACGAATGCCCCCGTTTGTCCCTGTTAATCATTACCTCCAGTTCCGAAAACCAACAAAATAGAACCGATGTCCTATTCCATTATTCCATGCACCATTATTCAGGCAGCCGAGGCCTGCTTTGAAAACTCTAATTTTTTCAAAGTAAACGCGCCGGCCACCCAGGACGCTCAGCGAAGAGCACCCGTGGGAGAGAGCCGGCAGACGGTAGGGCAGGAGACAACGGGCAGTGAACCGGCGCAAGCCGGACCGCCCGCCTGCGCCTGAGATCCAACTACGAGCTTTTTAACTGCAACAACTTTAATATACGCTATTGGAGCTGGAATTACCGCGGCTGCTGGCACCAGACTTGCCCTCCAATAGATCCTCGTTAAAGGGTTTAAAGTGTACTCATTCCATTTACGGGGCCTCGAAAGAGTCCCGTATTGTTATTTTTCGTCACTACCTCCCCGTGCCGGGAGTGGGTAAGTTGCGCGCCTGCTGCCTTCCTTGGATGTGGTAGCCGTTTCTCATGCTCCCTCTCCGGAATCGAACCCTGATTCCCCGTTACAAACATGGTTGGCATGTCACGTACCATCGACATTTGATAGGGCAGACATTTGAAAGATGCGTCGCCGGTACATGAGGCCATGCGATCAGCACAAAGTTATCCAGAGTCACCAGTGGGGACGCCGCAACCCCACGAGGGGAAACGACGATTGGTTTTGAACTAATAAAAGCGCTTTTTCCGCGAGGGTCGGAGCTTGGTAAGCATGTATTAACTCTAGAATTGCCACAGTTATCCAAGTAGGATCGTGTCATCTAAGGAACCTCGACTGATTTAATGAGCCATTCGCGGTTTCACCGTGAGACAGTGTGAACTTAGACATGCATGGCTTAATCTTTGAGACAAGCATATGACTACTGGCAGGATCAACTAGATATCTGTCGGAGACGTACGTACAGCACACACCGGTCGGCGGAGGAAGGGTGTGTAAAAATCCTCGCTGGGACGGCCGCAGGGACCGACTGACGGGACGGACGGACGGTTGTTCCACCCGTCCCTCACTCCATCGACCTAGGACCACCTGACAGGGGCCTCCCACACGCACCAGACGACCGACCGACCGGGCTCGCTCGAGGAGGGATGGCAGCGCTCTGTGCAGAATGGATCCCAACGACCTCGGCGATGAATTTCACTGGGACTAGAGACAATTTGGCCTGCCGGCCTGCCCTTCTCCGTAGGAGAACGCAGGGCCTCGAGGCAACGATTCCTGCTTTCCATTTGCCGGTCACAAGCTCTTTGCGAGAGTCGGACCACCAGCGAGACGTACTGTCGAGCTCTGCTATAAGCCTTAGATAAATCACCACGGACGGACCACGTTTCCTGATCTATCAGTCATACTGGTGATGATAGTTTGTGCTTCACTGTTCTACATATGTCGGACATTTTTGCAACAGATGGGCAGAGGTGACTATTGGCGAGTTGATGGGACGAAGTTGTTGAAAATGAAAAAAAAAAAAAAAAAGGTATCAACTAATTCATATGTGTCGTGTTTGGTTAATAAATAAGGGGTAACTTTGCATATGTGGTTGTTTTTGTCTCATCTTTTTATTGTGTATATTCTAGTCTTAAAAGTTAGTTGCACAATGTACTATATTTCGTAATGACAAATTCTGGTTTTATTTTATCTATTAAAGTGATAATTTTTATGAACGTTTTCGAGAATGAAACACAATGTATTTACAGGCAAACACATTTTCATAATTTACATTTGCTTGTCTTCTTTATATTTTTATTCATTGCCTGAGAGTACAGACACATCAGTTATCCAAGCAATCCTATATCATGAGTGTCACCGACGACTAAATTTGTACCAGTTTTAAAAAGAATGAATTTCAAATAAAAATATGCATAGAAATTAAAGTTATACTAGTTATACTAGATATACTTAGAAAATTAAGACATTAGACACATTATACATGTTGGACACATTATAAAGATTATACATATTAAATATGCGTCAAACCTCATCAAAATATGTGGACACGCTAGACATATAAGGCATTTAGCAGACACATTAAACACGTTGTACATTTTACAGATTAGACATATTAGACATACGTCAGGCCAAATCAACCTTAAGGAGACACACTAGACATGCAAGGCATATAGTAGACACATTAGCCACTTTAAACATATTAGACACACTAGACAAATCAGGCATGAAATACATGTCTTACACATTACACATGCGTGACACACCTAAACATGTCATACATTCCATATTTAGATACAGTATATATATATATATATATATATATATATATATATATATATATATATATATATATATATACATATATATATATATATATATATATATATATATATATATATATATATATATATTACACAAACTAGACATATTGGGCATACTAAACATGTTATACAAATTAGAGACATTGAACGTTCTAGACATATTATAGATACTATAAATACTAGACATTCTAGATATGTTAGATACATTAATGACATTAAACATTCTAAACATATTGTAGATATTAGAAACACTGAAAGCAAAGATGCACGAAGATCCCATAAACGCACTAACACCAAAACCCATCACTACTGTACGAAAACCTACTTGGAGGCAGGATATATTTCCAGAGGTGGTAGAAAATATACCAGGTATTGCAAACAAAAACTGCCAGACCGAAAAAGAAAGGAGAGACACTACCTTAAGCTTCATAACGAAAAGCTACCCAAGCATGGACTGGACCCATGCATACACCGACGGCTCTGTAACAAACACTACACAGAACGGAGGGGCAGGAGCATTCCTGAACCTACCAAATGGCAGAAAAATAACACTGTCATTCGCTACTGGTAAGTACACGAGCAATTTCAGAGCAGAGGCAGAGGCACTGAGGGCGGCAGTGGAAGAAATGGTAACACACAGTGAAAATGAGAGCCATATAGTCCTGCTGACAGATGCTCTCGAAGTAGTCACAGCGCTAAAAAGCCAGAAAAACACTGAGCTTAATGACTTAAGAGCAGCACTCTGCAAACTGTGCCAACAGTCCGCACCAAAAAGGGTAGTGGTACAGTGGGTTCCGTCACACTGCAACATCCAAGGCAACGAGGAGGCAGACAGACTGGCAAAAGAAGGTGCAAGGCTACCACAAATAGATACCAGTATGACGTACGAAGAGTCAAAACGGCTTATCAAAGCCAGGTACATGTCCAAATGGGAAACCGAACATACTGGTTACACCAAAAACGATGCCTATTACCAGTTGAACCGAAGAGAGCAGGTCGTTGTCTTCAGACTTCGCACTGGCCACAACAGACTGAGGTACCACCTCTTCAACAAATTGAAGATAGGGTGTACCGACGAATGCCCGTGCGGTACTGGTAAAATGACCACTGAACATCTGCTGCAGAACTGCCCGACATACGAGGATCAGAGAGAGCAGATGTGGCCATTGCCAGTGGAACTGCAAGACAAGCTCTATGGTAGTGGCGAGAGTCTCAGGATGACCGCCGCTTTTTTCGAGAAAATAATGGTTACTGTCTGACTGTGTACGCAGAAGAAGAAGAAGAAGAAACACTAAACATAATAGACAAATTAGACACGTTAGACATGTTAGCATGCGAGGCGTTCTGTGCAACTTATTTAGATTAGACATACTAAGCTGCGTTTCGTTGTCTAGAGATTTCGTGGTCTTGAGATTTCGTTGCCTAGAGATTTCGTGGTGGATTTTGTGATTCTCATTGATCTCTTGGCTTAGGTAGGTATAGAAGTTGACATCGTCTATGTTTTCCTCCCCTAGCTTGATGTCATGTTTCGGGCATTAAGGATTTCTACGGCATTGTTTGATACTTTTATTTATCTTCAGATCTGGAGCTCTTCTGACCTCATTTAGGTCCTTTAATGATTGTTTGGATTCCTAATTTGTATGCCTGATGAGCACGGTGTCATCTGCAAATCGTAACTGAGCCACTCTCCATCTACAGCTACACCTCTGTTGATTACATTTTTTGTTTTTAATCTCTTCGGAGAGCCGCTGTAAATAGCTTATGCGAGACGGTGTCGCCCGGTCAGACTCCTCTTGCTATCGAAACACATTCTGGACGGTAAGCTTGGTTTTCATTTAACGTCATTAAGCTAAAATATACAAAGGCTGAAAGACACTATGGCAAGAGCATACACATTCAATTCCATGGTCATTCCACCAAAGATTGAAGAATCCGAAGCGTGGAACTTGCGCAATACAGATACTGGAACGTTCTGGTGCACTCAGAGAGCAATGGGACGGTGCGTACTACAAATGTAGATACCGGATAAGAACAGACACGCATACATTCAACATCAATCTATGTTAAGGGACATTGTGGAATAAGTGATAATCACGCAAATATGGCTGGGATGCACATGTGGTGTGCATGCCTGACAGCAAATACACACGTAGAACAACGTTTTAGTGGCCATATGCTTGTACACGTCAACGAAGGTTGTCCACCTATGCAAAGGCGAGATAGACTAACAATAGACATATGTCCGCATTGGTACAGTGTTGCAAACGATCGAGACACATACAGCATATTGTTGGAATCCTCGCATACGTCACATTTGCCGTACTGAAATGTGATAATGTGAAACGTATGTTAAGAGTAGCACACATATTATTCGCATTCAATGATTGACATATTGATATTGAATGTGCCCAATAAGTAAGTTTACTCTCTCTTGGGCCCTGAAACGGATGTTAAGTTACGGGTTAAACTAGTTATAGTATTTATATTTAATTAGCTGTTAAGTTCCAAGCTTAATGGCAAGTTTAAGTATGCATTAGTAACGTAATTGTTGCTTGAAATATATATATATATATATATATACATAGTATGCCCGCCCCCTTTTCAAAACCAGATGATCCAAAAAGTTTGGTGGCTGTTGTCGGTCGAGTTAACCACATACCCCATCTATGCCAATAATAATGTTGATTCATTGTGTGATCCTTCCATTTAATTCAGAATTGTTTAACAATGTTTGGAAGAGCAGAATTTGCATTTCTCTTTACATCTATTAATTTGAAAGTGTCGTTGTGACTTGCCATTTGTTGTTTCTTCTTCTGCGTACACAGTCAGACAGTAACCATTATTTTTTGGAAAAAAGCGGCGGTCATCCTGAGACTCTCGCCACTACCATAGAGCTTGTCTTGCAGTTCCACTGGCAATGGCCACATCTGCTCTCTCTGATCCTCGTATGTCGGGCAGTTCTGCAGCAGATGTTCAGTGGTCATTTTACCAGTACCGCACGGGCATTCGTCGGTACACCCTATCTTCAATTTGTTGAATAGGTGGTACCTCAGTCTGTTGTGACCAGTGCGAAGTCTGAAGACAACGACCTGCTCTCTTCGGTTCAACTGGTAATAGGCATCGTTTTTGGTGTAACCAGTATGTTCGGTTTCCCATTTGGTCATGTATCTGGCTTTGATAAGCCGTTTTGACTCTTCGTACGTCATACTGGTATCTGTTTGTGGTAGCCTTGCACCTTCTTTTGCCAGTCTGTCTGCCTCCTCGTTGCCTTGGATGTTGCAGTGTGACGGAACCCACTGTACCACTACCCTTTTTGGTGCGGACTGCTGGCACAGTTTGCAGAGTGCTGCTCTTAAGTCATTAAGCTCAGTGTTTTTCTGGCTTTTTAGCGCTGTGACTACGGCGAGAGCATCTGTCAGAAGGACTATATGGCTCTCATTTTCACTGTGTGTTACCATTTCTTCCACCATTTGTTGTTTAACCTTCACCAAACTATATCACAAGAATTTAAGTGGGAATGATACGATGGCAGTCTTAAACAGATAGGACCATTCTCCTGAATAACTTTGTCAATGTAAAATGTGTTTGTCCTGTGTGTATTCTTTATAAGTGTTAACAATTCAGGTTTGAGGTGCATTTTTAGTAAACTCACTTTGCTTTTTTGCTACCAAAAGGTTTATCTCGTCCTTAGTACATGCTGATGTCAGGACTGTGTCTTCCAGTGGCACTGCATCGTGGTAGGAAACATTGTCAATTAACAAACAGACGAATCTATCTAATGACAGAAGTACAGTTTTCTCAATCCACTATCGAAATATGTGACCATTCATTTCTGAATGATAATCTCGATTGTCAGTAGACCTTAAACAGAACATGAGTTCACGATTCTTCAACAGTTGATTATGTCTGATGCCTGCATGGACTAAGATCAGTCGCTTTCCTTCACTACCTGGCATAATTCTCTTTAGAGCTGCATCTACACATTGCCATTCATTTTTATGTTATTTTAAAAAATGTTCATTCTTTTTTATTTTATTTTTATCGCTTTTATCATTACAAAAAATACTAAATGATTCTTTTCACAAATAATATTTCTACCTCCAGCATACACGTCGATTTCATTTCCGGATAATATGCTCACGGATGGTACCCAGACAACACACTCATGAACCTTTAATGAACCGAATGGGCTTGACCTTGCAGCATCGTTGCTGGATTACAGATGAAGGAGATGACATGTTAAACAAGATTGTTACTGTCACTACCAACCCGAGTCATCCGTACTCCAATGTAAGGTAAGCATCATTCCTCATGTTCTACAGTTACATTCAAGGTTACATCATCACCCAGGAAGGTTGTGCTTACAGTATTTAGGAATTCTAACGGATTGCTCCAATTTCAAGAGGAAAAGTGGCCTAATGAATGCTGCGTCGTACTGAAAAGTTATGTTGATGCTTCGAGATGCAATTCGAAAAAAAAACATAGTCTTTCCGAGTAGAGGAGTATTGCCATATCATGCGAATCACAAATCCCACAATTATCCGAGGAGAAAATTTATCAACTAGAGTGTCATTATGATAAAGTTAGAAACAGATACACTAGTTACATGATACATCATATGCATAGTAGACCTTTCGGGCACATTAGACCGTAGACATACTAGATATAGTAGGAAGAGTAGACCCATTAGATATTAGACTTATTTGTCATATTAGACAATAGACCTGTTAGACATATTATACATGAGACATACTCGACATATTAGATAATAGACATGTTAGACATATTATTCAGGAGACATACTAGACATATTAGACAACAGACCTGTTAGACATATTATTCAGGAGACATACTAGACATATTGGACAACAGACATGTTAGACATATTATTCAGGAGACATACTCGACATATTAGACAACAGACCTGTTAGACATATTATTCAGGAAGCATACTAGACATATTAGACAACAGACCTGTTAGACATATTATTCAGGAGACATACTTGACATATTAGACAATAGACCTGTTAGACATATTATTCAGGAGACATACTAGACATATTAGACAATAGACCTGTTAGACATATTATTCAGGAGACATACTATACATATTAGACAACAGGCATGTTAGACATATTATTCAGGAGACATGCTAGACATATTAGACAACAGACCTGTTAGACATATTATTCAGGAGACATACTAGACATATTAGACACAGTTGCTGTTGCTTGGGAATGCCCACAATGAGTAGGTTACTCTTTTGTGTGCCCAGAAAAGGACGTCAAGTGGTGGGTTGCAGTAGTTTTCCTTACATCCCGAGCCTGCTGATAACGGTGGACCGGGATCATCCAGGCGGTTGGGCTATCTTGGCTTCATCTTGGTGTCACTCACTACTACGGGGATCACGTTCATCCCTCACCTGGTTAGCCAGGCTGTCTTGAAAATAGCCCGTTTTCAGTGAGAGCTACTAGAAAGCCTAGGTGAGGGTCTTGATCAGTATATTTTGCCTGACCAGACGTTAGTCTCCCTCCCTATTAGACACAGTAGACCTATTAGACAGGAGACATACTATACACATTAAATAGGATACATACTTGACATATTAAGCACAATAGACCTTTTCGACATATTAGACAGGAAATATACTATACATATAAAGCACAATTGACCTATTAGACATTGTAAGCACAGTGTATATATTAGACAGTAGACATACTAGACACATTACACAGCAGACCTATTAGACAGTAGACATACTATAAATATTTAGCACAGCAGACCTATTAGATATATTAGACAGTAAGCATACTAGGCATTTTAAGCACAGTAGACTTATTCGACGTATTAATCACAGTATTTGTATTAGACATATTAAGCAAAGCAAACATATTATACATATTTATTCGAGTAGACTTATTATACATCTTAGACAACAGACAGACTAGACATACTAAGCACAGTAAACTTATTAGATATATTAGACAGTAGACATACTAGACGCATTAGACAATAGACCTATTAGCCAGTACACCTGTTACCCAGTATACATATTATACGTATTAGGCACAGTAGACACATTATACACATTTGGCAAATTAGACATATTAAATATATTAGACATTACACCTCTTAGACATTTTGGACAGTATAAGTACTAAACATATTAGGAACATTAGACCTATTGAACCATAGACCTATTATATATATCAGACTAACTAGGCATATATGAAGGCATAGTAATGGCAGCACATCACATGTCCACTATAACTGACGAAACGTATAGGCACTTAGACAGAGCTAACTCTGATCGAATGTTAGTTAAGAAAGAAAAGGCAGACATAATGGAATTAGTCTCCTTGTCGAACCAGATCTAAAACTTTGAACAATAACAAGTTAAAAACACCATCCATGATGACGGCGCATGCTACTTGATAATCGTTCGATCCTTCAGAACATTGTAAACTCCCATCTGGAGCATGTATACGTTTTGGGACATTTTTATGATTTAGCAGTTGTATGGGACGTTGTAGTCAGTCCCACTTCTATTATTCGTTTGCCGCCTATAGCGATATTGCCTGACAGGTTACTGTTGCTATGACTTGCTCTATTTTCAGAATAGTGTAACATTATTTTTTCCTTAAACTTTTAGTACTAAATGAGAAGTTTCTGGAAGCTATGTGGTACAGATTGAGAAATATAATTGCATGTGTATCATGATACAGAAATACAGGATTAAGTAGAATGATCAATGGTGTTTTAATGTTCTAGAATATTGGACAATGATTATGGAAATGAGAAGAAAATTAACTTGTTGAAATAGAGAAATCAGAAACAGGGACATTAGAAGATAAATTAACTTGCTGAAATAAAGAAATAATTTAGATACATTATAAGTTAAATTAACCTGCTGAAATAGAGAAATCAGAGGAAAGAGATGATAATTATTATATGTTGCATTAGAGAAATCAAAGTCTGAACGAAGACACGGCAACATGTAAAAAACAATAAATACAAATTATTTCTAAATGTTTTCAGGGATAAATGCCGAAGAAAACAACCAGATGTATGCATAATTGAAGCTACGTCCTGCAGCTTGTCACAAGGTCGTCATATGAGAATAGTCAGATTGAGGCAGAATGTGTGTGTTTTATTAAAATTTGGCACATAAATTAGCAAGACTGGTGGGGAAATAAAGAAGAATGACGGATCCCCTACAGAAGCACATGACAGCACGGATAATTTCAACATATTAATTAACTAGGCCGACAAAGACGAACCGCGCGTTTTATGATAAAAATGGATTCATATGCGGTACCCAACGAATGGCAACGAGTGAAACTCGAGTCAGACCGTCTGGCAAATGTAATAAATTGATGTGGTTTTTGAGTTTTAAACTTAATGGCCAACATCTGTTTTGTGTAATAGCAGAGTACTCGCTTTTTACGACAAATGTACGAGGTTCAACTTCAGTTACATAACGCGCAAGTCGACCCAGCAGTAAAATAGACCTGGTTTGCGGTTAGGGAAGAAAAAGGCAGCGAGGAAGCAGACTGGCCACCCAACCAAACACAAACTATGGCTTAGTATGCTAGCTGTTAATCTCCGACGAGCGATTAGGTCTGCCGAAGGACACAATTTACATTGTGATTGAACTAAGTCGTGACAGACAAGAAGTAGACATTCAGTATTAGATTTCTCAAGGAAATCGTCTTCTTCTTCTTCTCTTTCGTCTTCAGGCTTTGTTCTGTAAATGATGTTTGTGATGCTGTGTAGTAGTTTACAGCGAGGCTGCGATATATGCGTCTTTCGGCCTGACACATCAAATTTCAGTTTGCCTTCACCTGGCTACATGATTGTAGTCTGTTTCAAGAACCATCACTTGGAGACCGAAAAGGGATTTGGTCAGTTATACGTCACTGACCCTGATACCAGTAGTCGTGGGTCGCTGACAGCTGTCAGCTTATCTACTGCCAAGTCTTTAGTCCATGACAGAAATCGATGATGTGACATTAGTTATGAACTTAATGGCGGCATCATAATAGCGAGATATGCGGCCAGAGTTTGATGATGGAAATCGATCAATTCACTTGATTTAAAAACTTCATTGCACTACAGACGCGTGAGACAGACGGCACTATTAATAGCGAATTAGGTGTGATTATTTGAAGCATTAACTTAATGGCGACTACAATATACGAGGTATAAACTTAATGTCGACAACAATATATGTGCCTGTTTGATGATTAAACCTAATGTCGATAATAATCTATGTGTCTGTTTGATGATTAAACCATATGTCGACAATAATCTATGTGTCTATTTGATGATTAAACCTTATGTCGACAATAATCTATGTGTATGTTTGATGATTAAACCTAATGTCGATAATAATATATGTGCCTATTTGATGATTAAACCTTATGTCGATAATAATCTATGTGCCTGTTTGATGATTAAACCTTATGTCGATAATAATCTATGTGCCTGTTTGATTATTAAACATTATGTCGACAATCATATATGTGCTTGTTTGATGAATTAACCTTATTCCGACTTGAAGCTATGTGTCGGTTTGTTGTAAAACCCCGATCTCGATTACACTGTATGTGTCTTCTTTGAGGTACAAACCTGATCTCGACTACAATGTATGTGTCTGTTTAAGGTACAAACCTGATCTCGACTACAATATATGTGTTTTGTTTGAGGTCCAAATCTGATCTCGACTACAATATATGTGTATGTTTAAGGTACAAACCTGATCTCGACTACAATATATGTGTATTGTTTAAAGTACAAACCTGATCTCGACTACAATATATGTGTCTGTTTAAGGTACAAACCTGATCTCGACTACAATATATGTGTCTGTTTAAGGTACAAACCTGATCTCGACTACAATATATGTGTCTTGTTTGAGGTACAAGCCTGATCTTGACTACAATATATGTGTCTTGTTTGAGGTACAAACCTGATCTTGACTACAATATATGCGTCTTGTTTGAGGTACAAACCTGATCTTTACTACAATATATGTGTCTTGTTTGAGGTACAAACCTGATCTCGACTACAATGTATGCGTCTATATGACAGTATCAGATATCAGACGTTCACAGATTCCGCCGGGATCTCCATAGTAACCAATTCACGATCCAGAACCAACTTCCAACTTGGCAACTGTAGGCTAACGGAAACTTGGTAAATGATGGCTAATTATAAGTTCGTAGGAAGAAAGTAGATGGCGTGGGGAGAGTTGAGAGAAAACAAAAAGGGGGTGGGGGGGGGTGGGGGGGGGGGGTGGGGGAGGAGGGTAATGGGTTGGAAGTAAATCTAATTAAGAGTTTAGAGACATAATTTAGTTTGTGTCGCTCTAGTTGAAAAAAGGCAGTCTGGTTTCTAGATGTACCTTTTCAGCCTGGAAATCATTTCAATAAAAAGTTAGCCGGTTAGAATTGCTAACGTGTGTTATCCATAGTTTAGTAAGTTGGTTCCAGTTGTAGCATACGTGCCCATGACATGTGAAACTTGGGTATTGGTCCGGAGATTTTTAGTTAGAATCGTGGAGGAAGGCACGATTCAGAAGAATGGTCATAAACTGAAGATAGGTGGTACTGACGAATGCACATGTGGTACAGGGAAAATGACCGCTGGACATCTGCTGCAAAATTTCCCGATGTACGAGGACCAGAGAAAGCACATGTGGCCATCACCAGTGGCAACACTAGACACACTCTATGGCAGTGTCGACAGCCTCAGGATGACAGCTTCTTTCTTCGAACAAATTCAAGTTGACGTGACAGCGTACGAAGAAGACGAAGAAGAAGAACAAGTATGGTCGGAGAATTGGCAGATCCCCTATAGGTGGTGGGAACAATTTTTAAAGAGAGAGGTGGTCCATTAAGAAGGCCAACAAGAACTGTCCCATACGATGGTCCTTGCTAAGGGGACTGAAGGTACCATCTGACTAGCGCTCAGTGCAGCCATAGAAGAGGGTAACATTTTGGGAGGCAGATAAAATGTGATGTTCAATACATTTCAGAACATAGTTAGTAGCAAGTGCTACTGTGAATTCAACATTTTTTACAAAAAAGGCCTTTGGACGACATGACAGTCTCACTCCAGGAGAGAGATTTGACAAAGAAGGCGACGGGAAATGTTTATTTTAAGTTGGCTGCGTAAACTATATAAGCGGTGGAATCTTTGGATTGGTCCGGACAATACTTAAATGGTTTCTTAATATTTGGGGAATTCAATGGCTTGTACTATTTGCATTTGAGTGACAGTGGAGTCGGGTTCCAATAAGTATCTGTTGAATTTCAGTGGGTCTCGAAAACTGTTAGAAAGCTGGCACGAACGTCAAATTGGTATACTAACCCCTACGAAATAAATCACAGGTGTAGCACATACACGAACAATCACAGCTGTAGCACATACACCAACAATCGAAGGTGTAGCACATACACCAACAATCCCAGCTGTAGCACATACACGAACAATCACAGCTGTAGCACATACACCAACAATCGAAGGTGTAGCACATACACGAACAATCACAGCTGTAGCACATACACCAACAATCGAAGGTGTAGCACATACACCAACAATCACAGCTGTAGCAAATACACCAACAATCACAGCTGTAGCACATACACCAATAATATAATGTGTAGCACATGTCTCGAGGTATATAATTTATTCCGAGAACATTTAAACTTTGAAATTTGAGGTATGAAAGCAAGTACGGTACATAACAACGAGACACACCGACAATTTTATCAAGGAATAAAAACAATGCCGTTATTTGAGTTCGAACACCTGAGTAGCAGTGTGGTAAGTGATCGCGTTCCCTTACAATGTATCTACACATGACTAACTATGAGCCGTCTATCGTTGTTTATCAGGATCCCAGACATTATCTTTTCCCAACTTATCCTGATGCACGTGTGTGCGCATGTGAGTGAACAGGCCAAATTAGGCACTAAAACAGCTGTTGCATGACGGCCACGCGGGGTCTGTAGAAGGTGATTGTGTTCCCGCTGTTTGTGATTTCTGTGTCATGCGTCGGCTATGGCTTTGACAACACAGTAGTCTTCGTTAGTAGTTACGCCCACTTCGACTGCGTTTCTTCAACCAGATCTATGCTGGGCAAGACATTCTCTTGTGATGACATTTATAATGCAGAATTTAAGTGAGTCCCTGAAACTATGTTTAAATCGTTTCTTTAGGAGTCCTCTCTTGCGATATCCCTCCCTCAGCTCGCTGTAGAGAAGCTTGTTTGGGAGCCATTTGTCTGATATACGAACGAGGTGTCAAGCCCACCCTAGTCGTGCTTTTTGTTGCTGTGCATGGATGATGGGATTGTAAGCACTCTCTCTCTCTTTCTCTCTCGATAAAGAGAGAGAGTCAGTTACACGATTTTGCCATCGGATTGGGAGCATTCGTCTCAAGGAATCTGTTTGGAAGTGGGTTAACATCCTTGCATGTCCAGAGCATACAGTACGGTATACGGTAGACTTTGAGTTTTGTCTTGACGATGATGGCACAACGTTTCCACACCATCAGGCATAGTTTACCAAAGGTTATGCTTGCTATTGTTATTCTGCTTGCCATCTCATCATCGAGGCTGGCAGATCTCGACAGCGCCCTGCCCAAAAACGTGCATTTATCTAACACATTCAGCGTCTTTGGTTTTGTGTACGGCATGCCTAGTGCAGGTTGGTACTTGACTTATGTTTTCTTGTAAGTTTTGGTCAAGCCTTAGTTTTTCTCATGTGGCAGAGAATCTATTCACACCCACCATCATGTTCAGTTCCGTGCTGCTGTTCAGAGCCCAGTCGCCAGAAAGACGAGTTCTCTGATCATATCAACAGACACATGCTTTTGTCATCCATTCTTCTGTGATTGAGAAGTTTGCCCTTCATGTGGTACTGTATGGATATACCAAGCTCCAACCATCTGATGGCACCTGACGTTGTGGCTGAATAGATTCGGGGCAAATACACATTCTTGTTTTACGCCGTTTGCTACTCCAATCTGTTTATAAATGCCCTGGCCGTGTTTACAGCACTAAAACGCCAGAAAAATACTGAACTTAATGATTTAAGAGCAGTACTCTGTCAACTATGCAAGCAGTCCGCACCAAAAACTGTAGTGGTACAGTAGGTCCCATTCCACTGTAACATCCAAAGCAACGAGGAGGCAGACAGACTGGCAAAAGAAGGTGCAAGACTACCACAACCAGATTCTAGTGTGACCTACAAAGAGACCAAAAGGCTTATTAGGGCCAGATACATGGCCAAATGAGAAACAGAACATACTGGCTACACAAAAAAATGATGCCTATTACCAGTTGAACAGAAGAGAGCAGGTCGTGGTCTTCAGACTCCGCACAGGCCACAACAGACTGAGGTACCACATATTCAATAAACTGAAGATAAGTGGCACTGACGAATGCACCTGTGGCACAGGGACAATGACCGATGAATATCTGCTACAAAATTGCCCGACATAAGAGGACCAGAGAAAGCACATGTGACCATCACCAGTGGCAACAATAGACAAGCTCTATGGCAGTGCCGACAGCCTCAGGATGACAGCTGCTTTCTTCGAACAAATACAAGTTGACGTCTGACAGCGTACGAAAAAGAAGAAGAAGAAGAAGATACCCCAAATCTACTGAGCTGGAAATGGGTACCTGGCTTACTGTTAGCAAAGTCAAGGAAGCGAGGGCATGACTTGATAGTGCAGCTCACAAAACGCTAAAGTATTGTGTAATAATATGCTTAACACTTCATCCTCGACAGTAGCATCTGCTGCATCTATTATTATTTATTTTAAATTTGAGGTTACAAAATGTATAATAACAACATAGAAGGTATGAGGTACTCAGGAAATAAGAGTATCCTGATAGAGGATAGACAGAGAAGTCAGGAGAACACATAAGAGAAATGTAGCAACGTACAAAACAAGCCTTGAGAAGACAAACACCAGGAGAGCTATTGATTTTGGCCTAGCTAGTGTCATTTGGGACTTGTTTGTTACAGGTGTTGGGTAAAATGGGGGATCTAGACAGTCACGGATTCGTTATAAGAAATGACGATATATTGGTGATTGTGGGAGTGTTGGTGAATGTGGGAGTGTTGTGTTGGTGATTGATCGAGTGTTGGTGAGTGTGGGAGTGTTGGTGATTGATCGAACGTTGGTGATTGTGGGAGTGTTGGTGGCTGTTTGAGTGTTGGCAATTGTAAGAGTATTAGTGAATGTGGGAGTGTTGGTGATTGTTTGAGTGTTGGCAATTGTAAGATTATTAGTGAATGGGGAAGTGTTGGTGATTGATCGAGTGTTTGTGATTGTAGGAGTGTTGGTGATTGTTTGAGTGTTGGCAATTGTAAGAGTATTAGTGAATGTGGGAGTGTTGGTGATTGAGGAGGAGCCGGAGAGTCTGATATAAATGGAAACGCAAGGCATTACAGAGTTGATCGAGAAGTCCCATTTTGAGTTCTGTAAGCATTGCCTGATTGAAGGGACAGTGAACTGACCTTATCAAATGTGAGAAAATCGGAAAAGAAGTGGTAGAAACACAATTATGGATTCCACAAGTCTGTTTTGGTCTATTGTAAATGAAACTGATCACATTCACTGAGAGAAGTTGGAAGAAACGTAACTGTGGATTGTACAAGTCTGTCCTTGCCTGCTGAAAATGACAGCAATCTAAGGTGCACGAAGACACGTGGGAACTGTCTCGTTTAATGTCTAAAACGTTGTTTACATCAGATGAGTCAGGTGGGTCGGTCATATGTGTATCACAGCTCCAGAGGTGGCATCTCAAGAACCAGTTAGTAAGGTGTAACATAGATACTATTGAACACTGCATTACAGTGGTCTCCTATGACTCTGAAGTCCAATCTTGACACGACAGACTCAGTCGTAAATGAACAACACGTGTGCTGAGTCTGCTGTGGTGTCGTCTTTATGTCTAGTCACTCGGTCAGCATGCTTTCTCTGAGCTTCGGGGATAATCTTTCGATATGCGATCTGAGCACCGTGTGTGACACTAGCGTGCTAAGTGGAACGGTTTATGCAAGCTACTCCTACTGGATGACATCAGCGATTTCAGAGACATTTTGAAGGAGCCCTCGTAGCGTTTCTTCTGAACTCCTGGCGTCCGACTACCTGTTTGAGCTCACCATATAACGGCTGCATACTATACGTTGCAGGAGATTATATCAAAAATAAATGGCATTTTGACTTTATGAAACATGTTTGTTCCTTACAAAAGAAGTCCCGGTTTGACTTGAACGCCCCTCGGATATATAGACAGAGAGAGGAAGAAAGAGGTGTAATTAGGTAAGTAGTTATATATACTTTAGCTAGACGTATAAACATTTGTAGGGAAAGATAGATGAGTTTACACATATTTAGACAGACAAACTGTTTTTCGTGTCTGATTTTCCGTGATTTAGAGTCTAGCCCCCATCTAGTAGCTTAGTAGAAGACTAACCTCGATCCTCCTTCAATGACTCTAGAACTTAAGGTGTCGTGCCATGAGGAAGTTCGGGTTACCAGATAATCTTTTTCCCCAGATTATAGGAAAGTACATAAACAAGTTAGATAAGAGCCAATTAACAAAAGATCTTTGCTTCCAGTTTTGGTTGTTAGGGGGAGGAATTCGAAAAGGTTTCGAGAGAAGGTCCAAAAAGTGTGTTATACAATCGAAGAAAGAATTGAAGAAGTTAAGTAACAGATAAAGGAATAGGCATAACAGCAGGAATAAGAAGACCAATAGCTGGAATAAGAGTAGTAATAGATGGAATAAGAGTAGTAATAGATGGATAACATGTAATAACATGTTTATGAGTGGTAATAGCAATAAGAATAATAATAATAATCTGACAAAGAAGTGGGGTATCTACTGGAAAAAGATGGTTAATACCAGGTAAATATCGGATACAAGAAATAATTAAAGGAATAATGGGAAGACAAAGTGGAGTGAAAGGTGGATGAAGATGTACACGGCGGAAAAATAAGAGGAATAATAAGAGGAAGAAGTGGATTGAAAGGAGAAATTAAAAGAAAAATAGCTGGAATAAGACGGGAAAAAGAAGGAATAAGAGGGATGACAAGAGGAATAGGAGGGAAACAAACTGATGTAGAAGGGAAAAGAGGAATAAGGAGTTAAATGATAATTGGCTAGGAGGACTAAGGGGAAAATGAAGAATACGATGTGAAAAATGAAGAATAAAAGGTGAAAAATGAGGAATTCGATGAAAAAGATGAAATAAAAAAAATTGGAAAAGCAAGAAAAGAAAAAGATAGAAATACCAGATAAAAAAAGGGGAATACGAAGTTAAAAAGGGAGAGCAGCAGGAGTTGTTGTTGTTGAATGTACACGATGAGTAGGGTTACTCTTTTGTAAGTCCTAAAAAAGGACGTTAATTGGCGGGTTGTTGTAGATTTCCTGACATCCCGAGGGTGCTGATGAAGGTGGATCGCGAACTTTCAGGGTACTGTGCTATGCCTGGCTTCATCTGCGTGTCGCTCACCACTACGGGGATCACGTCGATCTCTCACCTTGTTAGACAGGCTGCCATGAAAACAGCCCGTTTCCAGAAAGAGCTACTAGGATACCAAGATGAGGGTCTTGTCCAGTATGTTTTGTCTGAACCAGACTAACATGTCTGATCAGTATATTTTGCCTGACCAATCGTTAGTCTTCCTACACAGCAAAAGGTGTAAAGGATGGAATAAGAGGTGCAAAAGGAAGAATGATAAAAAAGTAGGAATACAAATGGAAAAAGGTGGGCCTAGAGGAAAAGGCGGAATAAAATGTGAAAAAGGAGAACGTGAGAAAAGGAAGAATGAGTGCTGAAAGAGGGAAAATATGTAAAAAGAGGTGAAAGGAAGAATAAGAGGTGACAGAGGAGGAATGATATTACAGAGAAGGATCAAGAGGTGAAAGAAGGAATAAGAGGTGAAAGGAGGAATACGAGGTGACAGAGCAGGAATGAGATGGTAGAGAAGGAAAACGAGGTAAAAGTAGGAATAAGATGTAAAAAGAGAAATAAGAGTTGACAGAGGAGGAATAATAGGTGGTAGAGAAGGAATATGAGGCGAAAGGAGGAGTAAGAGGTGAAAGGAAGAATAAGAGGTGAAAGGAGAAATAAGAGGTGAGAGGAGGAATAAGCGGTGAAAGGATGAATAAGAAATGAATGGCGGAATATTAGGTGACATTATGAAGAAGATGCGTAATGAGGAATGTGGTGACAGGAGGAATAAGAGGTAAGAGGAGGAATAAGAGTTGACAGGAGGAATAATAGTTGACAGGAGGAATACGAGGTGAAAGTAGTATTAAACGGTGAAAATAGGAATACAAGGGTTAAAATGAAGACTAAGGGGTGAAAGGAGGAATACGAGGATTAAAAGGAGTAATAAGAAAGCTTAAAATGAATAAGATTAGTAAAAGTAGATAAAAAGAAAAATAACATGAACAAAAGAGGAACACAAAATAGGTAGGTGAAGTACTGACTGAAGATGTGTGGGGAAGATAAGAGAAGTAGGTGAGGTACTGACGGAAGATGTGTGGGGAAGATAAGAGAAGTAGGTGAGGTACTGACTGAAGATGTGTGGGGAAGATAAGAGAAGTAGGTGAGGTACTGACGGAAGATGTGTGGGGAAGATAAGAGAAGTAGGTGAGGTACTGACTGAAGATGTGTGGGGAAGATAAGAGAAGTAGGTGAGGTACTGACGGAAGATGTGTGGGGAAGATAAGAGAAGTAGGTGAGGTACTGACTGAAGATGTGTGGGGAAGATAAGAGAAGTAGGTGAGGTACTGACGGAAGATGTGTGGGGAAGATAAGAGAAGTAGGTGAGGTACTGACGGAAGATGTGTGGGGAAGATAAGAGAAGTAGGTGAGGTACTGACGGAAGATGTGTGGGGAAGATAAGAGAAGTAGGTGAGGTACTGACGGAAGATGTGTGGGGAAGATAAGAGAAGTAGGTGAGGTACTGACGGAAGACGTGTGGGGAAGATAAGAGAAGTAGGTGAGGTACTGACGGAAGATGTGTGGGGAAGATAAGAGAAGTAGGTGAGGTACTGACGGAAGATGTGTGGGGAAGATAAGAGAAGTAGGTGAGGTACTGACGGAAGATGTGTGGGGAAGATAAGAGAAGTAGGTGAGGTACTGACGGAAGACGTGTGGGGAAGATAAGAGAAGTAGGTGAGGTACTGACTGATGATGTGTGGGGAAGATAAGAGAAGTAGGTGAGGTACTGACGGAAGATGTGTGGGGAAGATAAGAGAAGTAGGTGAGGTACTGACGGAAGATGTGTGGGGAAGATAAGAGAAGTAGGTGAGGTACTGACGGAAGATGTGTGGGGAAGATAAGAGAAGTAGGTGAGGTACTGACGGAAGATGTGTGGGGAAGATAAGAGAAGTAGGTGAGGTACTGACTGATGATGTATAAGGAAGATAAGAGAGGTAGGTGATATACTGACATAAAATGTATGGGGAAGATAAGAACGGAGAAGAACAATAGAGACTGAGAGAAAAGAGGAAAAAAAATTGAGGAGGAAGAGATAATACAAGAAGGGTACGAGTGGATGAGAAATGAGAGATGTGTGTATGAAGATGTATACGAACGTTGAGAAAGATGATAGTTACTGAATGAGACAAAACATGAGAGGTTCTGTAGGAGGGTCTGGAAGAGAGGTAAGTTAGGATAAAAAAGAGAGGTACTTATGAAAGAGGACGAAGGTGATGATAAAGAGGAAGAAAAGTAGGAGAGATAATGATAAAAACGACAGAAGAGGACGAGTTGTAATCAGATGATGGTAGGACGTGAGTGTGAGCACAAGAAAAGCCCATTTGAAAGGTATATGACATATTAGATAATGACATACATGTGTAAGCTTTTTTCTGAGGGAGCAAATACGTAAACATGTGCGTAACGGCAACAAAAGTCTTCATCGGGCAGCACAGATGACACTATTTAATGAATTAAAATAATTACAATGGCAATTGAAATATAAATACAGGTATTTGAACATTTTGGTGTGCATGTAAAAGAACTAAAACAAATTGACTAAGTATTTATAATAGAGGAAGATAGGGAGTGATAGGGAGAGAAACAGAGTGAGAGAAAGAGTGAGTGTTCACGAGAGAGCGCGAGAGAGAATGAATAGGAGAATGAGAAAGGGAGAGAGTGAGAAACGGAGTGAGTGAAAGTGAGTAAAAGAGAGAGAGAAGCAGAGAGTGAAGGAGAGAATGAGAGGTAGAGCGAAAGAGAAAGTGAGATAGTAAGGTAGTAAGCGAGTCATCGAGAAAGTGAAAGAGAGCGAAACAAATTGATTGAAATAGAAAAAGGTGGATTAATATATATGATAGCAACAAGAGGTGAATTAGGAGAAATGATAATCAAAGGAGGTGGGATAACGTATATGATACACACAGACGGTGGGCTTACGTATATGATACACACAGACGTTGGGATTACGTATATGATACACACAGACGGTGGACTTACGTATATGATACACACAGACGGTGGGCTAAGGTATATGATACACACAGACGGTGGGCTAATAGATAGGATAAACTCCGCAGGTGAGCTAATAGATGAGATAAACGTAGAAGGTAAACAAATAGAAGGGATAAACGCAGCAGATGGGCTAATAGACATTTTAAATATAGAATGTGGGCTAATAGATAGAATCCATATAGAATGTGGGCTAATAGATAGGATACATATAGAATGTGGGCTAATAGAGAAGATACATATATAATGTGGGCTAACAGAAAGGATATATATAGAATGTGGGCTAATAGCTAGGATAAATTTAGAATGTGGGCTAATAGATAGGATAAATATAGAATGTGGGCTAATCGATGATATAAATATAGAATGTGGGCTAACAGATAGGATAACTATAGAATGTGGGCTAACAGATAGGATAAATATAGAATGTGGGCTAATACATAAGATAAATATAGAATGTGGGCTAATATATAGGATAAAAATAGAAGGTGGGATAATACACATCATACATATAGAATGTGGGCTAATAGATAGGATAAACGCAGCAGGTGGGCTAATATGATAAATATAGAATATGGGTTAACAGATGTGATGGGAAGGACGACTAACATGTAAGTCAGGGTCAAGGGAAAAAAAACTGGTCAAGACCCTCACATAAGCTTCCTAGTAGCCCTTTCTGGGAACGGGGTGTTTTCATGGCATCCTGGATTACAAAGTGAGGTATCGACGTAATCTCCGTAATAGTGAGCGACACGCAGATGAAGCCAGGCATAGCTTAACCGCCTGGAGGACCCTGGTCCAACTTCATAACCACGCTCGTAATGTGAGGAAAGCTACTGTAACGGGTCACTTTACGTCTTTTTCAGAACGCACAAAAGAGTAAACATTGTAGGCATTGAAAACATCAACAACAACAACAATATATATGATAAACACACAATAGAAGATTGGAAAGATTATAATTGTTAGATATAAAACAGACATAAGGAATAGATAAGTCGACCATTAATCATTGACATACTTCCTTGTACATGTAGAAGCAAATTGCACGTGCCGCGCTACTGGAATAATTACGGACAACAAAACCACATGGATACAACAAATCACAATTGATCTTTGTAGAAGTTCCCCTTGAATCCCCCCCCCCCCTCCATCCCCTTTTTCCTTCCGACTAAAGTAATCTCAGAAGTCAGCTTTGATGAACAAAATATTTCCGTACCACCCCTCTGGAGGCTGGACCATTTACTCTGCAAATATTCAGCCATCCTTTTTCCAGGCTTATCCTCCCTTGCTAAATTGGAAAATAAAAATCTCTATAAATGTTTAGGAAGGCCAGACACCCCGCCAGAAAGACCTGATTTAGGAGTTCTGTCTGTCGTCAATTTCTTCATTTTATTTATGCTCCTTATAATTATATTTCTCGGCTGTCCTGGAATTTGTGGGGAGTCGAAACGAATTGTTTTTGCCTTCGTAAAACAGCCACGCAATGTTGAGCTCATTCTACATATTTATCTACAGTCGTGATTGTCTGCATAGTGAAGTAGTAGAGCTCCTATCTCTAACTCTAAAGTAGCAGGGTTCAGTTCACGATATCAACACGCATCTGTCGACCCAGATGTAAATGAGCATTAGTCTCGCTGTTAGAGAAGAAAAGCAGTGAGTAAAGGAGCTGGCTTCAACTTTATCAAACAAGCTGAGACCTAGTACAATGTAATCTCTTACACTTCCTCCCTGATGACAGTGTCTAATATGGGACCAAAAGTATCATGGCAGTGTGACTCCCATTTCTGATATCCACTTTGATGAGATTTAAAGTTGAGGAATAAAGGTCTATTACTCATTCCTTCACACCGCACTGTACAGCTTAGAGTACTCAGGATGTCGCTTCAACCGCCCATAAGCACAGATTGTTGGATGAGTCCCAGGCTGCATGCAATCAGAGTAATGGCTTTCCGAATTGACCTAACCACGTGGAGCGCGGACTGTTACAGGTGAAATGACATAGAGGGCCGTTTTTCATCATTGATACCCATGGAATGCTTTCAGAGCATGTGGATGGAGACAATCTTGGCCTTGAGAATCACATCTAAATAGGGCTAAACAGCAACGGCTTAGCATGGTGAATGTGATCTGCAGGCATGTCTGCCTGGTGAGTTATCGTTAGAGACCAGACCTTAACATGATGATGATAGTGGTGATGATATAATCTCTTCCACTGTCAGCTGGTATCTCTTGACTGCGCAATGCCTCCCGGACAAAAGCACAAAGCCTCCCGGACAAAAGTACAAAGCCTCCTAGACAAAAGCACAAAGCCTCCCGGACAAAAGAACAAAGCCTCCCAGACAAAAGAACAATGCCTCCCGGACAAAAGAACAATGCCTCTCGGACAAAAGAACAATGCCTTTCGGACAAAAGAACAATGCCTCCCAGGCAAAAGAACAATGCCTCCCGGACAAAAAAAACAATGCCTCCCAGACAAAAAAACAATGCCTCCCGAACAGAAGAACAATGCCTCCCGGACAAAAGAACAATGCCTCCCGGACAAAAGAACAATGCCTCCCACACAAAATAACAATGCCTCCCACACAAAAGAACAATGCCTCCCGGACAAGAGAACAAAGTCTCCCAGACAAAAGAACAATGCCTCCCACACAAAAGAACAAAGCCTACCGGACAAAATCATTTGCCCTTCTCAATTGTTGTGGTGTTGTGTACAGTGTGTTACGTATGGTGGGGTGTGGTGGGAGCAGCCCCTATCGCAAATCGGCCAGCTTTGACATATAGCCAGGAGGTGCTTTACGACTCCTCGCGGCATTGGCAGAATCTGCCTTTTTGTCCAAGTGGTGGATCTATTCTATTCAGATGTGTGTTTAGAGGGCATGATCTGTTCTCAGCTTGAAGATTAAACGCTGGTCTCGTCGTTCCAGTTTCTAGGTTGGGTCCTGGAGATCTGGTTTTGTTTCATCATCATCATCATCATCATCAGGCTAGTCAGTCCCGAGACTGGTGTTGAAGTCATGCCACCTCACTGTCCTCTGTTCCCAACATAACTCTTTAGCTCAGTATATGTCTGCACCCCTATGTTCGTGTAAGCCTGCGTGATGTCATTGTTTCCGTTTTTCCCTAAATGTGTCCCTCAAAAATTGTCAATAAAAGGACTCCGCGCCTCATGTTATATCTAATTCAACACAATCTACCTTTATGTATACTCGTTATTAGCTGTATATGTGACCCTATATCTTTAAAGCACTTGGTCATTTGATCATTTTTATATCCAGCTCACTCTTTGCATCCTACGCTAGCACCACATCTAAAAATGTTTACTGTTTTTCATCATATTTGTTTCAAGTCCATGTTTTACAGTCATACAATGTGATCGGCCTGACATGTCTAGTGAGTATTCGTTTCCGAAGAGCAAAATTGATGTTATTTGTTGTTAGAGGTGTTTGTTTATCACATAATGCCGTTTTTGCTACTGCGATCCTAAGTTCTTATTTCAACCATATCAGCTTTTATAATTTGACACAAATATGAAACCATTTGCACTTGTTCAATAATCTGTCTCTCGATGCTGATATCTCATCTTTGCATTTGTTCCGCTATTACCATCGCTTTTGTTTTAATAGCGTTTATCCTCATATCAAATGTCCTGGCTGTGTCGTTGATCCTGGTGAGTAGTTGTAATGATTTCTCTGATCATCCTATAATAGCTTGATCATCGGAAAACGTGATTGCATTTATTCGTTCTCTATTTACTTTGACCCCAAAGTTGCAATTTCTTGTTGCTTCATCATTCACCACCTCCAAATATATATTAAATAGGATTGGAAAAAATAGACAACCTTGTCTCACTCATTTCTTGATTGCGACTTTGTTTTGTAATTCGTCTGTGACTGCTATGTTCGATGTTCGGTTTTCATTCAACTTCAGTATTAGTTCAAAATAGATGTATCCACCTTAGAAAAAGTAAAGTGAAAATTCAGCACTTGAACGCTGGTTGGAAATGGAGTTTTTGAAGACTCCATCATACTAAGACGCAGCCCGTGAGAGGTGGTGTGGTCAGTGTCCTTCCTTGTTGATTTTACTTTCCCTAACTCATCCGTCAGGTACCCATTTACAGCTGGGTTGACTGGAGAAACGGTCCCCGATTAAAATCATAACTCGGATTTTGTTTTAAGTCTCCTCACGGGATACGAACCGAGACACAGTGTTACCACAGAAAATAGGATATTGCTCGCTATAAGCACGCCCCTCTGTATCTACTCTAAGCTGTTCTAAAATTATTCTAAAATAAAAGAAAATGACTTTTTTGACATGGAATCAACCTTTTTCCTATTTTAGAACATTATCTCCACTAAGCTATTCTAAAATAGGAACAAGGTTGATTGCATGTCAAAAGCCGTTTTCTAGTCAATAAAGCAGATAAAATTTGCTATATCCTGTTCCACCATTATCTCTCCAAGAATCTTCATTGTTACCGCTGCATCTCTAGTGCCTTTATCCTTTCGGAACCCAAACTGTTTATCATTAAAAACAGATATATCTTGTTATCAATTCTTGTGTTTATTATATTCAGAAGAATGTCAGAAGCATGAAATATAATGCTGATAGTACAATATTGATTGGTTACAATCAATTGGATCAGTCTTAAAATGTTTGAATGACTACTGATGACGTGTGATCTGTGGGCCATTTTCCATTTTGATAAGCATTGCTCCCATGTTGAAAAAAGTAATTCTTATAGCGTTTTAATTGCAGCTTTGATGACTTTATTAGTTTTGCTTGGTGTATGAAATATATTCAGCATGTCTGGGATGTGGCTCACTGATAGGGCCAATAAAAGGTGGTTTGATGAGGCGTGAGTTGAAGGAATTTTATATGGCGTGAGTTGAGATGGTTTGATATGGTGTGAGTTGAGGGGGTTTGACATTGTGGGAGTTGAGGTGGTTTGATATGGCGTGAGTTGAGGTGGTTTGATTTGGTGTGAGTTGAGGGGGTTTGATATGGTGTGAGTTGATGTGGTTTGATATGGTGTGAGTTGAGATGGTTTGATATGGTGTGAGTTGATGTGGTTTGATATGGTGTGAGTTGATGTGGTTTGATATGGTGTGAGTTGATGTGGTTTGATATGGTGTGAGTTGATGTGGTTTGATATGGTGTGAGTTGATGTGGTTTGATATGGTGTGAGTACATGTGGTTTGATATGGTGTGAGTACATGTGGTTTGATATGGCGTGAGTTGATGTGGTTTGATATGGTTTGAGTACAGGTGGTTTGATATGGTGTGAGTCGAGGTGGTTTAATAAGGTGTGAGTACAGGTGGTTTGATATGGTGTGAGTTGAGGGGGTTTGATATGGTGTGAGTCGAGGTGGTTTGATATGGTGTAAGTTGAGGGGGTTTGATATGGTGTGAGTTGAGGTGGTTTGATATGGTGTGAGTCGAGGTGGTTTGATATGGTGTGAGTGGAGGTGGTTTGATATGGTGTGAGTCGAGGTGGTTTGATATGGTGTGAGTCGAGGTGGTTTGATATGGTGTGAGTCGAGGTGGTTTGATATGGTGTGAGTCGAGGTGTTTTGAAATGGCGTGAGTCGCGGTTGTTCACACGCAGCTCTCCTATGGTAACTCGTGGGTTGCACATTTCCAGCTGTCCGACGATACCTCCATGGCTGCACATCCACAGCTGTCCAATGGTGAATTGTGTGATGTACATCCCCAGCAGTCAAAGGCAGGCATGTTATGGAGTCAAAATCAGATATGTCAATGAGTGAAAGGCAGACCGACATGAAGTCAAATGCAGATCTGTCATGGAGTGCAAGGCATATATGTCAAGGAGTGCAAGGCAGATATGTCATGAAGTCAAAGGCAGCTTTGTTCTCATGTTCAGATGTCCAACATACAATGTTTCGGTGAACCGCTTTCCCTATACCTAGTCAGGTATTATGTACCAGAAATATTCAAAGAGTGTTAAGCGTGCACAATAATTCACACATTTTACATAAGGGGTGTGTATATGTGAAATGTAAATTATTGTAAATCATGAGTCTATAAAGCGGCGTACCCTACATGGCTTCAGGAAATCTTCTTAAACAATCTCAAATCAATTGAAAAAATGAAATTGGTCCGTTTAATGATCTTTTCACGGCTATCAAAAGGAAAAAGGTGACTTGGTATGGGCACGTCATGAGGTCCAGCGGAATTACAAATTCGATACTGCATGGTTCTCTACCATGAAGAGAGTGCAAGAACGTCCAAGGAAGAGATGGCCAGACACCATCACTGAGTGGTCAAACCTTCGTCCGGTGAGGCACGACTGGCGGCAGCAGACAGAGAGAGATAGCGTGGAATTGTGGGAGTGTCTTCAAGTGTTCCACAACGACCTGATGGGTTACTGGATGAACTGAACTGAACTGAACTGAACAGCCATCTATTCTGTGAACGATTCTAATCTTCATATGTTCTTTCTTGTTCAGCCATTCAGTTCAACACCATTAGATTTGTCTTCCTTAACCTTTGTTACTCCTAAACTAATTCTTGCCACCTTTCCAGGTGTACGGTCTATGTTAAAAGAAATGTACCAAGCCCAGATAACAATATTCTAGAGAAAAATGCGGCCACTGGAGAGTTTGGATTAACATAAACAAAACAATCACTAAATGATTAATATGACTGTCCCTACATCTTAAATGACAAGATGAAGTCAACATTCGTAGCACTGCTTAAGAAACCTCGAGCCATTGAATGAAAAGACCACAACATTATTAGACTTACGAGTCACAAGACGGGGGTACTTCTAGGAATCTTCATTAGAACAATGAAGGATAAAAGAGCGGGCTTTAAATTAAAACCGTTAATGTTAGATATAAATTATTAAAACAGTGAAATTGTATTGTAAATTGTTAACACGGCTGCTAAGGTTGTCAAGAGATTTCTACTCGTGCCATCACGGTGCAGACGATCATTATGACGTCATAACAGAGTCGAAATAAGGTCGCCCAGCTATTGACTGAACCAGAGAGGAGCAACGTTCTGGTTTTCGGTTTTTTTTTAGCGAAGAAAAGGTGAAACCGATATAAATGTATTGGCAAATAAAGGCCCGACACTGTGCAGCATGTGCAGCAAGTGTATTAGTGGAGTAGGAAGTTTCAAAACGGCATGCGTTCTGTGACAGACTGTCAACAACCGAATAGTGAGCATATAATTAAAACAACGAAGTGTAAATACATGTATGAATTATTGTGGCGCGTTGAAGCAGACGGTGATTGTTTCCGAGCTAGAAGTTTTACTGGAGATGATGTCCTAGCAAGCATTGTTACTGGAGATAGTGTCCTAGCAAGAAATGTTACTAGAGATAGTGTCCTAGCAAGAAATGTTACTACAGATAGTGTCCTAGCAAGAAGTGTTACTGGAGATGGTTTCCTAGCAAGAAGTGTAACTGGGGATGGTTTCCTAACAAGAAGAGTTACTTGAGTTGGTGTCCTAGCAAGAAAAGTTACTGGAGATGATTTCCTAGCAAGAGGTGTTACTGGAGATGGTTTCCTAGAAAGACATGTTACTGGAGTTAGTGTCTTAGCAAGAAGTATTACTGGAGATGGTTTC